>VCKU01000011.1:10000000-10516216 GCA_005876895.1 Drosophila azteca | reverse complement strand
AACGATCGGTGGGAAAAGAATTCAAATAATACTACGGAGATTTGAGCTTTAGTTGCCCTGCAAGGGGTATCAAAAGCTTCGACACTCTCACAAGTGTATTTCTTTCTGTTCCATCAACTGCAGTTCACTAATCTCTCACTATCTCCTCCCAGCACACACACACACATTCATATATGTACACTGCTCGAGGCCATATTTCTCTCGTGGGTTCTTTATTTATTTTACCAAGAAACAAATACAAAATAGTATCATAAAAATTTAATTAACTTTTATGAACTCGGTAAATACTCCTACATATACATAGATGTGGGTGGGGATGGGGATGGAGATGGGGAGTGTGGTGTGTTGTGCTAAGGAAAATGCATTTAAAGAGCTGAAGAAACTAGAAAAACATACATACATATGTGCATACATTCATAGTATATGTATTTATTCTCTTGTTTCTCGCTTTTTACGATTTTTCATTTGTTTTTCCATTTTGTGTTTGCGCCTGTCAATGCCTGAGCAAATACAAATATACAAATATAAATATGTTGCCCAATGTTTGCAAAACTTTAATTAATACCTCCACACACACACACACACAGAGAGAGAGAAAGAGTACATGTATGTACTATATGCATATAAAGAGATGTTTGTCTATCGCTTGTTTGCTCAAAAACAAGCAACAGGGAGACAGGGAGACAGAGAGACAGGGAGACCGAGAGAGAGGGGAAAACAGGAGAACAAGAAAGGGAAATGTAAGCAGAAATAATTGGCAATTTTCAATTTGAAATTGCGTGCAAATTTATTTTAATTTTTGCACCTGCGCTTCCGCCACTTCTCCACCTCCACCTCCACCTCCACCTTCGCCTTCGCCTCCTCCCACAGCTCTCGATGTTTGCAATGCAAATATTTTTAGAAAGCAAAGAGAAAAAGGAGCTGAAGCGAGAGAGAGAGAGAGAGGGGGAGAGGCAGGCGCAACTCTGTTTGCTCAAGATATTTGGTTGCTTCGTCGCACCTGCTCCCCCACCGTTAAGCAGGGGGAAAGAGGGCAGCGGAGGGAGCCAAGCACTTCAAGTCGATCTAGAGATGGTAAAAAACTCCACATTGTGCACGAGAAAGGCACGAAAATGGCACGAGAATGGCACGGAATAGAAAGAGATACAATTATGCCACAAGGCAAACTATTTCGATGGATTAGAGATATAGTTTAAGATATCGCGCAAAAGATTACTGGGCCTGTGCCTAAGGCAGACTATCATGCAGTAAAACTTGTTGGAAAACACTCATTGCCTCAGCTTTTCGTGACTCTGCTGCTTCCATCTCTAATGCGAATTCAGTGGAATCTATTTGCATTGCATTATGCTGGATAAGGCAACACACACACACGCAAGCACTCACACACACATATACAGATGCCTGTGAAGGTGGCAAATATTATTTTACACATGTGTAAAATATAAATCATTTTATTGCAGCCAATTTGCAGAAACGATTTGCTTTGACTGCCATTCAGGTTGTGTCTGTCCATCCGTCCGTCCGTCCGTCCATGTATGCAAATTGTATTTATGTCTACACAAAACCCCAATCCCCCCCAAATCCCCCAAACCCCAATCTAAGCCACTTTAATTGGCCAGACTAGACCAGACCAGAGCACAGAGCACAGAGCAGAGCAGACCTTCTATTGTTTGCACTTTTGGTAAACTTTTGATTTGTGCCTTTTGTAATTAGCCAACAAAATATTCAGAGAGGCAAATATTCGAGAATATTCGAGTGCAGAAGATTCGTTCGTTGAGGTTTTTGTTGAATTTGTTGTTTCAAGAATGTTTATTTATGCAAGGAAAAGCACTCTCATGCTCTCTCTCTCTCTCTGTGTCTCTCGCTCCATTTGTTGCAATCGTTTGCTCCTTTGTTATCGATCGAATCAAGCGATTAAATGCTATCGGTTTTGTGTCAACAGCTGGTCACACTGCCATTGTTTTGTTTACTCTTTTTGGGGGTTTGGTTTGGTTTGGGGTTTAATGGAATGCAATCTAAACAATCCCTCAATCATTGCACAACCATGTCATGGCTACATGGCTACATGGCTACATGGCCCTCTACATGGTCTGCCATTGAACGTATCTAAAAATATAAACTATTATGAATAAATCTGCATTATTTTTGCCACAACATTTCCACTACATTTGATGTCAAAACCAGACTAAAACTGGCTCAAGGCAAAAAGGTTTTCCAACTTTTAAGGCTTCTTCCCCTGTGCCCTGTGCCCTGTACCCTACAACCACCCACCACCCACCAACCATGTGCATTTTAGCAAGAAAACTTTTAAGCATTCCATCCATATGGCATTCAGTTGTGGTGGTGGTGGCCATGTGACGCTATCGATTGACCTGCCCCGAGCTGTGTGGCAACTATTTTTACACTTTTTGCACAAGAGAATGCATCCTTAGGATTTCCCTATACACCACCCTCCTCCAAACCCCCCATTCGCCATCCCCCACTTCCAAACAAAAAAACACAGAAAACAAAGCAACGACGTCGACGACGGGGCCACTCTTTTACGAACATAAATTTTGAAAGCCTTTAATGGGGAGTGCAACATATTTCAGTTCCGAGCAGCAGCAGCGGCCGCAGCTGTTGATGCAGCTATGAATTTTTGCAACATTTTGCAGTTGTTGCTGCTGCTGTTGTTGCTGTTGTTGTTTGGCTGCACAAATAAATTGCACATAAATCGTGGGGCACATAAATTTTACATGTTGCCGGCGTGCAGGCCGAAAAAAAGAAACAAGTTGAAATTATGTGAACGAAGCGAGCATAATTTATGCGATCGGATGGGGTCTCTCTCTGCTACACGAGGAAGAGGGTAGGAAGAGGGTAGGCGGGGGGTGCAGCGGGAAGGCAATTAAAATATTTGTGCCACCAACAAATGCTGAATTTCCTTAATTAAAAATATATTTTAAACTAATTGCAAGACTGGCACTTTTACGGCAACGACAACGAACTGATATCGGAATATATGTATCTGCTATATCTAAGAGATATATACGATATCCTTAATGGTTTTGTGGCATCAACTAATCAGAGATTCTTTTCTGCTATTCGGATTACTTTCAGCAGTCACGCGCCCGCAAAACCTCCACCAAAGCAAACAAACTGAGTGCAGCCGCTGCATCAGCCACATCGCCCCGTCTAAGTCCATCGCCGGCAGCAACACTGTTGCCGCAGCAATCGCCAAATACCACAACAGCAACAGTTGCAGCCACTGGTGGTGGCTTGCAGCAGCAGCAGCTTCAATCGCAACAGCAGCAGCAATACCAGCAGCAGCACCAGCAGCTGTTGACACAGCAGCAACTTTTGTCGCAACAGCAACAGCAGCAGCAGCAATATCCGCAGCAGCAGCAGCAGCTCTTCCAGCAGCAGCAGCAACAACAGCAGCAACATTTGCAGCAGCAACACGCCCAGCAGCAGCAGCAGCAGCATCAGTCGCAGCAGCAGCAACATTTGCCACAGCAGCAGCATCAGATAACCGCACAAATTCAAACCATGAAGGATCAACCGCAACAGCCAATGGTGAGTACATCCACAAGTTCCAAAACTTCAATACCATTTCCATTTCCATTTCTACTGCGATTTCCCTTTCATTTGGCAATTAAAAACAGCAGCAGCAGCAGCGGCAGAAGCAGAAGCAGCAGCAGTAGCAGCAGCAGCGACCTTTGAACATTGACCTTCGGGCCATCATATTGCTGTTGCTGTTGCTAGTCAATCAGTTTCATTTCATTTCTGTTCTGCTCTTCTCTGTTCATTTGATTTGATTTCGTTTCGTTTTCCGTTTTTCGTTTTTCGTTTGCAACAACCCAACAAAATGCAAAATACAAGCCCATAAATTCTCTCGCTTGTGCCTGCCCCTAGCCCTGCTGCTACCCCTGGCCCTGCCACCGCTTCGGATTCGTGTGGACAACATTGCGTATACGTCACGTCACACAGCTGCAGCTGTGCAAACACACAAAAAACGCCCAGAACCAGACACCAGACGAACACACAAACACACCAAACAAATATCTATAGATACTATGTATACTACAGGCAGACGGATAGAGAGAGAGAGAGAGAGAGAGAGGCAGAGGCAGAGGCAGAGATTCGTTCATTCATTCATAAAGATTTTTGTCGATTTTTATCAATGATTGCTAAATGCTTTTGCAAAATAAAAGCCAAAAACACACACAAAAACACAGAGAAATTTTCAGTTGATTTTCCAGATAAATATATTTTACAAGGGGGTGGGGTAGGGGGGTGAGACAAGAGGATGGGGGGTGAACAGTTGAACTATTAACAATTTTGTTTGCATTTTAATTGTTGCATTTTATTTTTGAATTTTATTGTTGCCTCTCTCCGTCCGCCCCGTCCGCCCCACCCCCCACTGTTGTGGCTTTCACTTTCATAACTTTTTTCAGTGGCGTCGTAAAAATGCAAATGAAAACGGGTTGCGGATTGGGGGAATACGGAATTGGGGGGGACGGGGGTTCCTCCCCGTCTCTCAGTCTGGCATTCGTTGTTGGTTTTATTTTGTTTCTGTCGGTGCAGCGGGGTGCGGTGCGGTGGGGGGGGAGCTCCTGTTTATTCGGAAGAGCAACACAAAAAAGGGAGCATAATTTAAGGCGCGTTAATTAACAACAAACTGCAGGAGGAACAACAACAATAAAACAAAAACAATATAATTCAGGGCGGGTGGAATGCCCTCCCCCCTGCCCACCGCTATTTGGTGTTTTTGGTGGCTAATTAGGGCAAACAAAATATGATTTATGAAAGCCAATTCCGGCAGCACGCCCCACCAATTCTCTGGCTAGTGGCAGCCCAAATGTTTGCATATTTATGAATGGAAAAGCGAATGGATAAACAGAACTGTAGTAAATTAAGATATACATATGTATGTACATAAAGATGAAAGAATAATTCTAATCTTTGCGTGTTTCGTTTTCTTTATTGCAGGCACCGATGGCCTTCTATCCCACATGGCAGGCGGATCCGTCGCAGGGCTGGCAGAACCAGTTCATACAGCAGATACCACAGAACAGCCCGGCCATTACATCGCTCAATTCGCTGGACTTCCAGACGCAGTCGTATGCCTACCCCTCCAACGGGTACGTGCAGACAGGGCTGGGCTTCGACCCCAACTACGGCCGATCGCCGTACGCCGCCCCCGTTCAGCGGTACGACTTCCAGAGCCAGCAGCTCTCCACGGCCCCCTCGGCCATCAATCAGGTGGGACTCCAGAGCGTCGCTGGCTTTGCGCCGGGAGGCGTCAGCTATGCCGGACAGGTGTCCACGGCCCCGGCCCCACCCTCGTCCTCCGTGGGAGGAGTGGGTGGCCTGCAGCAGCAGCAGCAGACGCAACAGCAGTCCCAGCAGCAGCAGCACCTGGGCGCCGATCTGAACAAGTCGATGTCGGGAAACGACACGCCTGGATATCCGCGGGTGAGCAGCGTGCCGCCGCGCTCACTCAACTGTAACGGGTATTCAGGCGACTACAGCGGTCCCCAACAGCAACAACAACAACAGCAGCAACAGCAGCAACAGCAGCAGCAGCAGCAACAACAACAACAACAGCAGCAACAACAATCACAGCAAGCGACGGCAGCGGGCGCCGGGGGCACCAGCACGCCCGCCCCACCAGCCACAGTGGCCCAGCCAGCCTCGTCGCCCATGCAACCACTCCCCAATCAAGGTCAACCCCTGGCAGTGCCCCAAAGTCCGACGCGGACCAGCCTCATCCAGCAGCAGCAGCAGCAACAGCCACGCCTGGTGTCCCAGTCGCCCACTGGCAACGGACTGCAGCCCTATGTGGCGCCGCAACAACAGCAGCAGCAGCAGCACACACAGAGCCACCTCTCCTCGCCCCCCATGCAGGACTGGAACTGGCAGCAGCAGCAACAGCAGCAGCAACAACAGCAGCTGGGAGGCGAAGGCTATCCCCAGGGAGAGCGGGTGCACCTGAACACACGCATCAAGTCGATGATCATGCGGAAGAGCGATCCCAAGGATCCGCCGCCCGACCACCAGCTGCAGGGCTCAGTCTCAGCGGCAGCCGCCGCCCAGCCGCAGAGCCAGAGCCAGCAGCACCAGCACCAGCAGACCGGTCATTTTTTATCGTATAGCCACCACCTCCGGCCCGAGGCGGCGCTGAGCGCCAACGGACCGAGCAGCGCTCCACCCCACCAACAGCAGCAGCAGCAGCAGCAACAACAACAGCAGCAGCAGCAGGCGACGGGACCGGGCGCTGCCGAGCCGATCGGAGGTGGTGGCGATCATATCTGGAAGCCGCACCACGCCCAGTCGTTTAAGAAGCCGACTGTGGTCGGGGGCGGCTATCCGGGAGCGGATGCCCAGCTGCAGTTGCAGCTGCAGCAGCACCAGCCAGGACAGCACACGACCATCAGCCACGCGGAATTGCCGCCGCAGCAGCCTGTGGCACATCCACCGCCACTGCCGCTGGCCCAGGTCCCGCCGCCGCCAGCGCCTGTCGCACAGCCGAAGAAGTCGCGGAGTCGGAGCAAAGCGAGCCGGGCAGCAGCTGCAGCGGCAGCTGCCGCAGAGGCAGCAGCGGAGATAGACAGAGACAGGAATGCGACGGATCCGGGAGGTGGACTGAAGCCGGGGCTGAGCGCCCACTATCCGCACCCGCATCCGGTCGCCGGCCAGGACTACCACGGCCAGTACATCAAAACGGAGCCGGGTCTGCCCCCGCCACCAGGTGGCCCTCCTGGACAGCCCAACAAGATGGAGGGCTACGAACGCAACTATCAGAACTTTATCCAGTACGCGGACTTCTGCCAGAACGACGGTCAGGGACAGCCGGTGCAGCAGCACGGACATGGCCATGGACACGGACATGGCCACGGACACGGTCATGGGCACGGGCAGCAGGAGTACGCCGGATACCATCACAACTCCGCGTACTATGGAGCCGGAGCGACCAGCTTCCAACAGAACTTCCAGCAGAACTTTGTGCCCGGCTACCAGCACTCGACGTACGGTGGCAGGGGCAAGCCCCCACCTGGAAACAATCCACACCATGGCCACGGACACGGTCACGGGCAGAGCATGCTGGAGCTGGACCGCAAGCCGGACACCAACAGCATCATTCCGCTGCCCACCAACTACGAGAAGGACATACCAGCCCACGCCTACCCCATTCCCCCGCATCGCTATGCCCTGACGCACGGGGCGCCACCGCATCTCAGTCACCACGGGATGCTGGAACCGAAGCTGGAGGACATGGGCATGCTCGGCCACGGTCACGGCCATGGCGGCGGCGGTTACACCTATCTGGGCGACGGCAAGCCGCTGAACAACGGCTTTTCGTGCTGTCGCCAGGGCGGAACGCGTCCACCCACAGCCGAGCATCTGAAGGACGGCACCTGCTTGGGTCTGGGCATCCAGCCCAAGGAGGAGCTCCTCGACGAGGACGAGCTGGTGGACGCCCACAACGGGATGAAGGGCGGCGCTGGCAAGGCAAAGGGAAAGCAGAAGCCGGACGAGATACCCGAGATAATTGTGAAGCACGAGAAGATCAATCCACTGTTCGACACCACGGATCGCCTAGAGAAGGGCAACAAGACGGAGATACCCGAGTGCGAGTGCTTCCAGTCCGACAAGAATCCGCCCGAGCCGGGCACCTACTACACGCACCTTGGTGAGTCCAGTCTCCAGCATTCATTCTGTAGTCCGTAGTCGGTCCCCAGAAGCCAACAACAATGTACACGGCACAGAAAAGACTCACTTTTCGGTCGGAATTGATATATATTTGAACAGAAACTAATCCGTTGCCTATTTTCCTCCAGGAACGGCCTCCTCCCTCATGGAGTTGCGGCGCGAGTTCGAGGATCGGTGCCAGCTCACGGGCCGGCAGTTGCGCATCGAGAAGATCGTCTACACTGGTAAGGAGGGCAAGACCTCGCAGGGTTGTCCCGTGGCCAAGTGGGTCATACGCAGGGCCGATCTCGAGGAGAAGATACTGGTGGTGGTTAAGAAGCGACCGGGTCATAGGTAGGTCCACAACCTCTTCACATCCATTCCCAGACTCCCCCAGATACATTGCTGATTTTTCTCCTCATCCTCCTCTCAGATGCATAGCCGCATACATTGTGGTCTGCATGGTGGCCTGGGATGGGATGCCACGGCTGGAGGCGGACAATGCCTACAAGAACCTGATCCCCAAGCTCAACAAGTACGGCCTGCCCACGACGCGACGCTGTGCTACCAACGAGAATCGCACCTGTGCCTGCCAAGGTAAGGATGCATCTTGCACAGCGGTTTGGGCATTCATTTAATATATTTTTGTTAATACAGGACTCGATCCGGAGACTTCGGGGGCGTCGTATAGCTTCGGTTGCTCGTGGTCGATGTACTACAATGGCTGCAAGTATGCCCGCTCCAAGACGGTGCGCAAGTTCCGGCTGTCGGTGAAGAGCGAGGAGGCGGCCATCGAGGACCACATGAACCTGATAGCCACGCTCCTGGCGCCCGTCTTCAAGCAGGTCTGTCCGCGATCCTACGACAATCAAACCAAGTACGAGGGCGAGGCCTCCGACTGCCGTCTCGGCCTTGAGCCCGGCAAGCCCTTCTCGGGCGTAACGGCCTGCCTCGACTTCTGCGCCCACTCGCATCGGGATCTGCACAACATGCAGGACGGGTGCACAGTCCATGTGGCCCTGCTGAAGCCCGGCAATCGGGACAGCCGCCTGCCCGACGACGAACAGTTCCATGTCCTGCCCCTCTACACGATGGACGGCACGGACGAGTTCGAGAGCATCGAGGGTCAGCGGGACAAGCACCGCACCGGAGCGGTGCAAATGCTGGACAAGTGAGTGTAGCGTTGAGTTTTGAGCAGCAGCTCCGCCTTCTGCCCTCCGACCACTGCTAACATATCTATCTGCATCCTTTCTCCCCTCTTCCACCTTGCGTCTCTCTCTCTCTCTCTCTGTAGATTTCCCTGCGAAGTACGCGTCCGATCCACGCCGCTGATCCCCTGCCGCCGCCATGGAAAGAAGCGCAAAGATGGCGATGAGGCGGCGCCCCCGGACGGGGACCAAGACGCCGCCGGGGATGCCAACAGCCAGAGCAGCTCCAGCAACGGAGCAGGCCAGACGCAGACCCAGTCCCAGCAGAGCAGTCCACCCGCCCTGGGTGGGGCGCACATCAAGAAGGAGAACGGAACAGGAACGGGAACGGGCGGCAGTGCCAACGGAGGCGGAAGTGGCGCCAAGTCCAAGTCCAAATCCAAGTCCAATCTGTCGAACAACTCCAGCGCCTCCACGCCGGGATCAGCACCCCCATCGACGCCGTCGCCCCGCTGCCAGACCCCAGTGACAAACAATCCCAGTCCGGCGGGCAGTGCCTTCAGCACTCCGCCCGTGCACGGTGCCAATCCGAATGCCAGCAACGGCGCGGGCGTGGGGCAAGTGGGTGCACCGCCTGGCGCTGCCGGCGCCGGACAGCAGCAGCAGCCCGGCCAGCTGATGAGCTCCAACTCGAGCCTGATGAACATGGCCACCATGATAGACACCTTCACGGACGCCCAGCTGCAGTCCAACCAGATCTCGAGCACCGTCCTGGACTCGCCCTACTCCTACGACTACCAGACGGGCTCCTACATCGATTCGCGCAACTACTACGGCAACTGGCCGGCGCCGCACGCCATGGGCATGGGCGCCCAGGCCGGACCTCCGGGATTGGGTGGAGGACCCCCCGGAGTGGCGGGTGTACCGCCCCTGACTCCGAACACGCCAACGGCGCAGCCCCAATTGACGGCACAGCACCACAACACTGTGACCCCGCCCACGGCCACGGCCGCATCCACACTTTTGGCAGCGGCAGGAGGCGGAGGAGGAGGAGCGCCTGCGACAGGGCCACCTCCGATCACGCCCACAACGACGGCCTCGCAGCACGATGCGACCAACGGCTATGTGCCAAGCTACAACAACCTGACCCCGACAGCGGTGACCAATCTGCCGGGCACGGGTCCGGGTGCGGGTACGGACAACCTGCAGCAGCAACAGCAGCAGCAGCAGCAGCACAGCGCCATAACAGGAGTGGGAGGAGTGCCACCCGGAGTGGGCGTAGGAGTGGGAGGAGTTGGAGTCGTAGATGGAGTGGAGCTGAAGGGCCGCATGATCAGCGAGGAGAATCCGGACTCGACGACCCTGGTGAACCACAGCCTTGTGGCCGAGAGTAAGTTAACCGCTTTGACAGCCATGCAACCCATGACTAATCTCGCACCACTCACCACCGTTGCCGCCGCCGCTGCCGCCACCAATCACCATCCGCCGCACCACCATCCACACCACCCACACCATCCGCACCACCCGCAAGAGGGATTCGTCAAGCCGAAGCCGCCGCCCAGCGACTACCAGTACACGGCGCAGTATGCCAACAACTACCAGATGTATCCGCCGCCGCCACCGCCCCCGCACTCGGCGTACTCCGCCTACGATGCGTACCAGAACATGAACTACAACTACGGCTACCACCACCAGGCGTACTCGCCGTACGGCATGTACCCGCCGCAGCAGACGCCGCCACCCACGCCGCCACCGCCGTCGCCCAACTGGAATGTGTACGGCCACCATCAGACAGCATCCAGCTACGGAGCGGCGAATCCAGCCGCCGGAGGAGGTGGCACGCTGATAACCTCGCACGGGGCCGTTGCGCCGACGATCGCTGGACTGCAGAAGCCCTCGATTACGGCGCCCACACCACTGCACCACCAACAGCAACAACAGCAGCAGCAGCAACAGCAACAGCAGCAACAGCATCAGCAGCAGCTGGCGGCCACGCCGCCGCAGACCATTCTGCCGGATCTCAGCAACGGAGCAGTGGGCGCTGTCGGCCAGATGGGTACGCCCTCGGTGGAGCCGACAGTGGCCCCGCCATTGTCGGTGCCGCCGCCCGGTGACTCGACGGGCAGCGATGCCAATGGCGGGGGCCCAGGAGCAGGAGGAGGATTGGGTGGAACGGGAGGTGGTGGAAGCGGACCCGCGGGACCCACAGCGTCGCCGGTCAGCACCAACTCGAGCAAGATCGAGCCCATCGGCGAGGTGGCCGAGATCAATGAGAACATCGAGGCCTTCCAGGATCCCCAGATGGGGGGCGTGGCCATCGCGTTGAACCACGGCAGCGTACTGATCGAGTGCGCCAAGCACGAGATGCATGCGACGACGGCCGTGCGGCGGCCAGACCGCCACCATCCGACGCGGATGACGCTGATCTTCTACCAGCACCGCAATCTGAATCGCTCCCGGCACGGGATCGATGAGTGGGAGGAGAAGATGCGGGTGAAGAAGATCAACACGGACCTCGACAACAAAGCCAAAGAGGAGCGCGAGCGTCTGCTGAAGAAGGCCGCCGGCGAGGACGACGACCTGGACCTGGACGACGCGATGCTGGGCCATGACGAGCTGGCCCCCGTACCGCCCTCCGCCATCAAGAAGGAGAACGGACAGCCGCTCAAGAATGGAGCCAGCGGCAGCAAGAAGAAGAAGAGCAGCGCGAGCGACGCGAGCTCGAAGAAGTCACAGTCGAACGAACAGCAGCCAAAAAACGAGAAAGTTGCCCTCCACGCACCAACACTAACAACAACATCGTGGACGACCCTGTTTCCTATGCATCCTTGTGTGGTTACGGGGCCCTATCAGGAGGGCAATAGCAGTCCGACTTCGTCCACGAATGGCAGCGCCAACAACAGCGCCAATGGCAATGGGAATGGCCAGGGTGGCCAGGCTCCCACGCCAGGAGCGGGGCAGCAGCAGCAGCAGCCGCCGCCGCAGCAGCAGCAGCAGCAGACCTGAACCTGTCCGCCTATCAGCGGCTCAGCAGATCGTTCTACTGGTAATCATCAGCAGCATCAGCATCAGCAACAGCAACAGCATCATCATCATCCTTAGGAGCAGCAGCAGCACTGCCCGCAATGGCGGGAATCAAGTGCAGTTCCAGTTCCAGTTCCACTGCTGCCCCAAGCACCGCCGCCGCTCTAATCTTAAGTCCCACACAATGACTGAAAATTCTCTCAAAGCAAAACCCAGTAAATTATTTTTGTATATGCGTCTGATTTCGTGTGCCATACGAGGAGAGGAGGAGAGGAAGATGGGGAGAGTAAGGAGTAAGCATCAGCACCAGCAGCTGCAGGAGGAAGAATACGAAAGAGAGTTGGCGCTGCCAGTCCACCATTCCACAGCACACACAATACACAACAAACAACACACAACACACATACAAACACAAACACCCCAAGCTACACACTGGAAGAAAATCAACCACAAGAACATGCAGCTAGTTTAATAAATCTATCAACTTTAGTTTCTTAAGCCAGGCGACAACAGCCAGCAGCCAGCAGCAGCAGCTGTTGTCCACTTATGTTACGAGTAAATTAGTAGTTTTTTTTTCTATTTTTAAAAGAATGAACGGAGAATGGAGTGAAGACGAAACAAAACTTAACGAAACAATCACACTACAAACAAACCAACAAACTACAGAACAACAAAACGATTACTAAGGGAAAAAAAACACACACACTAAAACTAATAATAAAACAGCAAATGCAAATGCAAATGAAATGTTGCTTGAGTTTCTCTTGCGAGCAGAAACGAAAGGAAAATACTAAGAGTTAGTGGAAGTTAAACAAAAAGGAAAGATCATTGCCAAAAGTACAAATAAACAATTTTTTTAAAGCAACTAGAAAAACGTAAAGAATTTCGCAACACACACAAAAACAATATACATAGTTGGTAACAGAAACAGTTTTTACTAAAAGAAAGAAAAGAAAAAGAAGCCAAGTCGATAAACTACACTACACTACACTACACTACACTAAACTACAATACAAAAGCAAAGGGAAAACAAAGAGTGCAGCTCCACCCAAGTTCCAACAATTTGTCTGTCCCTTGGTGCTCGGGCTGCCTGGCCGCCTGGCCTGGCCAGTGCCAATCGGATTCAAATTCAAATCCAAAGACAAATGGAAGGCTGTTCCCCTTGTGGATGCGATGCTCAAGCAGAGCAGGCTTTCATTTGGACTGCTTGATTAACCGTTTACTCCAATCCACACACACCACACCACACCACACCCAACTCAGTGGAGAGAGCAGGGCCAGAGACGAAAGATCAGTTATTTTTTCAGAATAGAGCGAGAGAGAGAAATAGAGAGAAAGAGAGAGAGAGCGCGCGCAAGTGTGGGCGGCATTAAAGCTAAAGCTGAGGAAATGTAAGGCAGCAAGACATTTTTTTTGTAACTTTAATCGTAATTTAATCGTAGTCTAAGCAAAATACACACACACACACACAAACACACGTGAAAGTTATATATATATATATATATATTTATTGATGCGCCCAAAAAAAAAAAAACAATGATCGCAAAAGGTTTTACTGTAGTTATTATGATTTTTCCAAGTGTAAGAGCTGTAGTGTGGATGGCAAAGAAAGGCAAAGGAAGGCGAGAAAGATTTCATTTCAAAGGCAAAAAGAAAAACGTAAACGAAAACCCAAAAAGACTCGAAACCAATCAAGTATTAAGCACTAAACAACCAACAACAACAAAAAAAAACAAAAACAAACAAAAAACAACAACTACTATAAATTGACTAATTTTTTGCCTACTCATTTGTAATGTAATTGTTGTATCCATCCAAACAAACAAAACACAAAGACACAAAAAACAAAAACAAAAATTAAAACGAAGATGAAGATGAAAATATGAATATGAAAATGAAAATGTGGCAGCGCAACTGAATTTCAAATCAAATTAGTGTAGACACAACCAACATACATATATATATTTTGCACAAAAAACAAACAAAAATGGTTATTGAAAATAATACGTACTTTACTTCTATAATTTGACGAACTAGTACGATAAGAACGGAACCGGAAATGAAAGTGGAGACGGAAACGGATACGAAGACCGGTGACGGATACGGAGACAGAGACGGAGACGCAGAGTAGACAGAGAGAAGAGATCGTACGTTTTGCATGTGGAATGTACGCGTAATGTAATGTAAATGTAAGGCAGCGAAGAAGACTTTTGAGCAACAAGAAAAAACATGTTTTGATAAATATTTAAATGTTTATAAAAATATATATATATATATATAGTATATATATATATATATTAACCGTAAATTATGATAATTGATAAACTGATTATGCGAGCCAACAACTATTATAGTTTGTAAATGCTTTTTTTTTTTTTTTAATTTTCAAATAAAAGCAAATCCTTTGCCATTTATTAAGTTACACATAAACAAAAAAACACACACCACACGATCCTCGAAAGGCTTTTGAGTTTTGCGGGGCGCGCAGCACACATAGCTGCATATACATACACCAGTATATACACACCCATATATACTATAAATATTGGCATATGATAAAGCAGAAAAACAATTAACACTGAAGAAGCATAGGTAATAAGCGAGTATAGAACAGAAGAGGACAGAACAGTACACTACAGTACAGTACACTACAGTACAGTACAGTACAGTACAGTACAGTACAGAACAGAATAGAACAGAGCAGAACAAAGATAAGGCACGGCGCGCACCTGGCGAGCATAAATGTCAGTGAGTGTCAGGGAGATACATGAATACATATTGTAAGACGATAGATACACAATACGCGACTAATCTGAGAACATACCGTATATACAGCATATACTGAATGTGAAGAAGTGGAGAGGAGCAGTAGAAGGAAACATAAATTATATTTATTTAAAGTACGCGTATTGAAAGCAAACAGATATTAATATTAAATAAAACGAAAACAAAGTTACACTCGCTCTTGTGCATTTTTCTTGTCCTCATACTCTTCTATTTCAAAACAAATGCAGTTTTAGCACCCACATGAATACAAATCTCGTATAGGTACGGTACGAGTATATGTATGTACATATATGTATGTATGGATGTATATATAGTCTCGTTTAATGCAGCATTGGAATGTGCGCTTAAGTCGTGGTAAATTGGCCAATTATCTTACAACCTACATCATATATATATATATATATAAATGTATATATATATCTGTATGTATACATATTAGCCTAGTTATTTACATCGAACTGTTAAGTATATGGCAAGTGGGTATTGATTCAATCATGTCAGATTTAGAACGAGATCCTTGTCGTAGTTGTCCAGCGCCGTCTTATTGAAGGAGCCAAAGTTCCACTTCATGAATGCATTACTGTTGTTGCACACGTTCACCACCAGCTCCTGGGCGAAGGGCAGCAGCTCCAGGCACCGCTTCCCGTCTCGGCCATGCTTGATGGTCTGCGTGTGGTAGTCGTAGGACCAATATTGATTGCCCCCCTGCAAATGGCAGTCCCAGAGCCAGACGGGCGCATTCTCGGTCCAAATCTGGACGTCCAAGCAGTCCTTCTTGCGACGCAGCCGCAAGTCGCGCTTCCAGCTGAGCTCCCAGAACTGTGACTTTTGTGGCAGTTTAAGGTCATCCGCGCAGGCAAAAATGCCCATTCGGGTGTGTTTTCGGCGTCCCATCGTGTCTATGCACAGGCGCTTATCGCCGACATTCTGTATGGCGCCGAGCGCGTAGGTGGGCGGATCTACGGGCGGATAGCTATTGATCAGGTCGAATGCCACCTCTTCCATGAACCACTTGAAGGATTTGCAATTTAGCTTTTTGCGTATCGCCTTCTGCTCCGTCAGATCTCCGGGATCGATGCGGTCGTATAGGCCATCAGCATGGTCGTACAAGTAGTGCTTGTACTCATCCATCCAGACTTCGGCCACACGCTTATAGTTCTGCAAGGGAGGACAAAGACCATAATGAGATGCACAATCATTGTCAATAGATTCCACCTACTCTATGCAGGTAGTCACCCTTTCGGGGACTAGGCACATGATTGCGAGGGCCGCGATAAATGTGGCCAATGCGGGAGCAGGGCGCGTCGTACATTTCGCCCCCGCACATCCAGATCTTGAAGCTCAGCTCGTATTGCTCGCCGCCCCAGATGTCCAGGCCCTCGTCGTAGCCGCCAAGCTCCCAGAAGAACTCCCTGGATATGGCAAAAAGGCCTCCAGCCATGACGGGACTCTTGAAGGGGTCGGCGGGATACTTTAGATCCTCATCCAGCACCGGCAGTCGCTTGTAGTAGAACTCCCAGTCAAAGGCACCGCGTGCACCCTCGTCCTGGGCGCGATAGTTGAAATTGGCGTGATCGATAACATCGATGAAGGGACAGACAGCCGTGCGCTTGTTCTTGGCAATCGGCTCGAGTAGCGGTGGCAGCCAATTGTAGTTGGCCTCTACGTGCGAGTCGAGGAAGAGGAGCACTTCCGCGGTTGCGTTCCGTGCCCCGGCTGAACGGGCCCCAATCAGACCCGTGCGTTTCGGCAGACGCACCACACGAACTAAATTTTTACTAAAGTGCTCCTTTATGTAGAGCTCCAGCTCTGCGTGCAGGTAGTCCCGGTCACTGAAGTCGTCCACCAAAATGATCTCCTTAAGCAGCTCTTTGGGCGACCTATTGATCAGACTGTGCACAGAGCGCATCAGCACGCTCAGATACTCGTTGTAGAAAATGATGATAACGCTCACACTGGGCAGTTTGGCCAGATAATCCTTCTGGCGGCAGCTGTGGAGAAATTTAACGGTTAGTGTTGTATGGCTTTTATCGAATTTACGTTATTTACAGTTTGTGGCGAATGTCGGGCAGCGAGCGATTGACGGATATGGAGTCGGATAGCAGAGCATTGAAGCCGTTCTCCAATGACATTCTACGCTCCTGCTCTTGCGTCGCCTCATCCTCCAGCTTGGCCGCCTTGCCTCCTTCCCCGATGCCAACGCGCAAAGCATCTTTATCCATCGCCGCGTAGTCGTGCCAATCTTTTACGACCTTCTGGTCGTCGTGCGGCTTCAGGTGCATCTCTAACTCAGGCTGCTGGCCATATTCGTCGTTCTTCGGCCGCATTCGTTTGTGTTCTTCCTCAGGATAATCTGGTCCGGGTTCCTGTTCGGCTTCTAATTCAAGTTCCGCCCCTTGGTGGGGCTTTGGCGCATCGACAGGTTTGGGCTGGATACGTT
The DNA here is from genome assembly GCA_005876895.1 of Drosophila azteca. NCBI lineage: Eukaryota > Metazoa > Arthropoda > Insecta > Diptera > Drosophilidae > Drosophila > Drosophila azteca. The sequence continues at coordinate 10,499,146 of VCKU01000011.1, read as the reverse complement.
CAACTGCATTTTCGTTCACGGCGGCGGCCATTTGCCCCAAAAGCGCTGCCTTCTCGGGCTGCGGCTCGACGCCGTGATGAACGGGCCGGTTGGTGTAGGGGCTCGACGATATCCAGCTGGTGATAAGCACCAGCAGAGTCAGCGATATCAGCAGCACCAGGATGGACTTGACCATCCACTTAAAGTTCGGCCTCCGCATTCTGGCTCCTCGGATCTCCTCTTCCTGTCACTGCATACGGCGTGTACGTGTCAGGGCGGTGGTTTCAACGGCATAAGCAGCCACGCTACGTTGGCGTATGGCGCGGCTCGGCACGGCACTGTGGTTTTTGGCGTGTGTTAGCTCAGGTGTTGACTGGAGCAGCCGCTGGAGCTGGATGTGGTACTGTCGTCGAAAACAAACTGAAACGTGGGCGACAGACCTGACAACGACTGGCTGCAAAGACAAACTAGAAACAGACACATAGTCATGCACAAGAACGTTTATACATATAAAAAAGTATATCTTTGACGGGGCCCCCGAACAACTACACATTAAACACGACTCGCCGATAAGCGCGCGCTGCTTGTTGTTGTTTTTGCCATTGCTGAAGCAGTGGCCTGCCGCTGCTTGCGAAGACATTTTTACCAAATTGAACATAAAGTTGAGATAAAAGCAGTACAGCGCACTCGAGGAACTTCCGGTGACGAGCCATAGTGACCGAAAGCAATGCCCAGCCATTAGCACTTACCTTATACTATAAAAAACTGTAGTAAAAAATATATGTTATGACGCGTTCCAGTTTGCATACATGTAAATACTTAAATTATATAAAAATATATATGCCACTTTAAATCATCAAAACTATATCGTACTCTAAAAATAAACTAAGCCGAAATCTTCATTCGAATCTTCTAATATCAAACAATGTGTCGCGTTGCCTTCCCACGTCCACTAAAGTTCACAAACAAAGATCAGCTGTTTTTTCTACATGGTAACTACACATTTGCTACATATCAGCAGCATATGGCATGCAGCAGTGTGACCGTCAGATTCTCAGAAATATACCGTAAATACTCGTATACTGTATACTATATATCAAATACAAACTTAACGCACTTAACGAATCCCTACGCACTTGCATTATTTAAACAGTTGAATTAAACCGCGGGAAAAATTGAAGTCTGCTAATTTTGTCCTCTCCTATCCTCCTCTTTACTTACAAAAACCCCACGTTATCTTTTACCTGAACTGCACTAAAATTCTTCATAAATACATAGGACATGTTTCAGTTTATTTCCAGAAAGGTAGCTTTATTGCCAATTAGTTAATTCTTACTGCGTCGCAACATTCAACATCTTCATTACCTCCTCCTTGTACTTGGCCAAGTTGTACTCATTCTCGCCCTCGTTTATTAGTTGCTCCACGCTCTGCGCATAGCTGGCACTCGGTGCCCTTTTCTGTGCCCCTTCCGCCGCATTCCAATTGAGGATGGCCTCGGTGGAACGCTTGGCCTGGTTCCGCTCGAACAGATACACCTCCATGTCGGCCTCGGACTTGGTCGCCTCCCAGGGTTCTGTGATGAAGGATTCGTGGTAACAGGCCGTGAGCAGATACAGGGCGTAGTCGTAGTTCTGCTTTCGCAGAGGACAGCGATCGGTAACGAATGTGAGCACGTCCGTCTCCTTGTTGTAGCGCTCGCCCACGAGACGCAGGAACTTGTCTCTTGCATGGGCATCAAACTTCAGATCCGACAGCTTTAAGGAAACGGTGACGCGACGAGCCTCGGGATTGCGAACCGTGGGCAGACTTTGACAGTAGTCTGTGGTGATGACTTCCACGGGAAAGTGGCGCCTCCACTTGGCCTCAGTCTCCAAACCCTTTGGCCAGGGCGTGCAGAACTTCTTAATGGCCTCGCACTGCTGCCGAATAGCCGGCGGCGTCAAATGCAGAAAATTGGGAATTTTCATCAGCTCGGCGTTGGCGAACTTGGAAGGCGCTGCTGCACCGCGCTCCGTGAACCCCTGCCGCAGTGGCAACGGCACACTGGCTGGGTGGAAGGAACGCGGACCGGGCCAGGCCGCCGTCCAGTCCTGATCGACAGCCATGCGTGTGGTTCGTGGCGGCGTAACATCATCCCTTTTTATGTCTCTCCTCTTCTGTAATTGTTGCTTAACTGGGCGCAGGTTCAGCACACGGAACTCTGCGAAGAGGTTGGTGAAAAGCTGCACATTACTATTATTACACTTTTGGCTTACCCTCATCTTCCTCCACTTCTGGCTGCGGCTGTAGCTGCTTGCTATTGCTGAAAAGACGCACACTGCTCTGCGTTGCGTGTGTGCTTTTTATGCTACGCTCCAACAAACGAGTCAAGCTAACCGCCATTGTGGTTTTCATTTAATTATAATGTTTTATAAAAAAATGTATCAATGCGGCTTTTACATAAACACCAGTGTGACCGCGCAACTATTCCGTCCGACCATCAGAAATATACCGAATATACCGATTCTTAGTATCTAAAAAACTGGCAAGGGGCGTAGTAGGCTAGGTGGGGTAGGGTGGGTGGAAATGGAGAGGCTGAACTGATTAACATTTCCAAGGTCTCTCAATTGTTGTAATTGAAACAGAGAATCTCTCACACTGCACCCCCTGTGCCTGTGCTCCCGACTTGTTGTTTGCGGACAACACCAAAATCTGTTTTTGTGCCTCTTATCGGTAGTTTCGTTTCACAGACAGCTCCAGATAACAGCACTTGTATGCCCCCATCTTCTAATAACCATTGACCGGCAGTCTCTATACTGTTCTCGTCTGTTCCTCCGCGAAACCAGTCGTGGTGCGGATTAGCCAAGGATCTTGCTTGGTAAAAATGGCATCAGCAGCAGCAGCAACAGCAACCAAACGGGTTCTCTCCATCCAGAGTCATGTGGTGCATGGATATGTGGGCAATAAGGTAGCCACCTATCCCCTTCAGGTTCGTTATCTCCTGTACGCCAACAGTTTTCGCATTGCTCTATAAGTTGATATTTTTGTCTAGTTGTTGGGCTTCGATGTGGATCCATTGAACTCCGTGCAATTCTCAAATCACACAGGGTACAAAACCTTCAAGGGACCCGTTTCCAACGAAAAAGAACTGGGTAACGCGAGCATCCATTTCATTGATGCCATGATTATCACTAACCACTAATTACATCTATTAATTTACAGTCACGATAATCGAAGGTCTGGAGGAGAATGAGCTGCTGGGCCACTACTCCCACCTGTTGACTGGGTACATCGGCAATCCCCTGTTCCTACGCGAGGTGGGAATCATTGTGAAGAAACTGCGCCAGGCTAATCCCAATCTGGTTTATGTCTGTGATCCTGTTATGGGCGACAACGGTCACTTGTACGTTCCCAAGGAGCTGCTGCCCATCTATCGCGACGAAATCATTCCTCTGGCGGACATCATAACTCCGAATCAGTACGAGGTGGAGCTGCTCACGGGCAAGGAGGTGCGCAGCGAGGCTGCTGTGTGGGAGGCCATGGATTGGTTCCATAAGCGCCAGATCAAGACAGTGGTCATCTCCAGCAGTGATCTCGGCCAGCCGGGTGTCCTGCGCGCCTTCCTAAGCCAGGTGAATGGCCCCAGGCTGGCTATTGACATACCCAAACAGGGCGGCAAGGATCTGGTGTTCACCGGCACCGGCGATCTCTTTGCCTCCCTTTTCCTCGCCCATAGCCATGCCTGTGGAGATGTGAGCGAGGTCTTCGAGAAGACCATTGCCAGTCTGCAGGCAGTGATCAAGCGCACTGTCGCGGCCCTACCGCATGGAGACGACCCAGTCAAGGCCTGCGAGCGCGAACTAAAGCTGGTGCAGAGCAAGGCGGAGATCGAAAAGCCTCAGGTTCTCCTCAAAGCGCAGCGCCTTAACTAGACCACGAAATTGGCCACGCGAGGGCCACCAGACAATAACCTTCTTTTTGGTACCTTTAGATGAACAGCAATTACCTTAATCATATTACTATTATACACAACAGATCAACGATTACCTTAAATAAATATATGCTTATTGTATCTTGTCTCCAGTCCCGACTGGCATCTTGACAGCTGAAAAGAACCACGAGACTGTCACCTGCCACGGTCCCAGTCACGGCTCTTGCCCTTCGCTTGGGCACCAACAGGTGGGTGGGCTATAAAAGTGCACGTCGAGCGCCGGGTAAACAAGCTTAAAATAGAAAATAGAAGATATGTGGCTGCCGATAATCTTTATTGCCTGTCTCGCGGTCGCTAGCGGATCTGGGAGCGACGGCAAATCGGTCGCAGAGACAACCTTTGTGCCACGGTACACTCCGACGGCTGAAAGCAAGAACAAGGATCTGGACCTGAGTCCAGATGGCGATCGGCAGAGGCCGCCCATCAACGAGAACGGACATCCGACGCAGAAGCCCTGGCGACGCGGAGAATACTCCTACGACGGTGTCTACACAGCCAACTGGCCAGCTCCTTCTGCTCCCAATGCCATGCTGGGCCTTCTCGGTCCCCTGCTGGCACCCGGTCTCCTGTTGATGGGCGTGAATCTCGGTGCGCTTCTCTACATGCTCCTCGGTCTACTGGGTCTGGCCCCGCCCAGTAGCAACAGACATGCGACTGCGGACGACATTTACCGCAGAGATAGACACAATCTTGGTGATGGCAAGGAGGCGGCCATATATTTTTAAATAAGCGCGTAACGCAGTTTTCATTCAACTTAAAAATTAACGTACATAAATATATAAAGGGTGTGGTTTTGGTTTGGATAAAGAACTCAAGATGAATATGTTTAAAGGTTTTGATTTGGGATGTGTTAGTGTTCTGTGGGTATTAAATGGTTCCAATCTCCCCAGAGAAACAAATCGCTAAACAGTAAAACTAAAAAAAAAACACATTATAACTAACGTTGAGCATACGGTGATGTTCGTCCTCATTTCTTCAAGCGAAACGATGCAGCCCGATTGAACTTTACCAAAGGTGGCTCCTTATTGCCCGTTCCCATTGGTCTACGGGTAAACGATGGATTTCCCGCCATTGCTGTGAGTGGAAACGAATGGCAATGGAAATGAAAAGCCGAATAAAAGAAGCTTCTACCTTCTGGCACTCACCTTTTGCCGCAAGGGCTCGCGGACTCTTGCGCACATAATTTCCATTGAATTTTACGTTTTCCTTGGCTATTGAGGCCGCGGTCAGGGTTCGCTGCAGTCCTTGGGTAGTAAAGTTGCTAGATTTAAGCAGAGCTGCAAGAGAAAAGTATTAATTAGGTGGGCTGAACTGGAGCATTGCCTCGTCGCTACCTCGGCAATTAATAGTACCTTGCTTGATTTTGTCGTTGCCGCCGCGGACATTTTGGTCTGAGAGCAGATCAGTGACAATGCGTTGGTGGACGTTTCGCTGTTTTGTGATCGTCGACGTCAGCGCATTGTGGGAGGTGCTAAGAACGTGCGTCTGGTTGAGGTTGCATGGCTTCTTGAATGTCTTGTGCGCCTCGTCAGAGTCTGAGTCTGTTCCAAGGCTGTCGGAACTGTTCATATTTAAATGGAGATCATCTTCAATTTCTTCTTGCCGCAGATATGGACGTTTTTTGGCACTGGCGGTTGTAGCTGATGGTCCATCCTGATCATCATCCTCTTCACTGGCCAGTAAACGCTTGTGCCCGGGCTTCATAGTCTCGACTATTTCGAATTCCGGAATGTTGGCCTCCGATTCACCGAACCGAATTTTTCGGTGCAGACGATCATACAATGCCTGTATCTCCGGTGTCAACTTCTCCGCACCCTCGAGACGATTGTACAACTGATTCAGCACATCGCAGGCCGTGGTAAAGAATTTGTGCATAAGGTCCGAGTTCTCCACCAGTTCCCGGTTGATCAAGTGCAGGTGATTACGGGATATATTCTGCCTAGTCATCTGCAGCTCGAGATCCTTGCTCTTTACATGTAGGCCAAGGATTTCATGAAGCTTCGACTGATTGACCTCACGCTTCAGACTCTCCACTTCGCGGTAGGCGTGCTGCTTTTTAGCTTGCCAGCTCGGCAGCTCCTCCATGTATTTGTCGTTCTGTTTTACCAATAAAGTCATATAGTTATCAAAACGTCGGTAGTCCTAAAAAAAAATTGGTGGAATCATTCATTTAGTTTCATTAAAACACACAGTATAAAGTTTAAATAGGCCCGCGTTTAGCAACGTTACTTAGGCTACGTTACGTTACGTGATTTCGATTTTTCCAAGTTGGCAGCCCCGAGAAACAGCTGTTCAGATCACTCTGCCGCCGCATTTACTCAAACAAATTTACGAAACTAATCTGAAACAAATGCTCAGGAATACGCTGCATTTAATGACCCTGTGTGGGCGCCAGGCTCCAGTGCGCCAGTCACTGCTCACATGCACCACCAGACTGTTGCCGGTTGAGAAGCAGTTGCAGCTGCAGCCTCAGCCACAGCCGCAGCAAATACAGATCGGCTTTTTGCAGGCGCGCGGTTATGCAAAAGGCAAGGACAAAAAGAAGGAGAAAGGCGGCAAAGGCAAGGCCGGAAAGGTGGAAATCAATGAGCAGCAACTGCGAGAGATTATCAACTTGGACAGCCTCAACACACAGATGGAAAGGTCGGTGCAGCAGATGAAGGATGACTTTATCAAGCACTTGTCGCTGCGCTCTACCAGCGGAGCCATTGACACGCTGCGCATCAAAGTGGACGGCGATGAACACGAGCTCCAGGAGCTGGCACAGATATCGCGAAAGAATCCCAAGACGATTATTGTCAACATGATTGCTTTTCCACAAACCATTCCCGACGTGCTGAAGGCCATCGAGAAGAGTGGCATGAACCTGAATCCCCAGCAGGACGGCACGACACTGTTCATACCCATACCCAAGGTGACCAAGGAGCACCGCGAGAATCTCTCGAAGAACGCCAAGGCTCTGTTCGTCAAATACCGCGATGCCATACGTAGCGTTCAGAATGATCATATTCGCAAGCTGAAGAAGCAGCCGGACGTCGGCAAAGATGATGCCTTTGCTGTCCAGACCCAAGTCACGGCCATTGCTGATAAGTTTATTGCCGAAGCGGACAAGCTGCTGGCCAGCAAGCAAAAGGAGCTGCTTGGTGATAACTAAGACTGATTGATTTGATGTGTTCGAGACCCGCTTTTGCCGATTTAAAAACAAAATAAACTATTATCGTTTGTTCACTTACCTCTTGGCACACCCGTTGCTCCAGGCACAACATCTTTCTAAAATCCTCAATGTCCTTTTTCAGCGTCTGGCGATAATTAATAATCTTAATCTTACTCTGTATGCTGAATGCGTACTCCTGCATCGTCTTGGCAGTGGCATATACAGCATCTATCCTGCTGTACCATGACTTCAGCTCCTGCGGATCGTAGCCATTGCTTCCGCCGCGCTCCAGCTGAGCTACCTTCGCCTCCAAAGCCTTGTTGCGCTCTTTCAGTCGCTCGTTCTCGGCCATGACCTCGTCGATCTTCTTCACATAGAACTCTGTGGGCATTTTCGACTTGAGCACGTTCTGCTTCAATGTGGTTCGGATCTTCTTCGCGCGACTAGCGTACTTCAAGGTGTTGTAGGTGTCCTCGTAGGTAAGGGAACTCATCGACACGTTGGCCACCATCAGGGTGCGACAGTTGCCGCCGAGAGAGTCTTTAAGGATACGTGTCAGGTTCGAGTCACGGTAGGGTATGTGCTTGAGGCCATCGGCCAACTTGTTGATGCAGTTTCCCAGCGCCAGGAGACTCTTGTTAATACTGGCACCCTCCTTGAAGCGCACACCAATACCCTTGGTGCTGGCCGCTCGTTCACTGCCCGCCAAATCAATCATTGAAAGCTTGACCGTTCGCTTTGTGTCTGTTTTCCGATCCGTAATGCGTATGTGAACCTGGAAGATGGCATGAGATCGCGAACTTTCCGCATTGGCATCGGTGGGGTGTTGAGTGCGATGCGAGTTTCCCAGGGCCAGCATCCGCAGCAATTCTTCAGCGCTATAGATGGGAGTCAAGCGTAGCCCACTCACAACCACACCGTTGGAGTCCTCGCGTAGCTTTAGCGGACCAGTCTTTGTGAGCAGATTCATAACGTGTTCGTTGTATACCTCCAGGTATGAGACGCCCACATCGAACTTCCTTACATCGTTTTGCGCTTGGATCTTCTCGAACAGGTCGCGCATGGTCAGAAACGTTATGCCGGGGGTTGCTTCGCTGCCCAGCATTGTGAAAGTCTTCCCGGCTCCTGTCGCGCCATACACAAATACGGAGCAGTTGTACCTGTAGACACACACACACACACACACAAAATTAGGGATGTGAAATACTTGTAAACAAAGGCATGTGAGCTACCCTTACCCATTGAGCACTGCGTCGACCAGCGGCGCCGTACACTCCTCAAATAGATCGTGATTTGTGTTGTCTATGTCGAAAACACGATCGAATTCCATCGTCAGCTTCTTGTTCATGCGTTTAGTGATGTCGCGGTAATTCTGTTTGGTCCCGTGGAAAAAGAATTCATCGTCCTCTTCGTCTGGATCGAAAAGCAGCGCCGAATTATCCATAACCTTGATGATGCTTCTTTGCTGATGTTCTAATTCCTTAGAATTAAACGGTCTTACGCGCACCGCCACTTTTATATTTGTGTGCTCCACAGGCATTTTGATTTTGTATCTGTTCGCATACGTTTTTTAAACCAATCAATACGAAACCATTCAGTTTTACCGCAAATATTTTTCTCGTACAGCCTGGAAAAGATCGTTGTTGTTTGAATGCAAACTATCGGCGATTCCCTTTTTGAAGCGTCTTTATCCAATTTGCTTTTGAACTGTATTTCCAGAGTTGCTTCGATAATTATCGGAGGTGAGTTTGTCATCGATCGAATCAGGGATGATATTTGTATGGAACCGATCAAATTTGAACCGGCTGGGCTATGGAAAGGTAGGGACAACAGGCAAAAACAGCCAAAGAAAATTGCAAGGCTCATACCAACCTTACCTCACCAGCGAACCTATGTTTTATATGAGGAGGTTATGTGGAGAGGAGAGGCCTGTCTTCATGGTATGTTAGACAATGGGGTGAATATTATCTTGCATGCGTTGAATTTACTGGGTCGTTTTTCCTGTTGTTCATACCCTCTTTTTCCTCAGCAATGGGAATTTCATAAACTACCCTACTACGGAAGACCATACAGGAATTGATTAAATGTTTGTCCAACGAACCCAATAATTGATTGTATAAACTTTGTTTTGCATATTTAGCAAGTATCCAAAAACAATCTCGACATTTTTAAGGGATCTCAATGAAATTATGTAGTTTATTGTCTCCTACTGATACCAAATTTGTGTGTGGCGGAATCGAGACTTACGGGAAAATATATACGGGAATCTAATTAAATGCATGAATTGGTAAAAAACATTTTAATACGAGAAAGCTTCATTTCTACTCTGCTAGGAAAACAGTATTTTAACAATACTTCAGAGGTAGAGGGTAGGGTATACAATGTCTATACTCCGTAAAAATGTTTGGGTCAAAAAATGTAGATATGTGCAAAATTAACTATTAATTACGTTTGAAAGCAGCTAGGAAAAAATAATTTTAACATTAATGAAATGAAAAAGGGTATATATACGTCCATAGCACCAGTTAAGTTTCCAAATGACGTGACATTTCATGCTCACTTACGTTTTCTTACGTTGCATTTCATGCTTACTTAAGCTTTATACCGTGGCTTAAACGTCATTTTAGAAACAATCTAAAAAAAAAGAGTCCTTACAGTTAGCCTGTCTTGTAGAAAATTGTTTTATCTATTGTATAAAATTATGTTTTCAGGCCTGAGGGTCCAAGTTAGCTAGTAATATTAAACGGAATATCAAATTGGAAACAATTTTCCACCAGAGCCGACTAAAATCATATCGATTAAATTTAGGGGTGTCTGGCAAAAAAATCGATGTTTTGAAAAAACTATCGATGTCTGCAGTTGTACACCTCTACAGTTGCTTCGCGGCGTTAATTTTTAATAATTTAAGCAAATCGTTGTGCTGATGTACACTTGTATGCGTACATAAATAAAATAAATAAAAGTTGCCGCATTTGCGAATCGGTGGGCTGTGAATAAGCTTGATTGCAGCGACAAAATTGAAGTGAATTTCGGGTTCGTTCCGAGACACGGTTCAAGGACTGCGTCGTGTTGTTATTCTTTGGGTTGGGTTTGGTTTATAAGTAGAAATACTTATTTTTAAATAAACTCGTGAGGGGTACTCGGCTGGCAATCACATAAACGAATAGTACATAATACATAGTTGCAGCATTCAGCGTTTTTGTGGTGTAGCGGAAAGTTTCGTGCCAAAATAAATGATCAAAAACGAGTTTTTGTTTGAGTGCAAATCTGTGTTAGTGGAGAAAAGAAAACAATTTGCACAGATCGACAAGATGTTGTAAGCATTTAAAAATATATGCATTTGGCGAATGAGAGGTGCCAGTGCCATCCGAAATAAATCAGCCAGGGCTCTGGAAATCTGTAAACTAATTGAGTGTTAATTGAGTGCATTCCTTACTGCTGTTGTTTTGAGTGGAAAAACAAAGACAGATAGGCCCCAGGCCACTCAATTGCGGTTGAGAAGAGTGTAAGTTTCCTCTAAAATTAGTTAATTTTAATGCGTTTTGGTTAAACAAACAAATGAAGCTCTTGAAATGTGACACATTATTCGCCATGTATAGGGTTTACGAAAGTTCGACTTGGCTTTTGAATGTGTTTATGGCCCTTCTGATTGTGTGTGCGTGTGTGTGTGAGTGGCGTGTGTGCCTGTGTGCGTGTCAATTAGCGTTTTTAAGCGAGCACTCCAAGAACAGTTAAACCTGTTCTGGTTTCTCTTTCTTGCGTGCCTTAGTTCTTTTCTTTATGGCCTTTCTTTCGTTTGTCTTTGGTTTCGCCCACTCCATTCTCTTTCTTTTGCTTGCATTAAATTGGCAATAATATGAATTCGCCTTCTCTTTCTATCCAGTAGTATTCCCCTGTCGCCGATAGCCCGCATCCTCTGCGTTCCAGAATCTGCGGAAGTTTCCAGCGGGGGCTACTGGCGTGCATCTGCCGTCGAGTAGATTGAATGGGAACGCTGCCAGCATATATGTATGAACTATATGCGTGTGTGTTTATATATGCAGCTAAACTAACGCACACATCTGCGCTCTAGAATGAAATATTAATTCATTGGATACGCACACACAAATCCCTCCTCATCCATCTCTCTCTCTCTCTCTCTCTCTTTGAGGGATAGCAGGGTACTACGCTGGGTGCCTACGCTACCCAGTGCTGCCCGGTATCTAATCGCGAATGGCTTGCTGTGTACATTATATATATTAACTTGTGTACACATTGTACATATGTATGATCGTTGATTGTCGTACCGTTCCTTGGCTTCCTTTCAAAATAGGTAATTCCCCCTTTAAAGCTGGGATCCTATGCCGTTAGTACAGAACGCAATACTTTTCATTTCCCACCTTGTTTTGCCTTAACCAATCCTCATATTTTTTCGACATTGACAATGAGGCTTCATCAGCATTCATTCGTTCTTAATCATTATCATAATGATAATGATAATAATGTGCATGTGTGTATGTGTATGACGCTCGTTTAGGACTTGAGCTTAAAAGTGCAATGCACGGCAGAAAAATCAACGCGAACACCCCTTCAAAACGGGGTAAAGATAGCTTCGGCGCATCGAAGTGCAGATACTCTTTTAATCTACTTAAAGTCTAACAATCTGCTGATGATGGGCAAAGTACAGGGAATACAGATTATAATGATGTTACATATATGCGATATTCGTATAAAAATGCTTACACCTCTGTGTAATGTAACAATCATCTGACTTTCTGCTTGGGCATAAAAGTAAGAAATGTGCTGAGACGGCACTAAGCAGAGCACTCTACATACTCGTGTGTTTCGTCCACCAGTACACACCCCAGTAGAAAGTGCGGGGTAAACAGGGTACTTCTTTGATACGCTGTTGTCATCAAGTTTACTCAGCTTTATTCGATAATGCCCTGGTAGAGCTGAGTACTGAGAACTGAGGCAGGGTGCGGCGCTGCTGTAGTGTTCCATGAGTTGAGTCAGGAAGGAGTCCCCTCCATTATCCATTACGTGACGCTCTAAAAGTCACCGAAGGACTCCGAGGATGGAGCCTCCATTGTCAGTTTTCTTTCCTTCTTTTCCTGGCTCTCCTGATGGATTATCCAACATGGCTGCGCTGTCGCCCTATTGTTGCAGTGCACTGATTATGCAAAATGCTATTCTTGATGGCTGTCTGGCTGTCTGGTTGTCTGGTTTTCTGGTGGTGGCATATGTTTGTACATATCTTCTGACATGGGATGTCGTAGCGTTGTTTCCACCTAGCTCTAGTGTGTCTGCGGGGTGTTGCTTCTGCTGAAAAGCGGTTGCACACATTTGCGAACGGGAATCTAGGAAACTTTCCGGCTAGAAATATGAGAACCGATTGCTAATTGGCCAATACAACGGGTACATACATACGTACATATGTATATTTATGGGTAAAGAGGTGTTGTCTGTGTCTGTATGCGAAGTGAATTTGGAAAGCTGGCGAAGCAGCTCCAAATGATTGTTGGCCGTCGCTGTCGTTGTTGTCGTTGACGTGGCTCCGTACATCTGTTTTCATATTGTACTTTGGATCTAATATGGAAGTTTTGATGTCATCGCTTCACAAATTTTAAATAATTGTCAAGTACTTGGTGGCTCCCATAATGCATCCATTAAGCGGGATTCTTTTCATAATAAAAGTTCGAAATATCTTTTAAGCAAAGTCCATTTTATGGAACCCTCTGAAATGAAATTCCTTCGGTTTCGTAGCCACCTTTTAGCTCACGTTCTGCGGCCAAAACATTTGTTGTTTATTATTATTATTTTGAATTTGCTTGTGAGCGTTTCTAAATGTGCTTTATCAGCGCCTTGGTTTGGCGTTAAATTGCCAACAACTGTGGATATGAAACATTTGCGCTGCCTGTGCGGATCTACGGATCTGGGATTGAGTTGTGTTTTCATAAGACTTTGATTTCCATATCCAAAGTACAGCTTGAAGCTGGAATACATACATACATACATACAAACATACATACATACATACATACATATCTACATATTTAGTATATAGCATAAAGTACGGCCTTCTTTGTTTAAGTTTCAATCAACTGCGCAATATTGAGGGAGTGTACAAAGTAGTGTACTATATGTATGTATATCCCAGAGACGGGCTCTATGTAAATCCAGACGCAGCACAACCCACAAACAACAAGATTGTGACTGTGCGCAAGCAAATACATGACTGGGATATACGAAAATATACTCTATATATTATATCTGCAGCTCTTTGTTTGAAATACTTAAAGGAGTAAATGAACTCTGCAAAAGGCAGTACTTTCCAAGGGTTCTGCTAGTCCGTTAGTCAACATTTGGAATGGAGAAACAATAGAAAGAATAATCCAGCATGGATGGATTGAATGCTTTCGATGTTGTCTAAAAATGGAACCAATTAGAACTCCCCCCCCTATCAGCACTCAAGTGCTCTTCCGAAGAAGGGGTGGATGGGGTCGTCCACCGCTAAGGGATTGGTCATGTACATACATGAGTATTATAGAAAGACAAGGAACAGATATGGCGGCAGCTTTAGCGGATGTTCAGACGCGATTAGATTTTAATGAAATTATAAGAAAACTTATACATGGACATATGTATACCTTATCAATTTCTATTTATCGCTAATTTAGTAACCGATCAGAAATTATTTATCTTGAGTGATTCATTCATTCGTATTATCTGTGTTTGTGCAATGCGAAGGAGGAACACCTCAAGATCCGTACCACTCCTGTAGGGTCTCTCTTGCAACAGTTTATATCGTGTCACAGTAATCGAACCTTATTCGAGAACAACAATCGAATGAATGAAACATGTTGATTTTCGTAGGAGTGCGTAATGAATCAGAAAAACCAGATGCTGTCCATAATGAATCGATGAATGAATAGTCAATGGGATAGTCAATGAAGCAGATATTAACATGCACGTTTTTCCATTGAACAGATCATGCACTCCTCTCTCTCTCTCTATATCTCTGTGTCGGTTACAGATACAGATACGCACATACATATGTACACATGTATGTATGTATGTGCATGCATATGAATGTGTACAGATAGTTTTTCTCTAGGCGTCTAGACGCCGAGATTCGCGTGAGTCATTCACGACATTTTCATTAGCCTCACAATATCAACAGAATGTTTAAACAAATAAGTAAATGGCAAATACGAACTTGTTTTTCCTAATAAAGAAAGCACTTTCTTTCCTTATGTGTAGAATTTATATCGCTTTAATAAGAAAACTGGAAGTAAAACGATCTTGGGGATTGTTAATCTTATCTTCTAGGAGATAAAACTTATCTGTGCACTCGAGAGGGCAGCATCTGTAAATCCTCACACATTTTCCATCCGTTTTCTGTTCAGTAACAGAGTTTTCAATAACAGTACTCGTATCTACCCAGAGAGAGAAGCTCTATTAATATTATTATTATTATTATTATATATTCTATTACACACTCGAGTCCATGACCGGATTACGCATCCACCCATCTCCCGTCGTGTTTACACTCGTACATATGTGAGGGGGGGCAATTTGAATTAGTCATCCGTCAGTAGATACTCATGTATAGCCACTATGAGAATGATGGGTTCTTATCTCCTTAAGGCTATCATCTGTAATCTCTGTTGTAACTGCTGTCCGGGAGGGAGGAAGAGTTGCGTCGCTGATTATCGCTGACCTGTGGATTTCAAGGGTTTGCAAGGGAAAGAGATTATATTTACAATTAGGGGATAATGTATTATCAGTTTTTCAAGTCTTTTAATTGCTGTAGCAAACAGAAATGAAGTTCTGATTGCCCTTTTAAGTGATTTTAGGGGTTTTTCTTTTTTTGAATAATTTCAATTTTGTATTCAAATACAAAGCTAGTAGCACCTGCTGTATCCGTTGAATTTCCTCCTTTTGTTTCCTTTGCCATTCATGAATTTTGTATAATATTGTGACCCGTGTCCGTGCTACTCCGCCACAGGTAGCCTCTTTGTTTGTGGCAAAGGGGCACGCGATTTCTGGCTTAATGACAGCCTTGACACTTAACAGATGTTTGTTGATGTTTCCATTACATGCAGAGAAAAAAGCACTGAGAATCAAGTAAACATATTTGCACCGAGAGTGGAAATTGCAACAAGAAATCGTTTTAACCCGCATTTTATACACCCTGTAAATGGAAATATATTTCATGTTAAAATTCAATATTAAAATACATATTTCCTACAAATTGAATGTATTCTGTCTATGTCTTACATATATTTAAATTAAAGTTTTCTCTGAGTGGACGGACGAGTATGGCACGAAACTGGACAATGGAAGGTCCCTACCTGGCAATTAAATGGATCACATTTGCAGGGAATGGCCCCCGCATGTCTCCGCATGTCCCCAACAATTAGCGTTAGAAACTTTATTATAAAATGGAGATATGGGAGCACGATGGAAGAGAGAGAGAGCTCTAATTGTGGGTTTTTTCCATATAACAACAGACGACATTGTTGGGGCATGCTTCATGTAACAACAGACTGTAATCAAAAATGAGAGTATCCATAACTGGGCGAATGGGCTGGGCTGGGCTGGCTGTATATTTCCGGATCGAATCTTATGCAATCTATTCGGTAATCGGATCACAAGAAGAGCCAGCGCCTCCCTTGGCCCCTTTCGCACAGGTGGACTTGACCCTGTTTACATATCGGGGGTTGTGGGGCTGCTCGGGTTGCTCGTGTGTGTGGTTGCAACCTGCAAGGGTTGAAATCGGAGGCATATTCCACACCAGCGGAGAGCCCATGAAAGTAATGGATGATGAGGCTTCTGTTCTGTGTTGTTTTGTGTCTGCGGATAAGGATTCCACTCCGCTTGCCACTTGCTGAATGATCACTGAATCAACATAACAGCACAGGCAATATTTAATGATTCATTTGGTGCTGCTTCTGGTGGATCCCATGCCTCCGAAGTGCGTATGCGGGGGCCTGCAATTGGGGGCAACAAAGGCCCCACAGCTCCCATAGCTGCTGCAGCGGAAATGTTTTTGCTGCTGCTGAATGCTCTCCTCCATTTATCATTGAATAAATTGCAGAATAAATATACAACAAAACAATAATAATAAATGTAATCACAGACCGAGGGATGAGCAAGTGGCTGCCCACCCAAACGGAATGGATCGTAAGAAAACATATATAATATATGAGTAGAAAGATATACATATATACACGATATATCTGATCGATTCGGAACACTTGTGTTTCTGTCTGTCTTCTCGTGTATGGAATTATGGAAGTGTTCCCCTATCTCTTTCTCTCTCGTGTGAGTAGACTTGGAATTTTGAGAATTCCGGCATTTATTTTCATTGCGGCCAAAAACGGAAAGACGATGCCGTGCTTTGAGATTTTGGCATCAACGAAAATAGATGCCCAAATGGCAGTGAAAACATATGTATCTGAGGGGTAGAGTCGGGTGTCACGTGTCGCGTGTCGGGCGTGTCTTTGTGATTTCTTTCAGTGTATGATTTAGTGTAGATATTCTGTTCTTTCTATTGTCCTGCTCCTCGTCTAAAGCACGAGGTGCAGGCGTATCTGAAACGCCAACTGCTCTAGGGTTTTCTTCAGGAGCACCATCACGGACAGGATGAATCCCAGGAGGCTGAGGAGGAACAGCCAGGGCGTGGTCACGAGCACAAGGAGAAAGACGAGCGTCTCGTCGCCCCGGGCATTGGCCATGCGCCACAGCAACTGCCGCTGGATGGTGCGCAGCTTGAACGAGCTGATCCACAAACGGAGGCGCGACGCACCGAAGTAATTGCAGAGGCCCACCGCCTTGCCAGCCAGCCAGACCACCAAGTAGAACAGCAGCTGCAGCAGCAGCAGCACGACCTTGAACATAATGGCGCGCGAGACGAATTTATGCACTGCCACTATGCGCTGACGATTCTTCGGTGACACAAGCGTGCCCAGATATTCCAGACGGGAGGGTCGGGGGGGAGGGCGTCTGCAGAGCTCCTCTGTTTCTGACTCCGTATCGGTGTAATCCATCGTCCTGAAATCCTGCGCGGTCAGGCCCTGACAGAAGCAGTCATCATCTTCAGCGGTGCGCGTCAAGTAGTCGCCCTCGTAGTGGCCCTCGTAGCGGGGATCGGGTGGTCCCCCGTAGCGGTCATCGTAGTAATTGCCGCCCATGGCACCGAAAGATCCCTCCATGGACTGCTGTGAACCAGAATTGAATCTGCAGGGAGGCAACCGTATCTGTGTTATGTCCGGGGGCAGGGGCGTGGGAGCGGGAGTGGGTGTGGGATCTTGGCACTCACCCATCTGAATCCTCCATCGGAGGGAAGTAGGGGTGCCCCATTGGACGGGACAGCCGAGGACTGGTCTGCATTTTTTTTAAAAAGCGCACCGAATTGAGTCCATTCTTATCGGCGGAATCTTCGGCAGGGATGTCGAAGGATCCCAGGGATCCAAAAATGCTCTGGGAGCGGGTGAATGGGGAACGTGGATTGTTCATAGCTGTTTTATCTTTCTTCTGGAACCTGTGTGAAAATTCCTGTTCAATTATTATTTTCTTACTTTTTTTTCCCAAGAAATATATTTCTCACTTACTTTATATTCTAACTGCTATCAATATTTGCTGCTTTTGTGTTGTGCCGCTCTCTAGGTTCTCGTAGTGAATGATTTTCAGAAATAATTCTGACTGACTCTCAAAAATTATTCAGGGCCTACTGTGATGTTGTCGAAAAGGAGAAATTCCTGAATTTTCTGCGAAGTGAGAGCGAGATAGCATGATGGATAAAAACCCAAAATTAGTGTTCGCAGTCGTTGTCGGGGCACGAATCCCGGTTATCAGTGTAATAACTGAGGGCCTATTTGTGACAAAATTATGTTTTCCAACACTCACAGCCAGCCAGCAAAGTGCATCTCTCGCTCTCACTGCATGCCTTTTCCATATAGCTGTCTCTCTCTCTTTGCAGCCCGTCCAGCTTCAAAGTCTTATGTCGTGCGGCTATTATAGATTCTCTCTTCTTTTCGTTTACAGTTGCAGTGGCAGAAGCCTAAACCGAAAGCGAATTCGAAATCGAACCCCATCATGTTGCGAATAATCCTATTTGGGTGGCTGTTGTTGGCCTGTACACTGGCACTCGGAGTCCACTCGGAGTTCACAGAATTAGATGGCCCCAATATATGCAAGAGGCGTGAGAGGTAAGTACTCATCGTAGAGACTAATCAGAGACCAAACTAATGATGAACACTCCATCCATCAATAGCTACCCCGTTGAAGTGGTCTACACGGAGTTGCAGTCATACCAGGAGCGTGGCTCCAATTGGTGCCTCACCATCCCACCACGCTGCTCCACGTATCGCATCAAGAACCGTGTGGTAAACAAGACCAAGACCATCATGAAGAACCGCATTGTGCGCGACTGTTGCGGTGAGTTCCTGTGCTTCCGCTTGCCCCCCAAACAAATGTTTGATAATCATCGATATTTCAGATGGCTATGTGTCCAGCGGCGGAGAGTGCGTGCCCCACTGTACGGAGCATTGCGAGCACGGCAGATGCATTGCCCCGGAGAAGTGCAAGTGCGATCATGGCTATGGCGGTCCTGCCTGTGATATAAGTTCGTTTAATTCTGTATTATTCTTTCCCCCGATTAACCTTTTCGTATTCGTATTTGTATTTGTATTTGTGTTTTTTGTGTCGAAATCTGTACAATGAAACGCCTTGGGGGGGTGCATGTGGGGTTCCCTCTGCTTCCCTTTACTTAATCCTTGAAATGAAAGCCCCTGCAGAGTGCTCTAACAGATACAGTGGGTGTCTCAGAATTCAGATCCAGGGCTAGTCATGGAGATATATTCCGAACATATGTACATAACAGACACAACAGACAGACAAACAGACAACAGATTATAAAACGTAGGAAAATCTAGCAAATACCAGAAAAAGACACAGGGCACACAACATGGATACAGAGGAGGATCTGGAGGGCATGCCACCCATCAGCACCAACACATTCGGGATACCCAATGACCCGGCCCTGCTGGCCGAGTATGACCTGTACCGACCATCGATGGGCACCCGGCGACTGCTCAGCGAGCAGAATCGGGAGATCTACGCGGAGGCCTTCATTGAGCACGAGCGCCTGGGAACTTTGGCCGATCTGTGCGTGCGGGCATTAGCCAAGAGCCGAGGCACTGTGCACATTGCAGTGCCCGTGCGGCAAGATCCATTGAAGCTGCGCATCCACTACGACTCTATCGACGTGGATCTGCCGCTGCGGAAGTGCTATTTTGTGGAGGATGTGCGCTACTGGCGTCGCGTGGTGCTGGCTAAGAGCCCGGACAAGTCTCTGGCGCTGAGAAAGCTCTCGGAGTACGACTGGCGGGGCAAGGGAATCAGCATCAAGTATGTGGAGTTGGTCGAGGCATGTCCGGTGGCCTTCTGGCCGGAGCGCGAGATGGCTGAGCTGGCGGGACTCGTTCGGGAACATGTCCGCACCATGGACATCCGCCATTTGCAGTCTCGTACGGAGGAGAGCTTCCAGCGGGAGATAGAGAGCAGCGGCTCAGAGCCGGACATCACGTCGGAGGACGAATCCGAGTACCTCATTTCCAGCGATGAGCGCAACACTTCATCCGAGTTGGAAGATGAACAAGAGGAGTGCTCCGAAGAGCAGTCTGTAGCGGATCTGAGGCAGCCGCCGCAGACAAAGCGGGAGTCGAAGAAGCACGCAAGAATCCAGACAAACGATCAGGAGCAGTCGCCAGAGGCAGCAGAACAAATCGAATGGGGCCCATACCTTATGGATGACATTCAGGACGATGTACACGTGGCGCGTAGTGTCCGCAACGCCGTGCGCCAACAGCTGCGGGACATACAGGACGCCAGCTGGAAGGAGCACGAGCGGCGGGTGACCCGTCGCACCACTATGCGGCAAAGATCCGCTGAGGTACCTCAAAAGAAGAAGACCCGAAAGAACAAGAAGATAGGGATAGAAGTCTTCAATATGAAGGTGGAGGCCGAGGCGGAGGACGACAGAGAGAAAATCGTGGACAAGCGCAACAGGGTGAAGTTGCTGGATCGTATTCGTCGCTATGACTTCCCTTCGGAGCACTGCAACCACATCGACCTGAGCTTTGTGCGTTTCTTCGATAATCTCGTCTCGCTTACCCTCGAGTTCCTGGGGCCAAACATGGACCGCGACTACCACAAGCGGCACCTGCGGTTCTCCATCAAAGACATGATGCAACTGGCCAAGGGCCTCCAGGCACTCGACAAGCTGAAGATCTTCCGCCTGCGCAACAGTCCCATGGATCATCTCAAGTTGCACGTCTTGTGCCGGGTCCTCAAACACATGAATTCTTTGGAAGTGATTGACTTTGGCTACAACCGGTTATCCGACGACTGTGGGGCCACTTTGGAGTCCCTGTTGCAGCGCGAGAACATGCTGAAGGCCCTGGAGCTGGAATACAATGAACTAGACCAGCTGGCGGCCACGGCCATAGGCTCCGCTCTGCAGAAGCACTACAAGAGTGGGATGCACCTGCACTACCTGGGCCTGGCCTACAACCCAATTAGTGACCGGGCGCTATCGACGCTCGTCCACTACATCGTTGGCACCGAGCATGTGGAGGAGCTCAATGTGACGGCCATAACGGCCAGCATGGATCCGGTCGTGGAGATTCTTGGATATTTGCTGCGAAACCATCCGCCTCTGAGGCGACTGGACATGGCGACCATTCCGCTCGACAGCGTCATGGGTCGGAGACTCGTCTGCGCCTTGGAGAGTAACCAGAAGGTCACGCACTTTGACTGCCGCGACTGCGGCCTGGACACCGATGAGGAGTACGAGGCAGATATCATAGTGAGGCGCAACGGCTTCCAGAAGAATCACTCCTACATCGGGGACGAGACCAAAACGGAGAACGACATCAGGGAGCACTTTAAGAGTATCAAACACCCGGTGATACACAAGCTAGAAGACGAAAGGGCCCGCAAGGTGGAGTGCATCAAGGTGCGTCCCCCTCTGATATGCACGCCCAGCGAGAGCCCTGCCGCGTCCCAGACGTCGGTTAAGGAGGTGGAGTACGACATTTGGGCGGAGCTGGGGATCAAAACGAGAGTCACCGTCCAACCAGAGATAGTGGATTCCATGTCCACCAGCAGCGCAGTGCTCGACCAGGGCTCCTTTCACTACAATCCAAATAGCTTCGATTTGGAGCAGTTCCGGGAGTACATGCAACAACCTGGAGTCGGAAATCGCTACTACTACTTCAAGAACCAGAGGGAACAACTGTGATCCATCCGCTGCAATCCAGTATCCATCGATAGAATATTAGTTATTAGTTAGTTCGCTTTGAAAACATGATTTCCAAAAAAATTTAAAGTGGTTAGGACATCCATTCAAAACGAAACATTTGTCATTAAGAGATTCATGGTGGGACTATTAAAGCATATTCAAATTCGGACATTTCTATGTACATTCGATTAAATTGACACAAAAAAGGACTGTTAGCCATGACTGATTCAGCGATTGTCCATTAAGCTGCTCTCTGTGAAACCTCTGCAAGGGTATACCATCTTCGGCCCGCCGATGATATGCACCTCTGTATAACTGTAGTCTTATCTGTTCTTTCTATACTCTATATGCGAAATTGTGTGCGCTTTGTAGCTTGTACCTTTATTTGAATTATCTTTCTTTTTTTTAAATTGCAATCTTTAGTCTAACCAATAGTTCACACACACAAACACACACACACACACACCCAGTCCTCTCTCACACCTACCCACACACCTACCCCCCCGCAGGAGCCAGATAATCTATACTCACACACGACACGCTCCGGGAGGAGAACTCCTGTGCGTGGCGTGGCTTTAGTCGCCAGCAAAGCAAAGCAAAGCAATACCAATAGCCATAGCAAGAGAAAGCAGCAAATAACTGTCGCAAAATCCCGTCTAACGTCTATTCCTGTACAAAGAAAGAGAGAGAGAGAGATCCGCTCCTAATCCAGATTGTTTGTATAAATTTTTGTACGCCAGATTGCCCACCTGGCTGGTACGGACGGAACTGCTCGATGCAGTGCGACTGCCTGAACAACGCCCTCTGCGAGCCGTTCAGCGGGGAGTGCGAGTGCGCCAAGGGCTATACGGGCGCAAGGTGTGCCGATGTCTGTCCGGAGGGGCGCTTCGGCGCCAACTGCTTCGAGGAGTGCCGCTGCGAGAACGGTGGCAAGTGCCATCACGTCTCGGGCGAGTGCTCCTGCGCGCCCGGGTTCACGGGTCCCCTGTAAGTGTCCACCAGAACGTGGCAAGAGAAACCGAGAGCCCCCTACTAATCTCCCCTTCGCCCCTCCCAATCAGATGCGATATGCGTTGTCCGGACGGAAAGCACGGGGCACAGTGTCAGCAAGACTGTCCCTGCCAGAACGACGGAAAGTGCCAGCCGGAGAGCGGGGCTTGCATCTGCAATCCGGGCTGGACGGGCGACGTGTGCGCCAACAAGTGTCCCGTGGGCAGCTACGGTCCCGGCTGCGAGCTATCCTGCGAGTGCTACAAAGGAGCCCCCTGCCACCACATCAGTGGACAGTGCGAGTGTCCGCCGGGCTACCTGGGGGAGCGCTGCTTCGACGAGTGTCCCCTGAATACCTTCGGCCTGAACTGCACCCAAAACTGTAGCTGCGAGAACGACGCCACCTGTGACCGGGCCACCGGCGCCTGTATCTGCAACGCGGGCTGGCGCGGGGATCGTTGCGAAGAGCGCATCTGCGAGACGCACAAATACGGGCCGGACTGCAATCAGACGTGCGAGTGCGACATGGAGCACACAGAGCTGTGTCACCCAGAGACAGGACGCTGTCAGTGCAGCATTGGCTGGAGCAGTGCCCAGTGCACGCGTCCCTGCACCTTCCTGCGCTACGGATTCAACTGTGAGCAGACCTGCAACTGCAAGAACGGGGCCAAGTGCTCCCCCGTCAATGGGACATGCCTGTGCGCTGCCGGCTTTCAGGGACCCACCTGCGAGGAGAGCTGTCCACCAGGGACCTTCGGCCAGGACTGCGCCCTGCGCTGCGACTGCCAGAACGGGGCCAAGTGTGTGCCGGAGACGGGCCAATGCCTCTGCACCGCTGGCTGGAAGAACATTAAGTGCGACAGGCCCTGCGACCTGAACCACTTTGGGCAGGACTGTCTGAGCGTGTGCGACTGCCACAACAATGCCGCGTGCAATCCCCAGAACGGCACCTGCACCTGTGCCGCCGGCTGGACAGGCGAACGCTGCGAGCGGAAGTGCGATGTGGGCAAGTTCGGCCACGAGTGCAGCCAGAAGTGCCAGTGCGATCAGCACAACAGCCTGGCCTGTGACGCCACCAACGGGCGTTGCGTCTGCAAGCAGGATTGGGGAGGTACTGTCTGGGATTCAATCTACCTTTCCACGCCCTCCTCCTCTCACCTGAGATCATTTGTCTCCACCGTTCACGTTTCAATATGGCAGGATTCCTGCCTCTTCTAACAGATACATCATAGCACTAACCGATAGCACTCATCCATCGCATCCCATTACTCCTCCTCTATCTATCATTTTTGCATGCATGTCGTTTGGTTTTACAAATTTTAATTAGCTTTTTCTGGTTCTGCACTCTTTTGTTTCTGTTTCTGGTCTTTTTTTTGTCGTCCTGTTGTCCTTGTCTTCTGATGCACAACACCCAAGGCGTTCATTGCGAGACCAACTGTCGGACCGGTTACTATGGTGAAAATTGTAATAAAGTTTGCAGATGCCTGAACAATTCATCCTGCGATCCCGATAATGGCAACTGCATCTGCTCGCCCGGCTGGACCGGCGTCGACTGCAACGAGCCCTGTCCGACTGGCTTCTATGGGATGGAGTGCAAGGAGCGCTGTCCAGAGATATTGCATGGTAAGTCGGTTTCGTGTAGGAATAAATTGTACATTTACTAATTATACACGTGCTGTCCTTGCTTCTTAGGTAACAAGAGCTGTGACCACATCACGGGTGAAATCCTCTGCCGCACTGGATATCTAGGCCTCACCTGCGAGCATCCGTGTCCCGCTGGACTCTATGGTCCCGGCTGCAAGCTCAAGTGCAACTGTGAGCACGGGGGCGAGTGTAACCATGTGACTGGCCAGTGCCAGTGCCTGCCCGGCTGGACGGGGGCCAACTGCAACGAGTCCTGCCCCACAGACACGTACGGCCAGGGATGTGCTCAGCGGTGCCGCTGCCTGCACCACAAGGTCTGTCGCAAGAACGACGGCATGTGCATCTGCGAGACCGGCTGGACCGGCACTCGTTGCGATGAGGTGTGTCCAGAGGGCTTCTACGGCGAGCACTGCATGAACGCCTGCGCGTGTCCGTCGGCCAATTTCCAGTGCCATGCGGCGAACGGGTGCGTCTGCCGTAGCGGCTACACGGGCGAAAACTGCGACGAGCTGCTTGCATCCCAGCGCATCGCCGAGGCCAGCGATGAATGTGAGTCCTACTTCAAACCATTGGATATGCTGCTGGAAATTCCCTTATTAATCCTCTCTATACCCGTTCTTTCATTTATTCCATTAGCGGGACGGGCGAGCGTTGCACTCACCCTAGTGTTACTCACTCTCTTTGCCTTCATTATTTTCGCCGTCTTCTTCTACTACAGACGCAGGGTGTCCAATTTAAAAACCGAGATCGCCCACGTGCACTACACGCATGAGACAGGAACCAACTGGCCGCCCAGCAACCACAACTTTGATAATCCCGTGTACGGGTTGCAGGCGGAGACGCGCCTACTGCAGAACAATGTGCGGAAGATGAACAACTTCGACCAGAGAAGCACGCTGAGCACGGAATACGGTGGTGACGACTCCAATACCAGTGGCAGAGGTAAATGCGATTAGATCAATGGATGTCTATGGTTGGTGGCTAACGATTATATGTGTCCGTCCACAGTGGGAAGCTACTCGATCAACTATAACCACGATCTGCTCAACAAGAACCTGAATGCGGACCTTACAAATCCAAATGTGTACAATGATTCCCTGAAGGAGGAGCATGTCTACGATGAGATCAAGCACAAGGAGGGCTACAAGGATCCCGGTACGTTTTCAGACTTTTTTTCCAGATTTTTTTTGACGCTTTTGCAACTAATCATGTATTCCTCATTTGCATACATTTTGGCCAAAATCAGTTAAAATTTATAGCAAGATTTTGTTTCCAGATGGTAAGCAATAGTTAGGCAACGATCCTGTGTATTTAAGTGTTTTGTCTGACCCGTTTTCGCACCTGTCCATTGTCTAATATGAACAAAAGTTTCTTATTACTAAAACGGTTCCTTATCTTATACTTTTCATAGGGGAATACGATCATCTGGACTACTCGCGGCCAAGCACTTCGCAAAAGCCCCACTACCATCGCATGAACGACACCATGCTAAACATCAACCACGATGAGGAGAAACCGAACAATCTAAAGAACATGACTGTGCTGCTGACAAAACCAGAGCCACCAACAGAGCCAGAACCGCAGCACGAGAGCTTCGACAACACCAACATCGACAATGTGTCGACTGCTTCGCCAAGCTCTAGTCCGGAGTTCCGCAAATAGGCGCCACATCACTTCTTCACCCCACAGTCACTTCACCAGCCACGCGGAGTAGATTTTTTTTTAAGTTGCAACTAATGCGAACCATGATATTTTAAAGCGTCTGCATTTTAGACTAATTTATTCGTTAGCATTTTAGTTGTGTATTGTGTCTGTCTCTTTGTAGAATGTGCGTCTTGCATTCGATATGTAATTGTTTAATAGGTTGTCAGTTCGTTTAGAATATGTCATAGGAGTACGATGTATTACTGTGTTTATGCTAGGCTCATTTCATGCAATCATTTTATTAAATGGGGAAAAAAGTGTGTGTTTAAACACCATTTCATCTATTCGTTAACACACGAAAGTTGACTACAAATTTAGCCTCATTGCTTGAAATTTACAAATTAGGTGTCAACGCCGGTCGAAGAAAGTAAATAATTTAGGCAAAGTGACGAAGAAATTAATTATAATAGATGTGGAGTCAAAAAGAGCCTTTTGGATTGATGCCGAGGTGACTGAACTTCTTGCTCTGGGGAATGAGGAGAATATGTGCCGAGGTTTCTAGAATTCATGAAATTCATAGCATAAACATAGTATATGATGTGTATGCTCAATTTTATTTGTAAATTTTTATTTTTGGGACCCCATACAACCCAGAGTGGCGGCCTCACTTTTGTAAATGTCTTTCGTTTTATACATACACCTATGCTCATTCGATTCATTATCTAAACGACTAGTACCCTAAGTGAATACATATTCAAAATAGTACCTACACACTTTCTGTTAAGAAAATATTGTGCTGTCATTGTGCATTGGACACTGTCTGCAGTAGAGCATCTCCAAGAGAAGGTTCCCCATATCGAAGGTTGCAATAATTTTAAATACGAGCAATGTACTGCATATACAAATTGATATCAATAGCGTGTTAAGCATATTTGTAGAACTGAAAATGAAGCGAAGTGTTGAAAACATTGGGAAAAACTATTTTGATTACCACGAAATATTCAACATACTAAATGTCAATTTTAAGTGTTACCAAAACTGTATTTTGATTGTCTGTAATATGAAAACAATTGGCCAAAATTGTAAGTAGCTCTGATTGAGAGAATTTTTTAGATCGAATATTTACAAGTAGCTCAAATATTGATATTTTTTGAACACATCATTTTTTGAATACATCAAATTGTTTTCAAGCTGTAATCCCAATCCCAATGCATATTTTTATTCTAAATAGCTGAAAGATTATTGTTTATATACATAATCAGTCTTAGGAAGGCGAAGATATAAAATAAAAGAATTATTAATATTTTAACCGAGCGTCAATTTCGATTCATTAAAATGGTGGTTCTTTTGTGATAGGAAGAGTCCTGGCAATAGTTAGAAGGAACAAATAAAATTGCAGTGGCTACGATGCAGTGGCCAAGCGCTTACCCTCTCTTTCACACACTCTTCATCGTGCAGTGTGTGCCCTCTGGGGTGATCGGAGAAAAATCGAATACCGCTCATGCTCTACAAAAGTTCATGAAATCAAGAAAATAAAATCAATAAGAAAACAAAAACAAAAATCTTTTCATGAAATGCAATGGGGTTGCCGATGAGGATGAGGAAGGGCAGAGATGTCAGACTGGGAGTATGTGAGCTGTCGGGGCTGTGCTGTCGGTCCCCCTTCCTGTCATCACAATTTTAGGACTACAATTCCTCCCTTCAGCAATCTTCCTGTCCTGCCTTCTCCTGACGGACAGTTCGCCCAGGGTGTCCCGGCCTATTACTTCCCATAAATAAGTCTCCCGGCATTTGGGGACGGGACAAAATATGAAAGGGCCCACAACACACAACCCCCTAGCGAGTGTGCCGCTATCTGTGTGTGCGTGCAGAAAGCCGACAGGATGAACCGAAAAATGTTGACAGCCGTTCAACGAACACATTTTGCTGTGAACCTGTTCGTTTGACTTGTTTGATGGTTTTATGAGTGTCAAAACTTGACAGCTTAATAGACTTTTTTATGCCAGGCAATCGCACTTTCATTGTTATTGGGGAGGGACGAACATAGGAGTGAGTGAGATAGAGAGAGAGAGGGAGAGAGAGGGAGAGAGAAGATATGTTGGTTGTCTTTCCCGACCTACGGAAATCAAGGGATGGATGCTGTAAGCCCCGCTGACGGCAAAAAAGCCTTTCCAAACACACAAACACCCCTCCAAATTCATATAGAACTATGTAAATATGTACATAAATATGTACATGTACACTCTACGCACAAGCAGAACCCCCACAACAACAACAACAACAAGCAATGGGACGTTTTGTTTGTGCACAGTTATTTCGTATCGTATTTTCCTCTTTTAGCTGCACGCCGTCTTTCTTTGCTTTCTGTGCACCTGTTCGCATGTTGTTCTTTGTTGTAGTTTTGTGTGTGTGCGTGAGCCAACAACTGCGGGAGGGGAGTATGCATTGTGCGGGCGCCGGGTAGGGTGGGTGCAAGCTGTGCAGGAGACTTTTGAGTGGGAAATAAAAGAAAAGCTGTTATTTATTTGAATACTTTATTATATAAATATAAATTATATTAAAAAATATAAAATATTATACTATTCAAATATTGAATATTTACATATCTACATTTATACACGACACTTGGTGAGTGCACTGTTTACATGTAAACATTTGAACATACATAGTTAACTTATGATTTATTTAATAATATATAATATACATACATATAATTAAGTTTCCAATGTTGAAGTTTAGATTTTTAAAAATATGTTTTTATTTTATCTAAACTTATTATTGCAAAGGATTATTATTGAGTTACCTCGCTAGGCCTCGATAGGGAAGCTTTTAAACTTTGGTCCCAAGCTTTGATCTTCGGCTGCAGCTTTCTTCTTCGGTTGCACTTCGGCCAAATTGTTTATTTCAGAAGCTTGGATTTTAGGTGATTTCCTGTTGACAGCTTATAATTCAGGTATATGTGTATGATAGTTAGTACATAATGCGTGTGTGGGTGTAGGGCATTATGGATATGTTACTATATGTACATATGTATATATTTATATTATTTTATATTATGTATATTTTATATGTCGTTTGCTATCGACGTTCGCAAAAGGGACAAATTGATTTTTAGCGAAAAAAATGTTAATCGGTTAATAGAAGAACGTAACGAAAGACAAGCTGAATGCTGCGAGACTATAAGCTGGATGCTATGAAACTATAAGATGGCTGCTGTAACACTAGAGCTATGAATATTTGGTAAAAATTCCAAAACAAAAATATATGTATGTAGAAATCAAAAGTCAAATAACCGTTTGTACATACAAGCAGCACATTTGAATAATACATTATATTATTGATTTCAGCCTATTTCATTGGAGGCTGACTTATGAATACATTTTGCGTCCCACAGCACATTTTGTGCCTTAACAGAATCACAACAGCTGCATCCATGTCGCTTGCAGCACAGAATGTGCTTGAACTGCAAACGTCTGTTGCCAGTTGTCGGAAGAAGGAACAGGAAGAAGAAGAAGAAGTACCGCTTCTTCTGTGCCAGATAAGATGGCGGACCAGGAGCAGATGATTTTAGGTGGGGGCGATGACGACGACAGACAGTCCTCGCAGTCCTGAGCTCCTGCAAACTGTTAGAACTGGCGAGTTGAGTTGAGGAACTCCACATTGAAACGGCCACCAAGACCTGGGACTCCAGATCCACCCAGCTCCATCCTGGGCGAAGCTGCTGGAGTACTATAAGAAATTCGAAGCACCACTTTAAATATGACGAAAAACAGTAAATTCTCTGCGCGCAGCGTAAAGGCACGAGCTGCAAAAATAAACAAGATCGAAAAGTGACGATATTTATAAACCAAGCATTTGGTATTTTGATTCTTTGAGTTTTTTTTTATATTATTAGAATTATTATAGTCATTGGGCGCGTTCACCAGCAGAACTTGATCAGCGATCAGTGATAAATCGCATTGATTTTGTTTTCTTATCGCATGGAGTGTACTATTTTTACGCTCCATGTGATCCATGAGTTTATGCCAATATTTTCTCATAGAGATTCTGCGTTTTTAATTTTCTTGTTTCTTTAAAAGTATCGTCCTTTGTGGACGCGGAAGGGTCATGGCAAATTTTTGAAACTAGCTTGATTCAGTGTATAACACTGTAACCCAGAAGTCTCGAAGACAGACAAGCTATTGACACGGCTATTGATGCTGATCAAGAATATACATACAATACGTACATAAATATGTACATATGTACGGTGTGGACCGCTGCTGACCTTCATCCTTCGCTGAGCTCGGGGCGATGTAGAACCAATCTGGGTGTGTCATGCTCATTATAGGATCCAAAGAATCAAGGGAGCAATTGAAATAAACTCTTCGACTAGTGGGTATAAAAAGTATTGAGATTTTGATTCAGATCCAAAGAGTTTCAGCGTAAAGGCTGACAATTATTTAGAGCATTTGCAATGCGATACATTTTATATCTATCTACATATATTTGTGGAAAATAGGGCAAACCGGACCAGACGGGCGATTGTGGGGAAACCAGACAGTGACGTAGTGAAGTTGTGACTATTCGAGGTATGTATGGTTCTCCCTCTCTCGTGAAACGAGATGCAATGCACACACTCTGGCACACTCTGGCACACTCTGGACCGGCAACAAGCGGACTAAATAAATGCTCACAATCTACCGTGGAATACCTGGGAATACCTATGCGTTGTGTTGGGCATGCATGCTTGTTATTTACTCCACAGGTTGGAGATGGATCCGTGCATGTGTGAGTTTGTTTATCCGATTCCATGTCCATGCCATGGACGGAACAACACGCAACGCATCGCATTATAGCTGGCTAGAACACATCAGTATGTATGTACGAGCATGAGTTTGCAGCTTTTGGGGCGTTTTCTCCGGCTCTTTTGCTTCCCACTCCATCGACGATCGCTATCCATGGAAAACCACTATACGGCTCTCAGTCAGTCGTCGCCCTCTCCCTTGTCCACGAGCTCGCTGGGATCTGCTCTAGGCGTTTTATTTCTGCTTTTTCCGATAGAACATTTACAGTTATTTCTAAAAAACAATAAAATACAGGCATCGGCGTGGAAAAGCGCCACATACACATGTACATATGTACATGTGTATGTATATACCACCGATCGGACGTTCGGGGATCGTGTTCGTGTTCGGGTTGGGGTTTTCTGTGTGTGGCAAGTTCAGATAGGCGATCCCGATGTTCTTTCAGTGCTATATTTTGGAAAACGCATCCGCGCAGCGTCGTAGTAGGTACGAAGATTCCACGGAGATCGGCTCGTGAGATTGTGATCAGATCAGATCAGATACGGATCGAAATTTAAAGAGAAAGCAAACAGCACCAACATGAGCAGCGTCGTAAGGCCCCACCAAAGCGTTTCGCCTCAATGGGATATTAATTGTGTATTTCTCGATTGAACCAGGATGAAGATCTTACCCCCGAGCAGATTGCCGTGCTCCAGAAGGCATTCAACAGCTTCGATCACCAGAAGTCGGGCTCTATTCCCACTGAAATGGTTGCCGATATCCTCCGTCTGATGGGTAAGTTCTGAAATGGCGATTATGAGTCCTGTGACGTCACCGTCACACCTAAAATTGTCTTATTAACTTGTAGGTCAGCCCTTCGACAAGAAGATCTTGGAGGAACTGATCGAGGAGGTCGATGAGGACAGTAAGTGATCCAAAGTTCAGAAAATATGAGTGAAAATATGAGCGAAAATATGATTCATTATCGCCTGGCGGCCAATCAGTATTGATGATCAAATTTCACTTTGCCAATGCCAGTGATTTATGATCATCGTAAATCTGTGCCCTATCATTAGCTATATTTTCGCCTCAGCTCTCTGGCAGTCTCTGCAGCTAATTATACGTACATGTGTACATCTGTTTGACTTTCATAGAGTCTGGTCGCTTGGAATTCGGTGAATTCGTGCAGCTGGCTGCCAAATTCATTGTGGAGGAGGATGCTGAGGCCATGCAGAAGGAGCTGCGTGAGGCCTTCCGCCTGTACGACAAGCAGGGCAACGGCTTCATCCCCACCACCTGCCTGAAGGAGATCCTGAAGGAGCTCGACGACCAGCTGACCGATCAGGAACTCAACATGATGATTGAGGAGATCGATAGTGATGGTTCCGGTACAGTGGATTTCGATGGTGAGTCGCGGCCTCCATACACTATTTTCATTCATTCTAGTGGCTTGCGTTTCGCTGCCCCACCCCATGCATGCATACACACCCACACCCACATCCACACCCACACCCACAACCATATCTACGCCCATTCACCCACAGCGAACCCACCCACACAATCTGGCAAATCATAAATTCGAATCTGATCATTGGGGCCAGCTGAGGATGAAGATGATAATGATCATGATGATGATGGTGATGGGGACGGGCGATGCTGGTGGTGATCTTGAGATCGCTCGATTATGACAACTTGATCACATCTCTCATGGAGCATATCGCTGGCTATTTTTAGGCGCGACATACAAATTGAATTCCGCCGTCCGTGTGGCATAACATTTTCCATACACATTTCTCGCCTCCGTATCATTATTTTCCACTCTCGTGTTTATGGAATACGAGTATTTATTTATAAATGCATATAGCGGTTGTTATATGCGCCTCTGGCATCGGTTTAATGTCTGTCATTTTGTTTAATTTACAGAATTCATGGAGATGATGACCGGCGAGTAAATAGACGCACTGCGTCTTTTGCCCACGACCACGCCCACGCCCACGCCACCCCCCCAACAAATACACATACACAGGCACAGATACACACTTACACACACTTACCTGCACCACACACACAGACACACACACCTGTACACCTGTACACCTATACACCTATACACCTGTTGGGCACACGTTTGACTGTTTATATTTGCACACTTGTTTCACCCCTCCACCACCCCCCCCGTACTCTCTTGTGTTTCGGTCGGAGTGCAAACAAATCCAACAAAATAATGCCAAATACTAGTAGAAATAGAACTTTTTGTACTACTTTTTTATACTAAAAGAGCAGCAACAACGGAATGCTGTGTATGCAAAAAATAAAGTGTTATGCTATAACAACAAACCACCAACCTGTTGTCTGTCCACTTCTTGCAGCCGTTAGCAAAAAGCCACCGTCCGACAACCGCCAAGCAACCGCCAGCTGACAACCGCCAACCACCAACCGCCAACCAGCAAGCAACCGTCGAGCAAGAGCCGAGCTGTTGAGCAGCAGCTGAAGAAAGCTGCCGAAAGCTTCCACAACTTTTAACCACGTTAACTCTACAAGTCTACAAACGAGCATTGGCCTCGGACGCCGCCGTGCCGTCCGCTGTCAGCCGTCATTGTTGCCGCTGCTCTTGTCGCTATCGTTGCTGCTGCCATCGGCTCCGCTGCCATTGAGCGCTCAGGGTAGAGCGTACGTACCGCTTCTGCTTCTGCTTCTTCCAACCGAACAGAACATAACCAACCCAAAGAGGGGCTACAACAGCAGCAGCGCACTAACCAGCACCCAACACCCCGCCGTGCCTTTGACATTGTCTCGTGACATATGTATGTATGTAGTACGCGCCACAAGTGTTTGCAATTGATAAAGAAGCAGCAGTACGAGTATCTTCATCTGAAGAGCAGCAAAGCAGCTGAGCAGCAGAGCAGCCGTAAAGCAGCTGGAGTACAAGGGGATCACCTGCCATCCACCCGGCATCCATCCATCTATCCATCCAACCATCCAATATGCCGCAGAGGTAAAAGAAAGTGCTCCAGTGTCTACCGTTATTTATATAATAACAACTCTGTTCTGTTTGTTTTGGCCAAAAAGAAATGTGAACGTGCTAAAAGCAGCCGCCGCCGCCGCCGGAACGGTCGTGCCTATAAAATTTATGATGGCATAAATGCTTTAAAAGCCCCAGTCAATCCGATGCGATACTCTTGTTTGTGGCCTTTTCATTTTTCTTGACATTGGCTTATCAAATAAATTATAAAACAAAAATGGACCTGATAAACGGCTTGGCTGTTGTAAATTTGTGCGTGTGTCGGTGCCAGTGAGTGAGTGATTGAGTGTGTATGTGTATGTGTATGTGTAGACCAGCATTTTGTGGCTTGATATCTGCTATTTGTGTTATTTTATTTTTGTTTTTTTTGTTGTTTCTTTGGGCTGGAAATCGATTTTGTAATTCTTGCCATTTCTGAAAGAGTGCTGACACGCGCTGCAGCCGCTGAGCGAGTGATTCAATGCAATCCGATCGGACCCGTCCCGTCTCGTCCCGTCCCGTCTTGTCACCGCTCGGCGCATGGTGCAGCGGAGTGGATCCGATTCGATGGGAACCCCGCCGTATATGCATATATGCATGCGCATGCGAATGCAGTTCGTACGAATCGGGTAATCGGGTAAATTTTTGCAGTTGGTCGGCGGAAACCAGATGCCGACGTCAGCGCCGAAAGCTGTGGGACGCCGTGTGACGTGAGTCACACAACAACAAAAACCACCACAGCAACAAAAGCAACAAAAGCAACAAACACCACAACAACAGCAACAGCAACTGCCGTGTGCCAATTAGCACCGGAGTTTGAATCAAATCAAGCCAAAATCTAACGCAAACTCAATTCGCCAACGCAAACAAATCGAAATAATTTGAAATAATAACAGTACGTGGTCTTCCTGCGCTCTCTATTCTTTTCTTTTTTCAGCCCCACAACGAATTGGTCGTTCCAGCCGCTCCACCGCCAGCGCAGTGGCAGCGGGTATCACCAACATGTCCTGAACACGGTGCCGGAAACGGCAATGCTGACAACGCCGCCGCCAACTCGTAAACGTAAGTACAATTTTGAATAAATTTTGAATTTCAAACAGTCACAACCGAGTGACACAGCAGTCAGCTTGCAGCAGGCCATCGGTAACATTTCAGTGCGTTAACAGCACGCAAATTTGACAGACACATTGTAGTGTTCACACCACTGTTGCCAAATCAGCTATTTAATAGCCAGCTTTAAATTTATATTTTCTATTAATCTGGAACATAAAACAAAATATAGCAATCAATAGTAAAATATAAATTTTAGAAATCACGACTTTCGGCAAATAGAAATGTATATATATGTGTACCAATCAAACTAGCTATAAAATAGCTGATTAGGCAGCCCCGGTGCTCCCACCACAGTTTCGCACGCTTATCAACACTAGCGCTTTCAGTATTTTAATTAAACAACAACAACTAAAATAATAACAAAATTTACAGCGCTCACAATACAAATTGCTGGCGTTGCTGAGAACAAACGCAGATACATCCCAGCGCGGAAAAAGCCGAAGAGCGCAATGAAAATGCTCGTGGACACGGAGCGGGAGGAGGCCCTGAATCTGGTACGTAAATTAAAAAACCATGACAACGATCGACGGGACGGACGTTAAGACTTACTGACGGACGGAGTGCCGTTGCCGAAATGTAGTGCAATTAATCGGGTTAATCATTGTGCGTGCCCCTATAGCCATTATTGATTATTAATCGATTCTGTGTCTGCTTTTCCTTCGTTCCTTTGCAACCTTCCCCCCGAAATTCCGACTTTATTGATTTGTTCACGGAACGTGTGCCATTGTCTGGTGGGACGACTACGACCTATTTCTGTGGCGGTGGTTGGGTGCTGTGCTGTGGCGCTATCGCAAAACATACGAACAAACCCACAAACAAATATGCAAACATTCCTGCCGCAGCAAATTGAATTCGAATGGGTGCTGCGGCAAGAAGTACACGCGATATTGAAACAACTGCGAACCATTCTGGTGGTAAGTACTATGCAAAGCAACAACTCCGAGAGATAGCTAATCTCGCACCCATTACAAACCGACCCATCGCACCTGTGCCCCACTGGAGGAGTGTGCGCATCGATTTCCTGTGCCGCTCTACGAAAATGAGGGAAAGAAGACTGAAAAGTTTATACTCACCGTGTCGCCCGATCAGCTGAAGGCGGTCCTAACCCTAACGGGCGATGCCATAACACAGGCGGTAAGTTTAGTTTATCATTATGTGATGTACATATGCACGACTAATCGTGTGTGCTTGCAGGATATTAGCTTTAAGCTGTGCAAAGCTCCAAGCCAAACGCAACGTACCTCAATCACACAAGACTCGCCATGGAAGCTGCAGCAGGTTCAGGATGCCGCTAATCATCTACAGACAGCAATCAATCACATTGACGACGTTGATGACTCTTATCACTTCAAGTGAGTCACATTCGACATTGTTTTCGAGATGCGAGGTTATTAATACTCATTTCCTCATGTTACACACGCCAGAACCTCCGATGAAGTGCTGCATGTGATAGGCAACATTCTGGATGCGTTGCAGCGGGGCCGAAACAGCCTGCTGGTGCCCAAGAAGAAGCCGATCGACGAGCTAATCAAGGGGCGGAACATGAAGTCGCTGGTGCCCAACCTCCCCGAGGATCTGGCCGTCAGCTTCTATTTGCAAAGCCACAAACTCATCATTGCGGTCTATCAGCTGCTTAATAACCAGGGCACGATGCGATTCGACTCCCGGCAGGCGGAGGCCTCTGTCCAATGGCTTAACGATGTGCTGCTGCTGCTGATGAATGGCCAGAAACTGTGCCAGCAATTAAAAGACAAGGTAAGGTGTTGTTCCGCTAGGGGATTTCTAGAATTAAAGATACGGATAAATATGCACTGCCAGCATCCACACATCAATTACTTCATTTTGGGATTTACTTTGCTCTGATAAGGGCGTTTGCTCTTGAACTGATAACTCATTGGCATCGTCATCGTCATTGTCCCGCCCCAGTAGAGCCCAGTAGAGCACATGGTGTCCCATTTTCGGCACCCACAAGATGCTGCCAAGTTTTATTTAGTTGTTGGCCGCCTGCCAGGGCCATGCTGCAGTTCTGTTCTTGACTGTGACGCAAGTCGGCAATTAAAGTGGCCCATATGAATATTGGCAACTATGGCAAATTGAGGGGATAGCATGGGATGGATATGGATATGGATATGGGAACATGAGTTATTTGTGTATTTTTAATTTGACATTTCAACCATTTCTTCCGTAGATTTCTGTGTTTTCGGTGTATAAAGATTTCACAGTCGGCTCCCGGTCGCCTTCAGCATTGTCGTACTGAATTTCAGACAGGCAGACTGGCAGACAGGAGAGCAGGCTGGAAGGAAACCCTTGATACCCTAACCGTAAACTGTGGAATGGCGACAAAAAACAATAACAACAATAATAGCTAATAAAGAATCGTACGTGTAATAGCAAAGTAAATAATGTTAGTTGAAACGTTGCTACTGGAAACGGCACACCCATAATACCTATGCGTACTATATACAATACTTAAATACATATGTACTTCTATATACACAACATATACACGACAAACATACAGCTAGTTTAATGTACACAATCAGCATTCATGTTATAATACAATTACTATTACTATAACTATTACCATACCATAGAACTTGAGTTGAGTTCAGAATTCATCGCTTCGCGTCACTCCAATTATGCATCAAAATGCATCTAAATAGCATTAGAATGATAAATGAAAACTGAGATGTGTGTTTTTTTTTTATATTTAACTATTGAAATTGATAGATAATTATAGTCTATTCATATGTGTAATCTGTAATCTGTAATGTGTAATGTGTAATGCGTAATCTAATGTTAATGTACCCCATATCCCACTATTTATGTTTGCCCGTGCAGTGTAATCAATGCCAGCAGTCAATACAGTCGTACAGTACTTACCAGTCGTCAGTACTTAAGAGAAGTTACTTATCTACAACTACATATATACAGCCGCATATATTGCATATATGAACTTACATTTACATTGGCATTTACATGATATTGCTGTAATAAACCAAACCGAAATGTGAACAGAATTTTTAATTATACTAAACACCGTTTTGTATTCGTATTTGTAATCGTAAACGTAACCGTATTCCATATACCTGTTGTATATCTGTTGTTAATGGTTAAGTGCACCTAATCCTAAACTCTAATCCTAACTCGTAATCCAAAGTCATTTGTATCGACGGCCTTTTACTTCTCGTTTACCTTAATGTTTGTAACCTGAAGAGTTTGTAAAGAGAGAAACGCAACGAAAACAATTATAACTGTACTTATTGAACTCTGCAATTGCCTATGCACCCCCCATGATGCCTGGGGAAAACAAAATGAAGACAACTATTTATGTAACATTAAGAGTACTTACTGTCCACATTCATTTAATTGTTGTTGAATAAAAATTACATTTTACCAGCATTTTCAAACCTTTGCGCCTTTTGCGCGCCCATCGATTGACACTGGCGATCGATAGCAAAGCAGTGCCACCGAAAGCTATCGAAAGCTCATGAAAGCCCACCTGCGGCTGGCTGAGACTCTGTTTTCGGCCATCATCAGACATTTCAAAGTCGGCAAGCGGACCGTTTGGATTGTTGCCTTCATAAAGCGTATTATCTCCTGGTAAGCCTCTGCTCTGATCTCGGACTTTGCTGGTACTTCCAACCTGCGGATTGTCAGTAGAGATGTGTTGCTGTTCTAAATGGACTTCTGCTTCCGACATGCAATAACAGTCAAAGTGCCTAGATCAAGTGCTTTGACGTTTGAATGTCGAAATAGACATGGAAACCAGTTCGTAGTAATTATTGTGCTGCATGTGTTGTAACCGCGGGCCAGCGTCAGAGTTAGCGCATTTTTTTTTCTGTTTGATGCTGTGGCTGGCTTTCTGCCGCGAGTGTTTCACTGGAGTCTGCACAAAAGACGTTGCTGGCCTTTGGACCGCTCTGCTGCTAAATGCTGAATAAAATCACATAAAATTGCTGACCGTGGCCGAGTAACACACAAAGATGAAATCGAAAGCTCAAAATGAACGTTAGAGGAAAAGTTATGATATCATGGATATTGTAAAAGTAAATGGGAAATACGAGTGAAACCCATTTTCCCCTATGATAATGAGAGAAGTCAGGGAAACGACAGCGACTTGGGGCAGACAGAGCATGAATTAATTATGTGAACGAATATTGCTCGTACACCCGTATATCACCATTGCTAACCCGGTAACAAAGCGTCACGTAAGACAAGCATTTGAAAACTAGCCTAGTCATTCGGAAACAGGCTTTGCTGACCCTCGAAGAAGGCCGTGATGAGCGGGTTTAAATGGCTTATATGCCCAGGTTTACGACTATCTCGACCACTTGCGACGGACGCGTCTTATGGCGCATCAATTAAAGCGGTTCTGACGGAAACTTCACACCAATTTAACTTGCATTCGGTCTCTCATTGCAGCACTTGTACTTGAAATCCCAGCCAGTTCACGCTAACCATCAGCCATCAGACGAAAGCAAAACAGCGCCATGAGCAGTAGCAGCAGCAGTAATAGTGGCGGTGCCGGCGAGGTGGTGCTCGTAACTGGCGGCAGCGGATTTCTGGGTCAGCACCTCATTAAGCAGCTACTGGAGCGGCGCGAGGAGCTGGGCATCAAAGAAGTCCGTTCGTTGGACATTGTGCCCTACAAGAACAACATCGGCCATCGAGAAACGCCCATACTGCGCACTTTTGTGGGCGACATTGGCGTCGATCGCGAAAGTCTCGGCCATGTCTTTGCCGGAGTGGACGGCGTCTTCCACTGCGCGGCCTCAGTGAAGATCGAGTATCCTCCCAACTACGAGGAGCTGGACCGCGTGAATGTCAAGGGTAAGTGAGGGTCTGCTTGAGAGTGCCATCTGTAATCAACCACTGATGATCTATCCCAGGCACCCTGGCCGTGGTGGACCTGTGCGTCCAGAACAATGTGAAGCGGTTGGTCTACACCAGCTGCACGTCCGTGTGCTTTGTGCCCTTCAAGGGCCGCAGCACCTTCTCGGCCGTCATCAATTCAACGGAATCCAAGACGGACACACCCACCTTGGACGGTGCCTCGCTCTGGGAGCAGGACAGCCAGTTTCTGATTGCAGGATACGCCTCGAGCAAGCTGCGGGGCGAGAACATCGTACTCAACTCCAACGGAGCCCCACTCCAGAACCAGGAGGGTGAGTCTAAGCCTACTGTCTTAGCTGTCGTGGAGCGTCATTTATTAAAAACTCTCTGGCAGATTACTTGGCCACTTGTGCCATCCGTGCCCCGCTGACCTACGGGGAGTGCGACTCCCACTTTGTTACGAAGACCTTTGAGTATCTGTCGACGCGTGGCTGGGTCTTTCCGCGCATTGCCGGAGTCGGGGGCAAGCAGCAGCTGGTCTACGCCGGCAACGTGGCCTGGGGCCATCTCTGCGCCTACAAGGCCCTGAAGGTGTCCAGCAAGGCGGTCAATGGCCTGCCAGTGTTCGTCACCGACGACACCGGCATCAACGACGTCTCCCGCTTCCTCCAAAAGATGGCCCTGCTCGGGGAGCGGTTCAAGGTGAAGACCAGCTGGTGGTATGTACCCCACTTCCTGTTCTTCTTCCTGGCCTTCCTGCTGGAGGTCGTGGTGCGCGTGGCCTATCCC
Organism: Drosophila azteca; assembly: GCA_005876895.1. Lineage (NCBI taxonomy): Eukaryota > Metazoa > Arthropoda > Insecta > Diptera > Drosophilidae > Drosophila > Drosophila azteca. Next base: position 10,458,969 of record VCKU01000011.1, on the reverse strand, counting down.
TACACAAAATACCGTTTGCGCTACTCCCCCCGGGCCATCGCCTCCTACACGTCCTCAATGCTGATGTACAACCGCTTGCGCGCCGCGATACACATGGACTACATGCCACTGTTCGATGCGGATGCCAGTGCCGAGCGCAGTGCCAAGTGGTATGCCCGATGGTGGGACCAGAAGCAACAGGCCAAGCAGCTCCTGAAGTCCAGATGAGACCAAGACTAATGTTGCCTACCGTGTAGTCGTAGTCGTCTTCATTTTTTTGTTTGTTTTGTTTGTTTATTAATAAGTTACTGTCAACGTATTGTAAGTCGATTTTTATGTACTGCCTCCCCTTACCGCTTTCCGCTTCCCGCTTCCCGCTTCAGGTAAATAAACTGGTTGTTTGTTTTTTTTACATGAATCTTCTCTTTGATGGGAAATCTGAAACTTTTGAAACTGCCCAAGATCTCTCAGGGTACCACACCACCCAAAATGAATACACATGATCTTTTATGTTTTTGAACAATGTTCATATTTGTTTATTTATCATTATGAATTAATTTATTTATTTCTCAGTTATTTCATTATAATTTTTATTTCATATATATATATATATATTTGTTTGTCTTGGTTTTTTGTTTTTTTGTTGGTTGTTGTTTTATTTTTTTGTTGCTCTAGAGCGTTTCTTTGCCGTTGTTTTTTAAACTTATGTTCCATAGCTTAACTCTATGCCATTATTTAATTTCATTCTGTTTAAAATCATGTTTTAGTTGTCTGTTTTATGTGTGTGTGTGTGTGTGTGTGGGTGTGTCTGTGTGTGTTTTTGTGTGTGATTCAATATGTGATTGCTGTTCTGCCGATCTTTACCTACCTTCTCTCTCTATCTATCTTTCCTCTCTCTCATCGCACACCTTCACGCTCCCATCCCATCCCATCCGATCCCAACCAATAATCCTCGTACGTGGCACATTGTGAACAAAGTGATTCTTGATTCTTTACCCTGCATATATGTAGATAGATAGTATGTACTGCTGGATCTCTCTATGTGGCTGGAGATGAGGTGGTACGTGAGTGAGGTGTGTGTGGGTCGTTCTTGTTCGGGTGTCTGCTAAAAACTTATGCAACTTCACTGCCGTCCGAGTGGTTTCAGTGCCTCCCTTTCTTTTTGGCGTGTACATATGTCTGCATGTATGTTTGTGTGTGTGGTGTCATCCGTTAATATATGTATATGTAGATGGTGTTGCTGAGTTGTAGGTGTGGCTGAGCTGATGTTGTGGCTGGGATGTTGGCGGTTGTGGTGGTGGTAGTGATGGTTCTGGTTGTGATTCTGGTTGTGGTTGTGGCGGTGGTGGTGGTGGTGGTGGTGGCCGCATAGTTCTGTTCTGATCGGCTGTGTTTGCTCGAGGGTCCTTATAATTAATTGCATTTCTTTAACCACCAGCATGCGTGTCCGCCATTTTGTTCTGTTCTGTTCTGCTCATCGAGTGCTTAACATTATTGAATTTAACTATATGTTTATTTGTTGTTCTTGGTTATATAACTATGTATATAATATATATATATATATATCATTTTGTTTTTATATGTATATACGGGACAGCGGGTGTCCTACGAAGGTTCTTCTGTCACTTCTCTTCGGTCTGTAGTAGTAAATATACAAATTCGTTACCGGATTTCTTTATAGAAATGAAAAAAATTGTTTATTAAATTCATGTTATGCTTCTATTTATGTGTATGTGTCATCATCATCATCATCCGTCCACTTCTTTCCGTTTCCGTTTCCATTTCCATTTCCATTTCTGCTTTTGCTTCTGCTGCTACTTCCGTTTGTTTGTTGCGGTTTCTGGTTGTTTAATTATTATGTTTTTACCTTGTATAGTTTGCTGTAAGTGTAGTACTGTACCAGTTTATGTTTTATATATATGTATATGTATAGACCTTATATACACATATTGGCATTGGCTTCCGCGTCCCGCGCCCCAACATTACGCATTTTCGCGTCTCGCATCCAACATCCAAAATCCAATATCGAACATCCAATATCCAACATCCTTTAGCCACCATCAACAACCCATCATCCCAATGTGTCCGTCTGGGACTTACTTTCTAGAATTCTCATATCATATCATATCATATCATTTGGTTGTGTGTTCTTTAAAGTATTCGCACTGAAAGTTGTTCGTCGAGCTCGTGGCTCTGTAGAAAGTATAGCCATACGGTATATTGTATGTCTGTTTAATTGATTCTCGTCCTGTGCTCCTTAATTACTTTACTTACATAGGTAGAATACTTACAAACTGGGGGGGAGGAGGGGGAAGGGGGGGCCCTGCTTTGGGGCACTTAATAAATGTATTTTCATCATCATCATCATCGTGTTGTCGAATGGCTTGTTCTTTCATACGAGTATCGAATTGCGTCTCCTGATCCGTTACTCTCGTTACACTCCTCTAACTCTTTATCTTTATCTTTATCCTTATCTTTCTTCTTTCTGTTCATCTTTCGTTAAAGATTTCTTTGACTTTTATGTGTATAAAGTATTAAAATGATTTCATTTTGCTTGGTTACGTCGTTACGCATTTCTTGTAAATACAATTTCAACGTTTGCCTTCGCCTTCGTCCTTGCCCATGTCTTCGTTTATGTATTACTCGTACACGTACTTGTTCTTTTTGGTTTTGCTTTTGTTTTTTGTTTTTTGGTTTTCCTCCTTCCTTCCTTCCTTCATTTTGTTGTATATATTAATATATAATATTCCATATAGTATAGTGTAAAATATATAAGAGATATTGTCAATATAGTAAAGGTGTTTGTCAGCAGGAGTTCTGCCACATCGAACTGACACATTCCTGGGGGGAATTTCTTACTTATAGCAAAAATAGTCAAGTGATCGTTCGTATGAAGGTTCTTTTGTATGTTTGTATGTATGTAAGTATTCTTCATACATGTACATGGTACGTGTTCTTCTGTCGAATGTATGTATGTATGTATGCATGTACGGTGTATGATGCGTGTGTGTGTACGGTGTATGTCTTGGTTCGTGTCTGCGGTGTATGTATGTATGTATGTACATATGTATGTAAGTCTATTAAAAAAAAAAACAAAAAAACTGCGGATAGAAATGTCTTGTGTAAGTATAAGATTGCTATTCATATAAAAGCACGTCAAAGTGTAGAAGGCCCACAATGTGTATGGTGTTGTATGATATCGAAGATATCGATGATCCTTCGATTGCCCGCCTCCCAAGAGCCTTTTGCCTTCCATATGCTTCTTGGCGGAGGGGAGGGGGGGGCTTCAAGTCGGGGACTAGTGTCTGTCTTCTTGCTTCTTTTGTTTGTGTTTTGTGGTTCGGTGAAAAGAAAGATTCTTTGATCGTTAGCGCCTAGACATTAGTTAAATTGTATTTCATTATCGTAGTCGTAATCGCTATCGTTATCGTAATTGTAATTGTATCGTATTTGTCGATGGTGTGGCATACTCATACACATAATTAGAACTGATATGTTTTTAAGTCAATAATAAGAGAAAAACGGAAAGCAATTCGTACATATATATGGTTGCTACGTAACTTCTTCTTCTCATCTTCAGTGTCTTGTCTTCAGTTTCAATCTATATTTGTTTAATGTTTGCCTCCACTCGTTATAACTATTTTACATTTAACCCTCCTTATGTCTGTTTACTGACGCGTTTCGTTATCGTTATCGTTATCGGTTTGCGTTTGGGTTTCTGTTTCTGGTTCGGTATTGGTTTTTGGTTTTGGTTTTGCTTTTGCTTTCCCGGCTTTAACCACCAATTGACATTTTGACTGAAGACTGCATATATGTATGTATATGTATGTATGTATTTATTTAGCTTAAAGTATGGATACATTATTTAAAAAAAAAATTCTTTACGGCGTACTCTTTATACACACAATTTTTCGCTCTTTCTTCTATCTTCTTCTTTATTCATTATTCGCTCTTCATTCTCTATATAAAATGAGACGTTCTTTTGTTTTGTTTTACTTTTATCAATGTTCCTCTTTGTCTTTGTCTTTATTTTTATATTTATGTTTATGTTTGTTCTTGTTATTTATTTATTTAATTATTTTTGTTCAATTTAAAGCTTTTGCGCCTGCGCCGTCGAGTGTCGTCGCTCCTCTGTCGCCTTCGTTTGTCTTCGTTCGTCTTCGTCCTCCTCCGACGGCGCCTCAGTAAAAAAATAATGAAAACTGTTTCTTCTTTTTGTCTTTTCATTGTTTTTGTTATATTTCTAAAAAAATGTTTCTTGTTGTTGTTTTTGTTGTTGTTTGTTTGTTGTTGATGTTGTCTTTATGTTGCTCTCTGTGCTTTTGTTGGTGTAACATTTTCTAATTGACTGAAATTGATTTTGTTACAAGGACGCATTGCTTGTTGTTGAAGTTGATCCGGTATACCAATAGTTATCATGTATATCTACTCGTACGTATAGATGCTGGATGTCTTGTGATCTGTGATCTGGGATCTGCCATCTGCGATCTGTCATCTGGTATAGTAGCTGCTAATGAAGTTCTTTAACAATATATGTACGTATGTATGTGTGTGTGTGTGTAGCACTACAACTACAAATCATGGGATGGGATAAAGCATTTGCACTACTCGTAACGAACGTTAACAGGGAAATGCTAGAGAAAATTCAACGTTACACTTAAAGCTGTCTCTTAAGCGGACACGGGACACGCCCAGAACGGTTTCTGCGTCTCAGAAGATCCTGCTCCGGCTGTCCTGTCGACGACCTACACCTGTCTCACAAATAATACGAGTACAGAAGTAGCCAGGAGCGGCTGATCTAATTTTGGGCACAGCTGCCTCCAAAAATCAAGACTCGAGTCAGACTACTCGTACGACAGTAGTTACAGTTACAATACAGTTGTACAGTTGAAGGATCAAAGATCGAAAATCGAAGATCGAAGATCGATCACCGACCCCGACCCGGCCCGGCAGATCAATCATGCACACGTGGTGCACGTGGTGCACGTTGTGCATTCATTGATTCAGTGTGAGTTTTTCTTTCCTTACAATCAATCGTTTACTTTAATATATACCTATATATATGTATATATATGTATATATATATATATTTCTTTTTACGTGTAAGTGTATATATATTTTTATGTATATTTATATATTGGTGTATATTTTATGTATTCCACTTGGGGTTTGTTTAACTTCGCGGCTTGTTCGTTTCGTCTCGTTTCGTTTCGTCTCGTTTCGTTTCGTCTTGTGTCGCGTCGTCCTGTCTCGTCTAGAGTTTTCCTCAATCTTTTTCGGTTTTTTGAATTATTGCTTTTAGAACATGTCTTAAAAATATATTTATTTATATATTTATATGTGTATATATATGTATATGCCTTAGAAGTAGGTTCAATATATATATATATATATATATATTTTATGCAAATATAACATTTTTGCCCTTTTCGCTGCCTTCACTTCACTTCACTTCACTCCCTTCCCTTCTCCGTTAAAATATCTGCCCCCATCGCAGGGGCGCAACTGGAATACTTTCAAATGACCCCCCGACCTGCTGAGTGCTCAGCGGAATCTGCGCTAAAGTAAACCTCTCCGTGTCATACATACATACACCCTCGATGACACCACCCACCCCTCGTAAAACACACCCATTTCAACTCTCCTCCCGATATGCCGCGACTGGCAATGTGGCCTGATCTTTTGTCTATCTAAAAATTGAAGAATTCCGTCTTTACTGTCTTGCTTCAAATATTCAATCGTTTTCTTGGTTTTTGTTTTGTTTTGTTTTTTGATTATACAATACATAAATGTGTGGATTATTCGGGATCGTTCCCCGCGGGTCATGCTCAACGGCAGGGAGATTTGCGCTCGAAGAAATTTCGGAAATTTCCCAGAGGACTTCTCATTTATGTATTTGGTTTTTCTTTATTTGGGGAATTGCAATATTGCGTATACGCATACGCATGTAACATTTCCCTTGCCCCATTTTGGTTGTTGTTGTTGGTTTCTCTTGGCGATCAACACTCTTCTAAACGGTAAACGCTAAACGGTAAACGCTAAATGTGATTTATGTTTCTGTTTCGCGTTAGTTCGTTCGTTTTTTCTTTATAACTAGGCATACAATATCGTATAAGTATGTGTGGTTTCGGTTTTTGTTTTGGTTTTGGTATTGGTTTCTGTTCGCGCGTTCCGCCCCTCTAGAGGATACATACATATATGTATGTATGTATATGTTATGGTGTGGTGTGGTATGGTATTGTATGTAGGTTTTTGTTGTTGGTCCGAGACTTGACAGGCAAAGTCCTGGAGAGCGTTGGTTTGACAATTTGGCAAAAAAGTTATGAAAGGAACATTTTCACTGTTTCGGCATTTGCTTTTGCTTTTGCTTTCGTTTTCGTTTCTTCTTACTTTTATTTCTATACCTCAATTTGTTTTTATGTTTCTCTACTTGTCTGCTTTTCTGCTATTCTGCTTCTCTGCTTTGTGGTTGTCTCTGTTTTTGTTTTTATTTTTATTTTAGTTTTAGTTTTTCAGCTTTTTCCCGTCGCCTAATGCAAAAAATCTCAGACAGAGAGGAAAAAGCGCATTGTATTGTTGTTCTGTCAATTATAGAATATTTCTATCTCTCTGCTATTTCGATTTTTAGTTTTGTTTTTGTTTTGTTTTGTGTGTTTTTTTTTGGTTTTCCCTTCTAGCGTTTTTGCTGGTTTCTCTGGGTTTTTGTCCAATCTAATTTTCCCCCACTTGCTGTGTGTGTAACAAATGTCGTTTACTTATCTATCTGATAGGTTTTTTTTTGTTCTTTTGTGTTTTTTTTTTTGGGTTTTTGTTTGGTTTTCCAATAATTTAATACTCCATATAGTTGTATATAAATATATTTTTCTATTATGCCCCCCGATTGCATCTCAAATACTCGTATATCTAGTACATTCCATGTCCGAGTGATTCGCTGCCGGACGGAGCGACTAGAAAAAAAAATTAATTGCACATAGCGTGGCCTGCATTTCGTCGTCCTGCCTCCTGTCTCCCCTCTCTATCCATCCATCCATCCATCCATCCTTCTTCTATCTGATCCGTACTGATCCATTCTTGTTTCTTACACATACATATGCTTGCTTACAGATACACACACATATGTATACTGTATACATATATACATATATATATATACATATTTAGTTAAATGTTCAAACATTTGCGTTTCTGCGCGTTTGTTTTATAAATATTTTATTTACTTAATCGTACTATATGTATTGTGTGTGTATATATATATAATAGTTCATTGTTATATTTGCATATGCACTTACCAAGTAATTTGTTTAAGTTTTTTCTTCTTTTCTCATCATCTTTTTTTTTGATTTATCAGTAAGATCTCTGTGTTTGTGTCTTTCTCTATATTTTTACTTAATCTGTGTGTGTGTCGGTGTGTGTGTGTGTGTTTGCATCTCGAAAATTGCTTGTGAGTTCGTATTTGGGGAATTATTCGTTTGAACTTCCTCTTTGTGTTTGTGTTTGTTTGTTTGTATTTGTTTTAATTTCTTGTTTGGTTTTTGCAAAAAAAAAAAAAATTGATTTATGGATGCTTCGAGCGACAGAAATGACTTCCCGCTCCATTCCCCGCTCCTTCATTGTCATAATTAATGCTTTAACATATTTGTCTAACTATCCATCCACAGTGTTTAATTAGCATTTTGTGTGTGTGTGTGTGTTTTAGCCTTCGGTGTGCACAAAGGCTTTTCATTCCATGAAAATAATGACAATCAAAGGGGAACTTCAACATATTTCAATAATAACAAATTGCCTTCGACTTTTCACATTTCACATTTGCTTTTCTCAGCTTTTCTTAGCTTTTCTTAGCTTCATTTTTTTTTGTTAATTACTTTGGCCAATAAAGGATTTGTTGTACTTTAACATAAATTCATAAATATGTATGTATGTATGTATACGCAATTGTAGCACAATACAATTTTGATTTGATTTGATTTGACTTTCTGACTGCCCGCCCCGCGAATCGAGAAATCAAGACAAATGTCGAACCCAAGAAGCATTTCACTCGATTTCGATTGCAATTTCGATTGGTAACTGCGACTGGGTGATCGTAATCGTAATCGTAATCGTTATCGTTATCGTGTTGAATAGTACATTAAATTTGTTGCTGGTTTCTGCATTGTGTGTTTTTGTTTTTGCATTGGTTTTTCCTTCTTTCCTCTTTTGATTCAATTAATTTCCTTTGTATATATTGCGGTTTACTTTATACGATTATGTATAGAGTATATATATGTATGTCTATCGACTTTAACTTTAAAAGTTACAACTTAGATACGTTAAGAATAGCAATAATAATGATAATAATAATTTGCATTAATAATACGCAATCAAATAATAACATTTTCGCTATTATTGCAACATTTTCAATTTTCTCAACTTTTTGTCAATTTTCTCAATTTTCTCATTTTGGTTTTTGTCAACTTTTATCGTTTTATTTGTTTCCCCCGATCTTTTTCGTATATGTATATATATATATATATTTTTTGTGTATTTTTTTTTGTTTTTTTTTGTTTTTATTACTTTTTTGTTGATTTCTCATTACTTAAAAGTGTGGCTGCCACAACAGCGCTGTGGATGTTGTCATCATCCGCGCCTCCTCCAATTTTTTGCTGTGTGTGCAGCCGCAGTCACGCCCCCGTGGCCCGCCGCCATGCCACCATGCCACCATGCCACACCACTCTCCCGTTTAATTTGCATTTTAAACGATTTTTGCTGCACACGTTGCATCTTTCGGGGGCACGACTGGCGCTGCCACAGCCACTGTTGTTGTTGTTGCTGCTGCTGCTGCTGCTGCTGTTGCAGTTGTTCTTGTTGTAAGTAGTGTGGTTGTTAAATTAAAATTAATTCTTTTTTGTTTGCATACGCTCATAGTTTTTCCTCATCTTTCTTTCACTTTTTTTTGTGTCTTCTTTTTTTTGCTGTTGTTAGTATATTTATATATGCATGTATGTGTACTATATGCGTACACATATACTATATATAAATCTTGCTTTTCATATACATATATACGTATATATATATATATATATACGTGGGTGTGTGAGTGTGTGTGTTTTCCTCCATACTCATATACATATGTATACGTTAATTAATTAATTATAATATGTGTGTGAGTGGGTGTGTGTGTGTGTTTGGTTTATTGTTTGTTGCTGTTGCAGTTGCAGTTGCTGTTGTCGTTACGGATTTTTTTTACGTTTTGCAATGTGTGGAAATACATGTGTAATATGTATTTTATTTGATTTATACATATATATGTATGTATATATATATATAATTTTAAATTATTTTTCTTGTTGCTGTTGTTGCTGCAGCATTACAGATACTTTAACTCCTGCGTTCATCTCTCTCTGTGTGTGTGTGGTGTGTGTGTGTGTGTGGTGTGTATCTGTATCTCTGGATCTGTATCTGTGTGTCTGACATTGTTGCTAAAGTTGCAGTTGCTTATGTTGTTGTTGTTGTTGCTGCTGCTGCTGTTGCTCTTGTTGTTGTTGTTGCTGCTGCTGCTGCTGTTGCTGCTGTCATTGCGGTTGTCGGCGCCACCTTTTAATGGTATCCATTTGTAAATGCCGCAGGAATTAGTGGTCCCTGTAAATAAACGTTTCGTGGAGAACAAAACAAGCAAACACCAAAAATTATTCAAATAAAATGCAATTTCTATGTATCTGCACATCTACGCACACACACACACATACATGTATGTATATATATACGAGTAAATACATATATAAGTATATGTATATATTAAGTAGGTATATATATTGTAGAAAGTAAACATTTATAGGTAGGCATACATACATATACAGCTGTGTTCATTGAAATAGCAGTGCTGCACGTCACCACCTTCAAACTCATTTTAGAGATGTTTCTAGTCTTCCAAATTGAGCAAATGATACTTTTTTAGAAAGCCTGGAATGTAAGCATTATAATCCTGAAGAAATTTCATTACATTTGCACTTCATCTTCTTTTTTTTCATTACTTTAGACAATTACCCATGAAATCTGCTGTTCACTGAAATAGCAGTGCGGGGTGAAAAATATTTTTTAAAAATTAAAAACCAAACAAATAAATTTAAAAATGTCACCATCAGTAAGCTTTATTTAGTTATTGAATATTTTGATAAAAGACATTTTTGGATATAGCGGTACTTTTATTTTTGGAGCATAATAGAAATCATTGCTGGGTCCAGAAGAGGAGACCTAAGAATTTGACTAATAACTAAGGGCAGGATGCTTATAGCGATTGAAATTAAGCTGTTTTAGAATCTCACTATTGTATTTAAATCAAATAACTATAAAAAGTTTACTTAAAATCGAATTGCTAGTCGAAAAATACGCTTTTACAGGTTGGTCAAAGTGAGCAATACAGGCCGACCAAGCCTACAATACCCTCAAAAAATATGAAAGAAAATTTATTTCGTTATGTCAGCTATGTGACAGTTAGTAGATGACTGATCACACATTATTTAAATGCAAGAAGTCCAAGAAAGCTACGCGCTTGGTTTTTGAGAACACATGGGAACACGACTCAAGTTTGCAAAAACGCATATGGACTGGCCTGTGTTACAGCGAAAAAACACTATGGGCTGATCAGTGTAAAATGGTATTATATACTCAGATAGACTTCATAGAATATGTTTGGCGTTCACGGAAACCAGATAACCACACAAAATTTTGAAAAAACTGAGTTTGGTATCTGGGCTGCGCACTTTGAGGTGCAGCCCATTTGGGTTAGTATCTCCAACTTTTGTTTTGGCAAAAATTTGACGAAAATGTGTACTTGGGAATACATTACAGTCATATTCCAATTGAAAAATACATTTGAGAAGAATTTTTTAGTAGGACAATGATCCAAAACACTTACGAAAGCTCACTAGAAATTGGGTAGCGTACAAAAATATCGACGGCCATCCTCTAAAATCGTAATTTTTCGTATAGCAACGCGATTTTCAGTCTACTTTTTATAGTTATTTGGTTTAAATACAATAGTGAGATTCTAAAACAGCTTAGTTTCAATCGCTATAAGCATCCTGCCCTTAGTTTTTAGTCAAATTCTTAGGTCTCCTCTTCTGGACCCAGCAATGATTTCTATTATGCTCCAAAAATAAAAGTACCGCTATATCCAAAAATGTCTTTTATCAAAATATTCAATAACTAAATAAAGCTTACTGATGGTGACATTTTTAAATTTATTTGTTTGGTTTTTAATTTTTAAAAAATATTTTTCACCCCGCACTGCTATTTCAGTGAACAGCAGATTTCATGGGTAATTGTCTAAAGTAATGAAAAAAAAGAAGATGAAGTGCAAATGTAATGAAATTTCTTCAGGATTATAATGCTTACATTCCAGGCTTTCTAAAAAAGTATCATTTGCTCAATTTGGAAGACTAGAAACATCTCTAAAATGAGTTTGAAGGTGGTGACGTGCAGCACTGCTATTTCAATGAACACAGCTGTACATATAAAATATATGCACACACATATGTATGTATGTATTTATGTATATATGTATATATAGAAATAGTAAAAGTGAAAAGTTATTGGAAGTAGACAAAAATATTCGATTGTTCAACAAATAAATAGTAGAGACAGAAACAGTACTTGGGGGGTGGGGGTAGGTGGGAGGTGGAAGCTGAGGAACTTCTTCCCGAAAAAGCTGATAGCTCAGATTTGATAACAGACCATACGCCATAAGCCATACAAGGTACAGTGCACTTTCCATCAATGCAAATGGAATGCCAAGTTCTATGGGCAACTTTCTTTCCAGGAAAATTGCGAAAACGAGAAACAGAAGCACTATATCTGGCACTCTAAAAAACAGTATCTATGTACATATATTGGCAACTACATATGGTATATGGTATTGTACTACGTACATATGTACGTATGTATGTACATAAGTCGATGAGCACAGATCGAAGACTGGCCATTAGTAGACTGGCGGCGGCCTTTCATTTGTGAATGCGGAATCAAATGAAACAGAATCAAAAGTATCCATTAGTTCTCTGTCAATCTACATACATATATACATACTATCTATATATGTATATACATATGCATGTATGTATCTCTTTGTCAGAGAGGGCTTTTATCAACGGCTCCTCGCCGTCAGTCATGGATAATAGATATGGTTTTCGGATATGATTTAGGTTTTTTTTCCCTCTTTTTTTTGTTGTTTGGGTTTTGCATCGATGGATGCACAGATGGACGGATGGACGTTTGGTCGTATGGATTTGGATTGAAGGTTGGTTGGTTACATTGAAGTACTGAAATATTCATATATACTATGATACATATTACGGTGTATAGAATATGTATATATGTATATGTATGGTGTATAGAATTGAAATAAATCAAAAGAGTTTGAATTGAAAAACGGCCTAGAAAACTGTGCTTGTGACGTGCATACATATTTTGTTTTGTTTTTTTTTTTTTTTTACGTTCATTTTGTTGTTTATTTGATTAATAAAATTTAGTTTTTTAGTTGAAAACGTAATATGATGGTATTTTTGGTTGGACTACTCATATTTGGTTGAAGTTTAAAGAAATTTGGATTGTTAATAATTGAAATTGTTTAGTTGAATAAAAAAAAATGAAGAGAACACGCTGTATTTTGTTGGTGTGCCTACCTTGTGCAACTGCGTTTGTTTTATACTCTTATTTCTTTTGTTTTGCGTTTGCGTTTGCTTTTGCTTTTGCTTTTGCTTTCGTTTATTATTATTATATTTTGTTGTTTTTGTTTTTGGTTTTGGTTTTGGTTTTTTGTTTGCATATATATATATATATATATATATATGGATATATATATTCTCAATTTAAATATATATAATTGTTTGCTTTACTTTTGCTTTTCTTTTCTTTTCTTTCTTTTGTTTTGCGTTTTGCGTTTATATTTTTGGGTTTTCAGTCTTTTATATATTAGCCATCGCAAAGTTCAACGAATAAATCTGTACGAAATGAAAGAGAAATACATACAATATATAGAAGGATAACGCATTTGTTGGTTTTTGTTTAACTCTACATCGGTGGTCACTCCTTATCGCTATCGGTGTGTATCGGGCTATCGGGCTATCGGGCTATCGGGCAACGGGACGGATGTGAGTGTACATTTGTGTGTGTGTGTTTAAGTGTCTGTGTGTTTATAATTTTTAGAAAACAAAAACAAAATCGTTGAACGGAACAATAAACGATGATGGTTAACTTGAATTTGGGTTTCTCTGCTATTCTTCGCGCCCTGACTTCTCCCGAGGGGTAGGCGGCATCGGCTCTATGGCACGGTGCAACAACTATGGCTTATCCGAAGCCCAAAGGATACTCCAGGCAGAGAGAGCTTTGGAGCTGCTGATTCTAGCTGTGGGTGGCTGGGGGTGGGGGGGCATGGCCTGCACTTACCGGGCTGTAGTTCAACGGGGCTCGGCTGACGGCGATGGGGAAGCCTGATGGCTGCGGACTGGTGGCCTGCACGTATCCCACATTGTCGGCCCCGGCCGAGCTGTACATGTCAATGGTTGGTCCGGGCGAGTTGGTGGAGGGGAACCCCTGCCTGTTGGCCGAGCCAGCGGCTGCTGCATGCGGCGATGCCGACGGCCCAAAGCTATGGGCGGCCGCGGCAGCCGCCTGATAGTTGTTCATCACTGTGCCGCCAAAAAGAAAGAGAGAGAGAGAGAAGTGTTTAGTTGGTTGCTGCCCCACAGTGACAGATGTCACTGATGTCATGGATGTCATGGATGTCATAGATGTGTTGGGTGTACCACTTACCTGACAACGCCTGGGTCAGCAGCGGTGTATTGTTGTTGGGTGTCAGCTGCCCATTGGTTAGATCAACTGTAAGTGGCAGAAGGGGAGAGGTGACATTAGTGGGGCGTGCACACGGGAGGGGGCGCACAGCTAGTTAATTAAGAGTTAGGGGCATATATAGTATATCATATATCATATATAGTATGTGCCCTAGGCAGTGCCTAAGACAAGAGTATATACGAAAGTAATCTACAGGTCACGAAGTAGGAAGGAGTACGAGTATACAAGTATGGAGTGAGTGAGAGAGAGAGAGAGAGAGAGACAGAGAGTACGAGTAGGAGTACGAGTACGAGTAGAAGAGTATAGGATTCTTATAAGTACATAAGTATGTATGTATACAGTTATAGTATGTTGATATAGCGGATACATAGTTCTGTGGTTGCTAGCATTTGGTGTGGTGCCAAGGAAGTAAGCAATCAAAAGCGAAAGTAAAGTAACGAAACACTAACTAGTCCCAGAACAACTACAATACCAAACACAAACACAAACACAAACAAAAGACGAACCAATAAACCAAAGAGTGAAACATACATACAACATCTCTATATAGATACGAGTATGGCGGGGATTGGGTTTCATAATGGAACGCTAATTGGAACGCAGGTTATGAAAACATAAACTTCTCGGTTATTAAACGAGCATTGCAATGGTCAGCGGTGGCTGGGAGCTGGTGGCTGGGAGCTGTGGGAAAGGAATAAGGTCTGCTCTGGCTGTCTCTATGATGACAAAACAAAGCCCAAAGCCAGAATAAACCAAACGAAACCAATCCTAGCCCATCAAAACCCATCCAAGCCCGTCCAAACCGAGGCAAACTCAGTTAGTACGCTTGGCCCGTGATGTGCACTTTCCTTTGGGGCCCTTCTCCTCTGTTGTTAACGCTCTTTTTTTTTCCTTTTTCGCCCCGATACAGCCATGGCTATAGCTATTACTGTTGTTCCCTTGTTATGGCCACAGCTGCTGCAGCAAGTAAAAATACGCCAGCGCCAATATTGAAATGACAACAGAATGCGAATGCGAATGTGAATGCGAATGTGAATGGGGGATGTCAAATAGGGGGGAGGTGGAGGGGGGGATGGGGTTGTGGATGCGACTGTGAATGTGAATCTGTATCTGAATCTGAATGAAGGACGAATGGGGCTTGGTCTAGTTTTGGACTATCTTTTTTTCGGGGCAGCCCGGTGGTCCTGGTCCTGTTAGTATAGTCCCTGACACATCCCTGAGACTCTGACACATCAGCCCCAATGACATGCCCATGCAAGGAAGCCCATTCAGACGGGCGGGGGCGGGGGGGGGGAATACAAACGAGTATGAATGAGGGAAAGCGAAAAAAATTTGGATAACGGGCAACGGGTAGGGATGGATGGAGGATGGGGAAGCGACGATGTTGCATTTCCTGCGGAAACACAAAAATTGATGTAACGTAACGTGACGTAACGTAACGAGGCATGGCCGTGACTGTCGTCGTTTGCCCCGCACTCCACCATCCCACTCGGCGGCCCTCTCTCCACTTATCCCCTATTCCTGTTGTGCGTTTTATGGCGCCAATCAACTTTGGCTTACGTTTAGTTTACGTTTTTTGCGGAATATCCGAGCGCCATGTTGTTTTCATTAGAGTCTGGCAATGCCACAAAGAAGCAGCAGCAGCAGCGGCAGCGACGGAAAGCAGAAGCAAACCAGAAGCAGGAATAGCCAGTTAGAGCAACAGCAGTTGCAGTTGCAGTTGCAGCAACAGTAACCGTAACCGTTTCTTTTCTAAATAAATAACTTATTTAGTGCTGGGACGTTTTTTTCGGTTTGTTTGGCATTGAATGAAATGCGTTTCCGCTGGCTGAAATCCCGACAATTGTCAGTCTTGTGGTGTTGTAAAACGTGGCGCAAAAAACAACTGTTCTGTCCTGTACTGTACTGTTCTATTGAGCTGGTGAGCTGGGGACCTGGCAACCCTTTTTCCATACCCAGGATATGCGCTTCAATTGGGACATTTGAACAAAGAAAATTGGTTAGAGGAAGACGTTTACATGGCCAGCGGGCGAATGCTACACAGTTTTCTGATATACATATGTACATATGTAATTCAGTGTTGAATTAAGGTTACATTAAGGTTAAAATACATGGGTACATATGATTTCTACAATTTTGTTATGGTTATACGAGTAATTGTACGAGTATAGTATGTTTGATCAATCAGTTACAATTCGTTATATTTGTAATGCTACTTCTAATGACTGGGTTATAATTCAGCTCAAACTGGAGCCATTGTCGTTTGTGTGTTGTGTGAAATGTTCCATTAACTGAGGCTAAAGATAAGGTTTCGCAAAACGATGAACTCTACACATAAATATACGTATACGTATTTATGTATGTCTGTATGTATGTGTGTGTATGTATGTGGGTAGGTTTTCCATGTTGGAGCTACGACTGCCACCAATCGATCGATGATGATGATGGGGGACAGTTTACAATTTGTTTTTATTAGGTTTTATTAGGCTGTTTGCTAAACTTTTGCTATCAACTAACAGTTTACATATACATACATAGTATAAAGTTAATAATCATAAGATGCGAGAACGTCTGCCGGAACGGTTATAGGTTCAATATATATATATATATGTATGTACTATACTATACGAGTATGATATACATATAGAGTAGATACATAATGTATATAAAAAGAGTATAATGCTGGTACGATTATGCATTGGAATTATAAGACGACCATTAGCTGACCTTGTGGAGTGTGTTCGGAGTGTTGTTCGAGTTCGGATTCGGATACGGTTTCGGTTTCGGGTTCGGGTTCGAGTAGATGTTGATGTTGATGTTGCATTGCTGTTGATGTTGATGTTGCAAGTTGTGTACTGCTTTCTTGCTGGCCATAGCTGCTGCGGATGTTGTCGTTGCCAAGTTGCTGTCAAGACTAAAGCGTATACGCCCCGTTGGCCACTTTGTCATTCTCTCTCTCGCTCGCTCGCTCTCTCTCTCTGGCTGTGTCTCCGCTGTGCCCCGTCGAAAACATTCAAGAAATTTGCCTTCGAAAATGCTAATAATATCAGAGCGTCACCCTCTGACAAGAACCAGAGATCGGAGTACGACTGGAGACGGAGACAAAGGCAAATACGAATACGAATGCGAATGCAAATGCAAAAATGCCCTACGGCCCGGAAAGGATAGATAGATAGATAGACTTTGCTTTGGGTTTTTGGTTTCGGCTTTTGTGTCCGCATTTATTTGGTTTTATTTTCAGTTTATTTATCTTAGTTTTTGTGCATTTATTTAGTTAATAACTTTTCGGTTTGGTTTTCCATTTCGTAAGCAATTTCAATACTGCGTTTGGCAAATGGTTATTTTTTTTTTTCGTTTTCATTTTCATTTTTCTTTTTCGTTTTAATTGTCGTTTCTTTTGGTTTTCTCGTTCTCGTTTGAAGCGTTTTCTTATAAATCACAGTATATACGTGTAAAATACATATAGGTATGCGTGTGTTAGTGTGTGTGTTAGTGTGGGATGTGTGAGTATTAGTGTGTGTGCTATATAGGGTGTGTAAATATATATATATATATAACTCGAAAGCGCCTTATAATAGTTGCAAGAAGCACCATCGAAGCAGTGGCCACCAACCATCTGATGCGGCATGTGGCAAGTGGCAAGTGGCGATAATTGCATTCAATTAACTAAGTAACAGCTTATCAATTTATCAATTTATCAATTTATTGATAGATATACGTATATTGATCATTCATTAAGGTATGCCATAACTAGGTTCGAACGTCGAATGGGTTTTCTTTGCATGTTGCATATATAGAATGTATTTATGTATGTATGTTTGTATGCAGGAGAGAACCATTGAAAAAATTGCATTTTTCATCAACTTAAAGAGAGAGATTTGTTGTTGTTGTTGTTGCTGTTGTTGTTGTCTTTGATTTTTGTGCTTCTTTCGTTTTTGTTGCTCTTCGAAAATGGATGGACATTAATATTGTATTTATCGTTAAGTATTGTACAAATCAAATTGCTTCACGCCTCCTCCTCCTCCTCCTCGTACAAAATGAATACTCGAATACTTAATTTGTAAACCCTCATATATTAAATATGTGTATATATAAATAGTCATGTATATAGATAGGTATATAGTATATGTCTATGTATTTTATAAAGAAATTTCCAAAAAAAATTCAAGATTTCTTTCTTGTGTTGCTTTTTTTTTTTGGATTTTTGGATTTTTGTTGTTTTTTTTTCATTTTGATTTTGATTTTTGCGATGCACCGATGAAGGAAGGAATTTTTATAGTTGATTTTCTTTAAAAGGCTCTCAATTCGTACAATATGTGGGCCAAATGCTGGTTGGTTTTTCTTTCTCTAACAATATGAAACAGAATAATACAACAACGGATAATAATGGATAAATGGATAAATGGACTAATGGACAAATGGACAAATCTACTAATTAATGAACTTTTTCTATGGCTAAAATCTCTGCACACGTTTGCGAATTATCTATAGCAAAACCAAAAAAAAAAAAATAACCAAAACTCATGGGAACCACCAATATACACATACATATATGTAGATATATGTAGATATGTGGACCAACAACAGAATCCGAATCAGAATCGGAAGCTAAAACAGCAGCAGCGGCAGCGGCAGCAGCGGCAGTCCAGGGAAATTGGGTGTAGAAATGGTGAATGAAAGGCAAAAACGGGGGAGAAAAAAAACCAGAAAAAAATAACTAAAAGCAACAACAACAACAAAAGAGTAAATATCATACATAATATGCAGCAAATTAATTAAAGGATAATAATGGCACTACATGTGTGACAGGACTGCTAAAATTTGTCGTTATCTAAATGTTATTCCATGGGAATTTTATTCGAAATTCCAAATTGTTGTTGCTGTTGTTGCTGCTGCTGCTGCTGTTGGTGTTGTTGTTGTTGTTGTTGTTTCAATTGTGGGAAGCAGCAACTAATTTATGCATAGTACATACTGGGAGGACTACAAATGAAATTTGCATTTAAATGCTACGGTAAAATAGTTTTATAAATATTAGATGCGTGTGTGTAAGTGTGTGTGTGTGTGTGTGTGTGTGCATTGTATGTGGATGCCTATGAATCGGGATACAATACGAGTACGAGTACCAGTACGAGTACGACTACGATTACGAATACCAATAAGAGAATTGTCGCACAAATGGGACCAGGGCCAGGACCAGGACCAAGGACCAGGTCAAAGGGTACAAAATGGAAGAGATATTCATGTGTTTGTGTGTGTGTGTTGGTGTGTGAGTACAGTTTTGGTATTGTATATATGTAGTTGCCATGTTTTTTAGTTTTTATATTGTAGATATAGTAGCTATTTCTAGGGTTCTCTAGTATCTATAGAGAGATATATATGTATGTAGTAGGTAGGTATATGTATATAGTATGTATGGTTATGCTTGTCGCTTATCGCTTATGTGACTATGTTCGCCTAGATCTATACCTAAACGATTCTATACGGTTATACATAGTACTTTCAATTCATTCATTGCATTCACGGCTATATAACTGCTCTAAGGTTCGAGATTAGAAATTAGTACGGGTGCTAGCTGCTAAACGAGCCCTCTAAATAGTGCGTACATACCTATGTATATAATATGTACGATTATGTATGTGAGTGATACGTGGATAACTCTAGTCACTACTTAGGGATTCCAGCTAATACTGATTCGGTAATATATTCGATATATGTATGTATAGTAGGGGTAAGTGGAACGAGAGGCTATATATGTATGTATGTCAGCTATATGTCGGCTATATGTATGTCAGCTATAGAGTATGTATGTAAGCTATGTGTCAGCTATATGCAGACTGCAGATCTAATTGTGTGGATTATACGGATACGGATCCGAAGGCACACATATTCAATGCGGTTCCCTTCGAATCTCTGGTTAGTTTTCATTCGTTCATTCTAACGAGTTTAAGGCTCATTTCTTCGTGTTCTGGATGCGGTTATTGCTGTTGTAGTTTTAGTTTTAGTTTTAGTTTCAGTTGTTACTCGTACCATTACCGTTGATATGGGTCTAAGCTATGGCTGTTTTTGTGGCACTTGCTGTTGCTGTTGCAGTTGCAGTTGCTGTTGCAGTTGCTGTTTCAGTTGTGGTTGTTATTGATTGCTGTACCTACTTGTCACTTGTACAAATGATTTATTTGGATAGCGTGTCGTTGTCGTGGAGACCGAGGAGAAAGAGACAAAAATGAGGCAATGAGAATAGAAATGTTTATCAAAAACTTTGCAGGGCCTTGTTCTCTGCTGGCTATATCTGTGTCACGTGACAGCCTCTCATTGTCAGACTTTATTCGATTCGATTCAATTCGACTCGGTTCGATTCGGCTCGGCTCGGTTCGGTTCGGCTCAGTGCACACTTAGAAATTGATATTGCCCAGAAACTGTGATTTGATGGCCGCCGAGCGGGCTGTCAGCGCCGTGGCAAGTGGCAGGGTCAGCGCCTGTTGATGATATCCTGACTGGGGCGGGCCGTGTGTGGCGGCAGCCGCCGAAGAACCACCGACAGCAGAGGCACCGCCCGGGGCGGCTCTGCTGCGGCCGGGTGTCGCGCTACATGCGGCACCATAACTCCTACCGATGCCGCAAATGGTCAAGCCTACAAAATCATACGAGATACAAGATAGATAGAGAGAGAGATAGAGATAGAGATTGCGAGAGAGAGAGAGAGAAAGAGAGGGACACACGCTAGAGCTGCAAAACTATCGATGATGAGGTTTTGGGGGCTACCACATACGATACGCTTCGGTTTGGGTTTGAAAACCTAATCTAAAAAACAAAACAAAACAAAATGGAGAGAATTGAGAGATGCTGATTGCAAGCAATCGACAGTCTATCGATAACTGCATCGATTGTTGTACAGCTCTAACACACGCAATGGATCGATGGGGGGGGCAATGGGGCAATGGGGCGATTGGGCGATGGGTGGGGTTAGATCTGGTCGGGGATCAGGTTATACATATATCAGCTAGAAGCCCTAGTAGCCAGTGTTCTGTAGTAGCTCTCTGTGTGATCTGTGTGATCGTTTGATCGTGATTGATGTGATTGATGCAATTGATAAACGCAAGGCCAAGCACAGGAGATTTGCGCGCAGGAATCGATTCTAAAGGGGTTCTATTATCATATGGAAATGGGTAATATCTTCAATTCAATAAATGTCTGTGTATGTCTGTGTCTGTGTCTGGGTATGTGTATGCGTGTGTGCGTGTGTATGGTAGTGTGTATCGATAATTTGCGATACTTTTTTGTTTTGCTATCTGTGCATTGATATGACGAACCAAACGGTTTGGGATTTAGAAAAAAACGTGATTTCATTTATTGATCGTGATCATGAGTAATACTCGATAAATAGTCATTTCAGCTCTGGTTGGTCGGGAAGCAGATATCAGATCCCACATCCCACATCCCAGATACCAGATCCAAGACATCAGAGATCTCGGATCCCTAGGACGAGCCGTTGGTGGGGGCGACCATGTAATCACCAATCAGTATGCGATTCTCGGGCATTACGCCCATTACACCGGCTGCAAAGCAAATATACAAAATTAAGAGTAAGGAAACAGAACACACAAAAACTAAAGAAAGTAACAGAAATGTTTGATTGACTGACTGACTGAGGGGCTGAGTGGCTGAGTGGCTGACTGATTGTGGATGATGGAGAACACAAACACAAACACGAACGAACGAACGAGTGAACGAACGAACGAGTGAACGAACGTATCGAACACAAGCATCGAGGGCAAACAAATCATCATAATCAGTGCTGGAGGCGAGTTAGTAATGCTAATGATTATTACACGACTTTCGTCATATCAAGTAACACAAACTGTTCGAATCGCAGGTCCTGTGGCATGGGGCATTGGGCATTGACGGGAGCAAGGGGATGGATGGAAGGGGAGGCAAGGGGAGAGCAGTTAGTACTCGTTTTAGTCACAAAAGTTTCTTCACCTTTCGCTACACATCACACTCTCACTCACATACAAATGAATAAAAGACGGAGGGGGGGAGCCCGAGGCGAGTGTACCTAAAAATGTGTTTCCGTGTGTGTCCGTGTGTCCGTGTGTGTGTGTGTGTGTGTGTGTGCGCGATTGGGTGGGTGTGTGCATTAGTGACTGTGTGTGTGTGCCTATGTGCTTGTGGTGGGGTGTACGCACATATATGAGAGTATGGGTGAACGGGACTTACCAGTTGGATAGGGGAGTCCGAAGGAGGGATAACCCGAGTATCCGCGACCAGCGGCATAAGCAGCATAAGCAGCTGCCGGAAAGCCTGTGAATGAAAAGATGTATACGATCGGATAAGTTCATATAAGATATAGTTATGTCTGGAAATAGAATTAGTTACCTTCGGGTAATGTCCCCAGACCCCACATGATGTTATCTAAAAAGGTGGCATGAAAAACAAGAGAGAGCACATAAACAGATAGATAATTACTAACATTCAGTCGATATCAATTAGATCTAATGATTAGAAACGAAAGAGAGAGAGTATTACATCGAGATTATATCAAATATAGGACTAATTGATATAGATTATATGAAAGACTGCTTTACTATTGTGTGTGTGTGTGTGTGTGTGTGTGTAGTATGTATGTAGATTGGATCGTTTTAAATAAGTGGTTAGTGTTTCGATTCGTGTGTACTTAGAGATCTATAATTATTATGTGTAATATGGCAACTAAGGAACACCATCGTCGAGTCGATCGTCGATTGTTCCACTATATACTAGTTGTATGTGTGTGTGTATATGTTCTATAGAGTTCTATAGAGTTCTAAGAGTTCTAGAGTACCCTCCCTCCCGATTTGTGGTTCTCTTTTGCAATAACAGCCTTGATCTGAGCTATTTATATATAAAGTAGTATATGTAGAGTTCGAGTTATACATATATAGAGTTAGAGTTACATTTGATCGATATGACACACAAAGCTAAACACTTATTCGATATGTAATCTAAGACATTTAATGCTATTCTATGAGTATAAATTTCAATATTTTCGCTAATAATTCTCTGCTTAATATACGTACGAGTACGTGTACGAGTACAAGTAGATATGTGTATATAAATATATATATTTAAATATATCCGAAGCGCGGGGCAACTCTAAGGCCTGCGACAGTGCATTTCTACGAAAATGCCACATGCCACCAGGCTATTGCCCCGCCCAAACGGCTAAGGATAAATGGAATCGAATCAAATCAAATCAAATCAAGAGAATCATAACTATAATCACACACAAAATAACTAAATATATATGGGCTAGAGAAATACTACAACTCAAGAGCGGGGTGGGGGTGGGGGGCTGGAGGAGAGAGTTGGGTGGAGAGAGAGAGAATAGAAAAAAGGTTGACATCTATTAGGAGGGATATTTGTAAAAATTTGTATAAATTTAGCTTCGGGCCTCAGCTTTTCTCCAAACTCCAAAAAAACTTCTTCACTTCTTCGAGTTCGAGTTCGACTTCGACTTCGAGTTCGAGCTCGACATTGTTCCTCCATTGCTCTGCTCTGCTCTGCTCTGCTTTCCTTTCATTCGTTCATCTTTGGCATCAGTGCGTTGACGGATGGCTGGTTTCCGTTTCCGGTTTGTTTGCTTGTTTGTTGGCTTGTTGGTTTGTTTTGTGGCAACTTAGGCTAAGATTACAATGGATATAACGTCAAGTACGTCGAGTACAAGCTAGAATCTGAACTTGAGCGCTTAATGCGCTTATCGTAATGCAATATATATATATATATATATATATATTATATAAGTATATGTTAATGTAGTACGAGTATGCAGTATGTGTATATGTATGCGCTTTGAATGCATGTATGTATGTATATACGAGTATATGTATGCATAATAAATAGCTAGTTTCATGTTTAGTCAAATATTAATGGCTATATATGCAAGACAAGTACAGTACCTACAATACATATGCTATGTATGTATGCTATGTGTGTTTGTATGTTTGTGTATGGTCCGAGTGGAGTGCAGGAGTCAAAGGACAAGAAGATGTACGGGATGCACGGGAAGTTGGCTAAGTTTGCCTGCTATTTCGATTACGATTACGGCCCTCAACTGTCGGAGCTGTAATTTGGCAAACGGGCAACAGGACAGAAGGAGGTCGGTCCTGTTGTAATTGGGCATCCATTATCCATGATCCATTTTACGAAATTACACTCTGACAGTTGTCCTTACGGCCGCTACAAATGGGCATCATCCTTCCCATGACACCACCTTTACACCACCCAATTACACCACCATTCCATTCCACTCCACTCCACTCCATCATAAATTTTTCAAACACTACATAACACATAGGATATGCATGTAGATACATTTATATCTAATACTTTCTTGATAGTTGCTCCTTCTGCTGCTTGTGCAACACCTGTGTGTGTGTGTGTGTGTGTGTGTAATCTGCTTCGACTTCAACTTAATCGCTAATTGGATACATTTGCTAAGATTCAATTCGATTCAATCCGATTTGATTAAATTATATGTTCGTTTTTGTTGCTTTTTGCCACTAGAGAGATATATGAATGTATGTATAGAGAGAGAGAGAGAGACAGATACATTTTTGAAGAGCTATTGATATGAGAGATACGATAATGTTCGATAAACAAGAAATCCGTTTCAAACCTATGTAAATGGGGCGCCGATTGCAACATTGTTTCATTTCGATTTCGATTTCGATTTTGACTTCGATTTCAGTTCGGTTTTTCGGGGGTGTAATTTTACATTCATGTGGGGGCGGGGGGCGGCTCTTAAGTGTCTAAGACATACATATGTTACATGATCGCCCTCTAAGGTCTAAGGTTGTTTCAAGATTGCCTCAAGTTGCTAGGTCATCTCGCAGCAATCACGCACATCTAAGCAGGTCCCTCTAGGACCTGCACTTAGCCTAGTAGTATCTTAAGCTAGTTCGAGTAACTTCAGTTCTCTTTGGTTCTATCGAACAAAAAAAAAACGTGTAGAATGCGCGCTAGTTAGTTAGTTAGTTAGTTAGTTAATTGGTTCGTTAATCAAACGCCGCTTAGACAGACACAAATATACGATTATAATACAGTACATAAGTAGTAAGTACAGTAAGTACATGGCTAAGAGATTGTACACGTAATCCTAGGCCTAGGCTTAAGGGCGTTGCGTACAAGCGCCTTTTAATCATTTTTGGACATTGAGACGGAATGAGAGTCATATATGGTAGATACTATATATAAATATGTAAATATATATGTATATATAAATGTGTGTCTCTGTGTGTTGCTGTGTGTATGTATGTGTGTGTGTGTGTGCGTGTATGTATGTGTGAGTGTATTGGGATTTGTGCCATGAAAAGCAGATAAAATCCGACTGGAATCAGATCTGAAATCATTTAGTGAATTGCCACGTCTCACTGCTGCCTGGGCGGTCACATGCCGGGCAGCTGGTAGAGAGAGGCGGCCGCAGCCGCCGCGGAGTTGGCGCCCGACATCTCCAGGCCGCCCGGCATCGCCAGCAGCTCGCTGAGCGGATAGTGGGCCGCTGCCAGGGCCGCGTTCTGACGCAGCTGCGCCTGCTGGGCCACGGCGGCGGCTGCTGCCGCTGCGGGGGTATTGGCGGCCGCCGTCAGAGCGCTGAGCGTCGCCCCGGGCGCTCCTCTGAGGCCGCTGCTGACGGCGGCGGCGGCCAACAGCCGCTTGTAGCCCATCACGGCAGCGGCGTCCGCGTAAAGGGAGTTGGCCAAAGCGGCGTTGCTCTGGCTGGCATTGGCTGCCGCTGCGTACTGCAACAGAGAGGGGCCGCCCGCGGGGGCGGAACTTGAAAGGGGAATGAGCGAGGGAGTGGCACCTGCAGCAGCGGCCACCGCTTGAGCGAGGCTCTGCTGCTGCTGCTGCTGTTGTTGTTGCTGCTGCTGGTGGGCGGCAACGGCAACAGCCTGTTGCTGCTGTTGCTGCACCGCCTGCTGCTGCTGCTGCTGCTGGTTTACAGCCGCTGCAGCAAGGGCGGCCGCTGAAAGGTGGGCGGGCAGCGGATAAGGGGAGTATCGCAGCGAGGCAGCGGCTGCCGCGGCCCCCAGGAGCTGGTGGTGGGTGTGGTGTGAGTGTGTGTGTGGGTGTTGGTGTGTGTGTTGTGGTGCCTGTGAGTGTTGCTGTTGTTGTTGTTGCTGCTGGTGGTGGTGGTGGTGCTGCTGCTGCTGATGCTGCTGCTGCAGCACGGAGGCGGCAGCGGCTATACTACTTGGCAGCAGGCCAGCAGCGGACGTGGCCGCCGCCGCCGCTGCCGCCGCCTGATTGGCGTGGCTGCCCCAGACTACCAACTCACCGTAAGCAGAGCGGCCGGCCGCACGGGTCTTGGCCAGGTTGGCCGGCAGCATCACTTCCTTTGGCTGCGCCTTCTTGCACTCGACCTGGGGAAATACAAGGAACCAAAAAAAGAAGGCGAGAGCGGGGATTGGGGATTGTGGAGACGGGTTGGGGGTTGGGGGTTGGAAGTTGGGGTTACAGTTGGGGTTAGTATCTGGGTTTCATGGCGCTACGCTCGACTTACCATTTTGTTGTTTATCTCATGGAAATGAATTTCGCAAACTTTGTCTACCACATCTTCGCTTTGAAATGTAACGAAGCCAAAACCTGCAAAGAGAGACAAGCAGAGAGCCAACAGATAAAAGAAGAACAGCGGAACAAGGAGACGCAAAGGGCATAGGGGGGTAGAGAGAGAGGGAGAGAGAGAGAGAGAGAGAGCCAGTGAGTGCAGAGTGGGCAAAAAAGTTTAAGGGCTGCAAAAATTGAACGAAATATGCTTTTGTGTGCGAGCGGCTAAATAATTTACTCAAGTGTCGAGACTCCGAGACACAGGCTGATGGCGCGCCCTCTGCCACTCTGGCCCCCATTCCTCACGCCTCCCCCTCCCCGTTCCCGTCCCGCTCCCTACTATCCTTAGTCTGTCCTCAGGCTGACCTCAATATGCATCCCCTGCAGGGACTCAAGTGGCGGCTGGGCGAGTAATTCAAACACTGGACGCTCGCTCTGCTCCGGGTTTACATAATAAACTTTGCCAGCGGACAAAACTCTGTACTGAAGGAGGGAGGACCCCGTCCATACCCCTACCCCTACCCATAGCCATACCCATACCCATACTATGCTCTTCTCGTTGGCTCTTGGGTTGAGGAGAGCCTAATAACTTTGTCCTAATGGCTGGCTGGATGGCTGGATGGCTGGCCCAACATCAGCAGCAGTAGCAGCAGCAGTGCTCCTAGCTGTTCTGGCAGTTCAGCTATTTTTGATATCCTCAAATTAGAGGCTGACGGAGAACTTAAATTCCTGGAATCCCAAGTCATTCCAAGGCTCTGTGGCACAGGCACGGGGAGCACAGGGAGCACAGGGAGGGTTCGGGGTTGCGGCTGGGAGGTCTGCTGTCCAGAATTGGCAAAGGATTTATTGTAGCTTAATTGCATTTCTTCTGTTTGTTAAACTTACAAATAGTATAGTATCCTCCCCCGAGTGCACCAGCACCAGTAGAGCCGAAACTTTTTATCGGATCGTGGAATATGATATTATCTTCAAGGAACCTCAAGTATCTCCTGCCCTCCCACTAATCGTACCCTGAGGATTTCCCCTGCAAAGGCGTTCCACCAATTTGGCCTTATCGGGGGTTTTCAATTAGCGCAATTTTCTGAGATTTCACATGGTCGAAGGCAAAGCACTCTACTCCGCTCCAGGACTCTCTCTTTGTCTCTGTCGGTCTGTTGCTGTCGCTCTCTGTGCAATTAGCAAGGCCAAGTGCAGACACCTGATGCCCCGAAAACCCGTATGCCACTGCCTGCTCCATGCCCCATTCGCTCTGCCCCCTGCTATCTGTTGTTTGTATGTGTATGTGTGTATGTGTACGTGTGTTTGCCTTTGGTATGCGGGCGTACAGGCGGACAGGGCGCGGCGTGGGCGTAACTGGCAAATTAGTTGAAACAAGTAACAGTAAACACGCAGGCTTATTAGCGACATGTGCCTGGAAGGAGGAGAACCACCAGCAGCAGAAGAAGCTCCACTCTCCACTTGCCACTCGCCACTTGCCACTTGCTCCCTGGTCTTTGCCTCCAAGCCTTTAGCTTCGAGTTTCTCGCTTAAGACAACGTGCGGGCAGGCTGCTTCCTGCTTGTCTCTATCTTGCCTTGCCTTGGAGTGTGTTTGTATTTGTTTTAATTATATAAAATTAGCGCACGTTGCAAGTTGCACGTAAAGCTGCCACTTAGGTTTCTTCTGCTGCTGCTGCTGTTGCTGTTGCTGCTGCTACTACTACTGCCTCTTGTGCTGGGGCCTTCTGCTACTTTTTCGCCATGGGCCACTCATAAATCAGCCGTGGAACAAATGAAGCCAGCAATTTTTTGGTGGCCTGCCTCTGCCTCACCAGCTCCCCACCAGCTCCCCACCAGCCCCTCACGTAACTCAATCAAAAATGTATCTGCTGGATACAAATGCGCCCTGGCAGCTTGAGGAATGCTCGGTCCGTTTGCCTCGTTGTCTAGTTAATTCTGCGGCTGCCTTTTGGCCCTCAGCTCAGAGCTCGTGTTTGAGCCTGGTTCTCGGTTCTCAGTTCTCGGTTCTGGGTTCTGGCTTTTTGGTTTTGGGGTATGGGATCTGGGGGCTCGGTATTCGGCCCAGTCGCCATTTTTACCTGTCGAAAATTTCCCGCAGGACGACGACAACGATGGCAATGGCAATGGCGATGGCGATAGGAGCTGACGATGGTCTTGGCAACTGCAAAAATTGCACACTCATGCATGTTATTGCCAAGAAGCGGACATAGATATATGTTCCAGGCATAAGCTCTGGCTCTGGCTACGGCTCTCGCTCTGGCTATACCTCTGGAATGGGATTGGGAGCAGGGGGCCAGGGGGCCGGGGGCCAGGGGGATTGGCTGGGGGAGAGGCGGCATGGAGGAGCATTGCGCCAGCTGCTGTTATGACTGCGCTGTGCCGGCTTGCCAAAAAGAAAAATTACAAAATTTTCAATTTTAATATTAGTGGCGGCTGGCGACGCCAACTGCCAGCTCTCGGTCTCCTTCGCCTTCCCCTTCTCGTGCGCCTCCCTCCATCTGTATCTAGCCATTCCACCTTTTCTTTCTTTTTTTTGGGAGGGACGAAGAGTGGCAACATGCTAACCATCCACCCACCCA
The DNA here is from genome assembly GCA_005876895.1 of Drosophila azteca. Classification (NCBI taxonomy): domain Eukaryota; kingdom Metazoa; phylum Arthropoda; class Insecta; order Diptera; family Drosophilidae; genus Drosophila; species Drosophila azteca. Next base: position 10,430,006 of record VCKU01000011.1, on the reverse strand, counting down.
CCTACCACTGGCTGCTTAGGCGCACGTTGGTCATGTCCTTGGCTTGCCAAATGAAATTCATAGCATAGTTTTGGGCGCTGCACAGTAAAGATGGACTATGGGCAAAATGTGAGGCAAGTCTCAATAGCACCAAAAGGTTCCCAAAAGAAGTGGCGGCTGAGAGTCGTTTCAATCAACGAATCAACGATTGTATTTATCGTTTGTGAAATTGAAACCAAGCGATAAATATATCGATCTTACTTGTGAAAGAATATACATTGGATGTTCTATATTCTCAATCTTTTAGGAGAGTAGCTCTCTTAGGGAATCTCTACTGTAATTGGAATTGCCTTCGCTGTTGCTGTTGCTGCTGCTGCTGCTGTTTCTGTTATTGTTGCCATTGCTGTTAGGGCCTGCTGCCTATATTGTTTTATGGCATATTCATATATTGTTTCCTATATTCTTTTTTCAGTCCATTCCCATTCCTCATCCATAAAACGGTTCGCTTGTATGTAGTTTTTGGGCCAACTGTTTCTGTCTCTTGTTTTTTGCCCCTGCCACTGTCCCTGCCACTGCCACTGAAACTGGCACTGAAACTGGCACTGCCCTTGCTTCTGGGATACGTTGCTGCAATTTTCAGTGACCAGGCTTATGTGTGTTCGAATGTCTGTCGCTTTGTCTATTTGTCTGTCTGTCTGTCCCTCTGTGTGCCTGTCGCTGTGCTGCACACATGATTTATGAATGAGTAACAAACTTGCTGCCGTGTAGCCGGAGCAACCGGAGCAACCAGCGACGTCTTTTCCACTTTTCCTTCACGTTCTTTTTTCCGGCTGCCCCTCCGTTGGCTTCTTTATTATAGTCGACGCCTTGTTTGTGTGTGCCACACCATGCTGGCAATTGCCACGTATACGGGGCAGCCAGCCCGCTCCCGGATCGATAAAATGCAATTACAGGCATATCGCAAGTGCCAGTAGGCAGGCGGAGAGAGAGGCGGCGGGAGGCGGGAGGCGGGGGAAGGCTGTAGATGGGACAGGGAGCAGAAGAGGAGACGGAGATTGGAAGATGGGGCAGGCGGTCGTCGGACGACTCATGGCAATAAGGTCGTACATCGTCCAACTGTACAAAAAGTCGCCATCGCCAACGCTATCGTTGTCGTTGTCCTCGTCCTCGTCGCCGTCGTCGTCCTCCTGGTCGTAGCAATGAAGGCTTCTGCTACAACTAATACCTTTTGATTAACGACACACATTTTCTATTGACTTGAGGAGTGAGGCTCCCCGCCCTCCCCCCAGTCCTCATGCCTCGTGAAGCAGGAAGGATGGTGGACGGTGGCCTGTGAAGTTGGGCAGTTGGCTGCCTCTGGCCTTGCTCCGGGCCTTCCCCCTCTCCCTGGCCCAAACAATGCCTGCATATTTCATACCGTGTACTCCGATCGATGCACGCAATTGTAATTTGCAAAGCTGACATGGCCTGGGCCTCGTGTCCGTTCGGCTCGGGCCAAATGAATTGCTCAGCCAATGAGTCGTGTCAATAGCTAAACTGTCGGCCAATGCATTTTTAATTGGCAAATCAGAAAAGTAAGCCACACACACACACACACACGCACAGACACAGTGGAGAAAATCGTACGGGTACGAGTACGGGTACAAGTACGGGTACTGTTATACCTGAGTGGAAATTCGTGGAAATATCGTTCACATCATGGCCACGAAAATTTCTCATTATTTTTCCTTGTTATAGCGAAGCGGCCGACTGGGAGACCGGACGAGCGAGGTTCCCACCCGAGTCTCTAAATCTTTAATGTGATGTCCGGGCCGTGTGTCCTTCACATTATTTTAAAATGCTTCATATTCGTTTTTATTGGCCACCTTCTGTTACTGGCCCATTCTGCTACTTCCCTGCCGTTCCTTTCCTTTGCATTCGGTTTGGTTTGGTTTGGTTTGGTTCGTTTCATTTCGCTCTCTTTTTCAAGCCTTCTTTTTTATGTATGTACATATGACTGCATCATCATGCAGTTTCAGCGTACTCCAGCGTCCAATTAAGCGAAATGTTCTGTGGGCTCTGCTCTCCCGCGTTCTCCCTCTCTTCCTCTCTTCCTCTCACCCTCTCTCGCTTTTCCGCTTGTTCTCTGGCGCTTATCTGCGATGCGGCGCACAGAAGTGTGCTACAATTTTTTATGGGCCGCACACAAGCAAAAATCATGTTTTCTTATTCCCGTGTGCGTAATTTGAAGGGCGCAAAAGTTAACAATGTCCGGGGGTTGCTTGTAGCCAACTATTGATGTATGCTGCTCCATGTATATGTATATGTATCTGTATCTGCAGCTGTATCTGTATCTGTGAGTGTTCCTGTGCATATGTGCATGTGTGTGTGTGTGAGCTAATTACTTTCGACCAGATAGAGAGAGAGAGAGGAAGGCAGAGAGACACTGCACTCGGTCTGTGGTCTGCCGCCTCCCTTCGAATCGAGGTTTGTGCAAAATTGGGCACATCAATCTTAATGCCCCGTGTCTCAGGTTGTACTCTGACCCTCTACCCTAGCCACCCCCTATGCTCCTGTTCCTGGATCCTGTCCCACAACCACTCGCTACGGACATGTCAATGGGAGTCAATGGGACCTGGTCGCAATGCGAAGTTCGGGGCGTCATTTAAAACTTTAATAAGCAAAATTGACAACGACACAAGGCATCGGACTGTGCACAGGACATGGAGTCCACAGCCAGCTGGGTGGCAAGGTGCGAATGGGGGCGGGTACATCAGATGGACATCAGCTGGACACACGGACAGAGATCTGCTGCTGTTGGACAAACGCAATGGTGGCGCAGTCGTGCGCTACAAGTTCGTGTAGCGGATGTACACTGGAGATTTAAGCCTTCTGCCGCTGCCACTGCCGCTGCCGCTGCTGTTGCTGGTGCTGCCTCACCTGACCTCGCTGTCTCCGGAACGATGCTGCCCCATCCTCTTATGGCCCTTATATCCGGTTGCATTGGCAGGTAATCTTTTCGGCTGCCTCTACATCCTGTTGCCTGGCCATTTTAATGCCTTAACAGGGCCCTGGACGCTTCGCTCAGCTCAGTTCCGTTGTGAACGTTAAGGTTTTAAAACCAGATTTAGCCCTTTCCCCTTCCCGCCTTAACCCCTCCACGCGAAACCCAATGAAAACCCCTTCATAAGTATCTTTTCCACCGCACACATAAAACGACTCTCGTATGATACATTGACATTGTCCATTCTCTGTCCGTTCGTGTGTGTGTGTGTGTGTGTGTGTGCACATTTGCTAAGCTCTCTCCTTCTCGCACTTCCGGCTACCGGACTGCTGACTACGTCGTCTCGGGCGAGGGGGGCTATCATCGTTAAGGACCGGAAACGGGGCTAGCAAATGGGGCACATTCTTTGGGCATTGTGGGCATTCCGCTAATGGGCGTATCGATAACTCACCTCTGTGCCGATTGGTCTGCTTATCGAACATCAGCATGGCGTCCTCGATCTGCAATGAGTCAAAAGAGTGGAAGAGAGCGTTTCGTTAGCTTAAAAGTTGCAATTGTTCATAAGTTTCTTGTATGTTTTTTGTATTTTTTGTATGTTTTTTGTTAGTTTTTCTTGGCTGCACAGTTTGCGAGGCAGCAACTCAATTAATGGCCTGAATAAATGCTCGCAGCAGACAAAACTGCTGCTAATTGCAAAGTGAGTGCGCACAATGATGGTCCATAGAACGGTCCTCCGTCCACACATATTCCAGCCCAACCACCCAGCCACCCATTCAACACAATCCACCAAACCATTGGCTCTGATTCTCTCCGCTCCGCACACAAAGCGAGAGCGAGAGCGGGAGAGAGCGAAAAAGTTTTAGCCATTATGGCGCACAAGAACTTATAATGATAGTTGACTGTCAAACCAGGCAACTAACTAACTAACTAACTAACTGAACTAAACTGAACTGACTGGTTGGCCGGCTGGGTGGCTGGCTGACTGGCTGGCTGGCTCATTACTGGGGAATCGGCGAATGATGAACTGACCGAATGACAGAGTGACAGAGAGACAGGGAGACTCTGGGATGACGACAGACGTTTCGTTTCGTTTCGTTTCAGTTGTCATTTGATATTTTAATTGATGGCCTAAATGAATGCATAAATTGTGGTACAGATGCTGCTGCTCCTGCTGCATTTCTGTCTGCAAATTGGGTATCAAAATTTTGATTGCATTCCCCGTCTGCCAGTTTGTCAGTCTCTCAAACTATCAGGGAATTTAATTTTGGAATCAATTTAGATGCCAGTTTGATAATGGTTATTCGTAGCAATTGTGGGGCAAGTATTTTCATCTGCATTGCAATTAAGCAGAGCAGCAGGAGCAGCAGGAGCAGCAGCAGCAGGAGCAGCAGCAGACTCTGCTTCTGCCAGGAGCTAGAGCTGTGGAAAATCCTCGATAATCATTTGACAAACGAAGCCTTTTGATTGGCTTTTACAGGAAGATAGTTTTCGCCTCAGTTTTGCTTGGGCTTTTGTCTTTGGCACTGGCTTTGTGTGCTGTCTGCTATTCAATATTATAATGTGACAAGTTGTTCATCATCATCTTCTTCGTCTTTTCCGTGAAAGTCTCTCCATTTTCATCGGCACTTTCTTCGTCACTTTCTCCCCGTCCTCCTGCAGCTTATACAGCTCCTTCTGCTCGTCCTTCTTATCTATCCTTTCTGCTAATTGCACGTTTCTTGACAAAGTTTTGCTGCGGCCTTTAATGAGCTCCAAGACCGGCGACTGAAGATGAAGCTGATGTCAAAGCAGTGGCTGTAGCTGTGGCTGAAGCTGAAGCTGAATCTGACGCTGAAACTAGCGCTGACCCCGAGCCGAGCAAAACCTGACCCCTGAGCCCTTCAGCCTGAGTGACTGGCTGCCCTGGCTGGGGCTGTCCTGCTTTGTCCTGCCATTTCTGCCATTTCTGCCTGCTTATGGGCCATTGATTAAGTTTAATCAATGCGCTTACGGCAACTCTTGCAATGCAACTCCTGTGCACAGTAATTAAAATGCAGCCACGACAGCGACAGCGACAACGACAGCGACGGCAATTGCGACGGCGACGGCGACGGCAACGACGACGGCGACGGCGGCCTTATAAAAATTAATTAAGCTTGCGCCGCAGTTTCCCTCCCTCAACCCCTGGTGCCGTCGTGGATCGAAGCTTTTGCCACTCTGGCACTGGTTGTTGTTCGCGCCTCGCGCGCCCTGCAATTCGCAGCTCTTCAAGTGCAGCCTTCGATGCAACCAACTACAACATTGTTTTTCAATTAACAATCAACAACAATGCCGCAACAATACAAACGAACAGAACCGAACAAAACAGAACAGAAGAGCGAACAGAAGAGCGAACAGAAAGGCGAACAGAACGGCGTAGAGCGAAGAGCGAAGGTTGCACGCGCCAAATGACACAAAAATTGCCAGCTCAGGTGCCGGAAGGAAGAGGCAGGCGGCAGGCAGCAGGCAGCAGGCAGCAGCAGCAGCAAGTAGGTGGCACAAGCGGTGGCAAGTACAATTGCAATTGTTGTTGTTAATTAAGCGGAGGCACAACTGCAAAAGCGTCCGAAACACTGCTCATTGCGGCGACGGCCTGTTGTTAATGTCCGCCCCATCGATGGGCCGCCACGCCCCAACTGCCACCACCCACATGGCCATCCACAGCCATTGGGCTGTCATAATTACACAGCACCTCTCGACTCGCCTCGCCTCGCCTCGACTCGATTCGGATCGGCTCGGAGCGGATCGGTTGCTGCCGCCGCTGCTGGCTCATTATGTTGTTGCCCCATTCTCTTGCCTCTCCCATCGGGCAACCGCAAACTTTAATTCTATTAGCAAACGTTAAATGTACACCACGAGAGTGGGCGAGTCTAGAGTGGGGGTCCATAGGAGACTGGGGGGCGTGACAACCGCTGCTGCTGCTGCCACTGCCACTGCTACGGTGGCTGCTGCTGCTGTTGCTGCTGCTTCTGCTGCTGCCACTAACAAGCAGGCGCACGCGGTGGTAATTTTATTTAAATCTGAATTCATTAATTCGTCATAATCCCCAATCATTTTGGCCGCCCCCTCCCTCCGCACAACCACTGATGCTGCTGCTGTCGTCGGAGGAGAACTTCAAAAAGCCATCAACGACAGACGTTGCTGCCACAGCAGCAGTAGCAGCAGCAGCAGCAGCGGCAGCGGCAGCGGCAGCAGCGGCAGTCCCTTTGCCACCCTCCCACCCGCCACCCCTTCTCATTCCAACCCAAAATGGCAGGCCATTCATTTGGCTCATTTTGTGTACAAAAATGCTTCGCTCAGTGGAAACGGCGACGCTTCATTATCGTAATCGTTATATAAAACAGCGGGCAGACTCCGCAGACTACAATGTCAGACAGTCGCACGTACGTGTGTGTGTCTGTGTGTGTTTGTGTGTATGGGTATGTGTATGTATTTTATGCGTTTTGTGGCACATTATGTGCCTAGAGATGAGAGGCGACTCCTGCCTTCTGTGGCTGACATTAATGAATGTTGCCGACAAAAGAGTGCTGCGGGTGATTTTTATTTCTCTGTGCGACGGGGGTTTCCCCCCTCCTTCACTGCTCCTGCACCATGCCAAAATTAAAGGCAAACCCTGGCCGAAAACGAGGCCCAAAAGGATCCATCGATAAGGAAGTTGGTCAAAGAGGAAGATGGATGGATGGCAAGGATGGCAAGGCAGCAGAAGGAAGCAGAGGGAAGGAATGAACCAAAAGGGGTTGGCTCTGGTTGTGTCTGCAAGTCTGATTTTGATGTAAAGCGAAAGGGTTTTTCTCGACCATTTCCCCGGTTAGCCTTGATTTCCCTGTTTTCCCTGCTTTCCCCGTAAGGCCAAATGTTTCTTTAAGAGAACGAGTTTTGTGGCAGCTCTGATTCCCTGATTTTTTGTTGTTAAGTGAAACGTTTTAATGAGGCATTTTCATGATTCCCCCCGACTGACTTTTTATTGGAGTTTTTCCGGGGTTTCCTGTTGGCAGAAGTGGGCGGTTTCTTTCTTTTTAAGCTACTTTCCAGAGTTCTTTATTAAGCGAACGGGTTCCTTGGGAGGTTTCCGTAGTTCAGGCATTGAGCTAAACAATTTTCTGGGCAAATAAAAGAGGGAGTGCCCATACATTTGGCGCAATTATGAATGCCATGGATTGTTTTGGCTTTCAATGAGAATGTCCAACTTTTGTCAGTTTTCAGTTTCCAGGAATACTACTCTTGTCTCGTTAAATCGTCGGCAATCCCCAGCCAGTGCCACTGGCACTCCCCGCTCCATCCCTTGTGCATTCCTCGCTGTGTCCTGGCCAGTCCCACGCCTTTGGTTCTGTTTCAAAGTCCCCAAAGTTCTAACTGGATAATTTGCAGTAATTCATCTTGCTGGCGGTTTTCTCGATTCTCTGCTCGACTTTTTTCCCCAGCATTCCCTCGCACTCCCTGCTCTCTGCACCCTGCTCCCTGCTCCCTGCTCGCTCCCTGGGGTGGGGTTTACACCCCCGACCGCTTTTGTATGCCTGCTTGATTGCGACAATTTATACGGCGTCAGGCTTGTCAGGATTTGGTTTTTGGCTGCTTCTTCTCTGCGCCATGACGTGGCTGTGGTTGCTTGTAAAATTGAAAAAAAAAGAAAGGGAATAAGTGGCAGGCAGCCGTGGCAGCATTTGGAGCAGCTCTTCAAAAATAGTACCACATAGACAGATAGACAGAGAGAGAGAGCGAGAGAGACAGAGAAATTTAAAGCTGCAAAAGTGAATAGTCATACATCTAATGATAGCTCTACTGCTGCTGCTGCTGCTGCTGCTGTTTCTCCCTCTCCGCCCTCTGAAAAACCAAACCGAGAAAGCACTCGACTGGCTCCCAGCACTTACTTATTTTTCGTTTGTGCAAAAAGAGCGACGAGAGCAAAGTGATGGGAAAAAAGTAAACTTTTGCTAGCTGCTGGACGTGTGCGACTCCTGTGTCTGTGGAGCAGCAGGGATTGGGGATTGGGGGGCACGGTCTAGGTCTCCAGCTCCATCTCCAGCTGTAGCTCGTGTCTGGTTCTGTGACTGGGATCACGGCGGCGGGGGTGGCACCATCTTTCAAAAAACTTTGGCCAGGCGACAGCAAAAAAACAGCACTGGCAGAGCCACTGGCAGTGGCAGTGGCAGAGAGTTCTTATATACCAACCGTATGTATCTGTATATATCAGTGGGTGCGTGTGTGTTTGTGTGTGTGTGTGTGGTTGTGCCATGTAAGCACATGACTGCGTGCGGTTGAAATATAGATAAACTTTTTTAAGCTCGTATTTATTACATATTTGGCTGTAAGTAGAATTTAAGTTGCTTTTTGCTTCGCCAACAGACACCGACCGACGACAGACACACACACACTGCGTATGAGTAATGTCCAAGTGCTTCCTCCGCCCCCTGTGGCTGCCACTCCTACAAATTCCCCATTCACCAGCACTGCTTCTCCCTCCCTCTCTCTCTCTCTCTCTCTCTCTCTGTCTCATGTGCCATGCGATCTGCTGTTTGTGGTAAATTTGCAATCAAAAACGCATCAATTGATGCCATCAGAGAGACAAGGAGAGCGAAACACAGAGAGAGAGAAAGAGAGATAGAAGCCCACAGCATTAATGAGGCACACTCGTGCATGTCGCAGGCACTTGTATATATGTACATATGTATGTGCTATGTATATTTCAATTAAAAAAGGATTCCATTTATAATCCGCAACTTGATTTGTTATGCCAAAGCACAACAGCAGCAGGAAGCAGCAGGAAGCTGCAGGAGGAAAACCGAGAGACCAAAACCTCGCCATTAGCTGCACGAATGGAACGCAAGTATGAATATTAAGTATTCTTCTATGCAGAGAGTGGAACCCAGTGAAGCCCAGTGCCAGAGAGCAATTAAGAGCAAGAGACACAGGCAGGGCGGAAGAGAGAGAGAGAGGGACAGTGGCAAATGGCAAATGACAAATGGCGAATGATGAAAAACACTTTTGTATGGCTGATGCCAGCGATGGCTTAGTAGATCAACTATTAATGGAAAAAACCAAATCAAATCAAAGCAAAGCAAATGAAGGCACGCACTAAGAGACAGAGATAGAGTTACAGTATAGACACGCACACACGCACACACACACAACAGATACACGCACACAGGCACAAAGGTGACCCATGGAAAAGGTCATGGACTACAAAATACAAAAGAGTTGGAATTTGCATAAATTTCCTTTTGTCAGAGAAAAGATAGACAGACCGAAAGAGACCGCCTTTTAATTTGATTGGATTCGAATCTCTGAGACTCTGAGACTTTGAGACTCTGCAGAGCTCTGGTTGCACGCACATTTTATGGATAAAATCGAATATTTCCCCCAAATATCTCATTACATCACACGAGTCACAAGACGCAAGACACTAGGAGTCTCCTAAATACATACATATGCTATACATACACACATATGTATGTGTATACATCTATCCGGGGGGATCATAGTTTTATAACCACTCGAAAGGTCAGCTTAAACATTTTCAAATTAGTTTTTGTCGGTGGTTTTTTAGGGCTTCGGAATGGGGCTGGGGATGCTGGTGCTGGGGGATTATCTCACTTATCAATTTGCTGGACAAGCAAAGTTTTCCAGGGGCTATGCACACACACACGCACACACATGCACACACACACGCACGTACTCGTAATGGTATCCTGAGCAAAGATAAACTTGCATTTTAAGCGTCAATCTCCATTATAACCCTAATGAAAGCAGCTTTTCCTGGCCTCCCTCTATACAGCACTCTCTCTTGACTCTCCAGTCTCTCCGCCGTCTCTTGCCTCTTTTCAGCTGTGGCCCTGGCTCTCTGGCTTTCATTCTTTTGGCCTGGCTAAAAACTTGTCATCAGTTTTAATAAGCTGGCCGCAAAAACTTTGTCACTTTTTTCAAGAGCCACAGAGGCAAGGAGCTAAAGATTTCTTGAGCTTTCGTTAGCTACTAAAATTTAATTAATATCGATTTCGGATTTGAAAAGGTTCTACTCTCGACCCAAACACACACACACACACACACGACCAACACATCTGCGAACGGGGCACATTTTGCGGCAGGCCAAACAACTCGAGAAAGAGAGCGGAGAGGAGCGGAGCGGAGTGGGTTATACGTACACAAAAAGGGGAACGCAGGAGCTCAAAAAAAGCAAAGAAAAAGATGAAGATGGAGGGCACAAAAAGCGAATGGGGGGGTGGGCACCGGGCACGGGGCAAATGCGAATTGGGGCCTCTTCTTTCTGGCCATACAAAGATGTTACAAGCTTAGGCAAGAAGAACTTGCAACGGCAGCAGCAGCAGCAGCAGCGCCACTGAAAAACTTTTAATCTTTCCCGAAGCATAAGTAAGATATATGTACTCCTTCCTTCATTCCTGCCTCTTGCGTACATGTGTGTGTGTGTGTGTGTATGTGTGTGTGTATGAGAGTATAGCAGTATGTGTTTTGGGTGTGTGTGTGCGCTTATATGTGAATTCAAGAATGGAAGCAGCTGCTCAATATTTTTGCAAAGACTTGCGAGTGGGATTGAGATTTCTAATGGGATTGGTTTTCTGTTTCCATCTCTCCCTCTTTCTCTCTTTGCACTTTCTTCTCGCCCACCCCCTCTCTCTCTCTCTTTTTCTCTCTGTCTCTCTCTTTCCAAGAGTCCTGTGCCTGTGGCAAGCAGTTAAAGTTGCTCTTCGGCCATATAAAACAACTTGCAGAACAATTTTCGTTAATTAAAATATTTTCAATGTGTAGTTATATGCTCGGTCTTGGTCCTGCTTTTGGTCCCCGTCCCGTGGACCCTGTGTCCTGCAACAGAGGGCACCCTGGCCATGGCCTCCTACTGCTACTGCTGCTGGTGCTCCTGCTACTGCTGCTGGTACTGGCCCTGGGTCGCCGTCGTCGCTGCTAAGGATGCTCGAATTACAAAGCAAATTATAATTTCATGAAAGTTAAACGAGCAACTCTCCAATGCTGCTGTTCTGCAGCTGCTGCTGCTGCTGCTGCTGCTGCTGCTCCTGCTCCTCCTTGAGGGTCACTGAGCTGGAGTGGAGGGATGGAGTGGCTTCGGCTGTGGCTGTGCCAGCGTGGGCGTTCGTTGCGCACTTGAGGGCAAAGGTGGCCGGGCCAGGTCGCCGGGGCTGTGCCCGAGATTGGGAATTAAACATGCTGCCAGGGAGCCAGCAATGCAAAATACATAAGAATAAAAAGTGAATTGGGAGCCACGGAGGCAGAGCAGAGCGCTTCTGCTGCGGCTCTGGCTCTGGCGCTGGCGCTGGCTTTGGTTATGGCAGTGGCTCCAACGGAAGCACTGGACCCAGAACTGGGAGCAGGACGGAGAACGACCGACCAACCGACCAACCGAGCAGCAACAATAAAAAGCGAATTTTTTGTGTGCAAGTGCGAATTTATGTCTTCAATTATTCAACGCCTCATTTGTATGCCCCGCTTCCTCTTGCCGCCCGCTCTTTGTGTGTTTGTGTGTGTGTGTGTGTGTGGGAGCCATGCTAAAATGCCAGCATGCATTTCCGTTTCCGGCCAGTGGCAGTGCAGTGTTGGCATTGCCATCATTGCCATTGCATATGGCTGTATGGCTGCACATGTGCCATGTCCTGTCCGCCCCTCCTTCCTGCCGCACACCTCCTCCTCCTCCTGCTGTGGGCTCTCCCTTCCCGCTCTGGCAATTGAAATTTCAACGGGCGCAAAAGTAATTCAATTCAACACCAGCCCCCGAGACGGAGACCGAGACGGAGACGTCGACCAGGCGCTCTGGACCAGGACTCGAGTCCTCTCGAGTGCCATGCCGCCTGCCTTCTCGCCTCCTCATGCATATCCTTATGTAAGTTTTCTCGGGCTCTGGCTCTGGCTAAGGCTCAGGCTTGTCGGCAGATTCCACTTTGAAGGCCCAGAGAACAAAGCATTTAAGAAGTTATTGTCATAAATGTTTGAGTTTTCCACCCGGCCCATGTCCCTCAACATGTCTTCACCTCTGACTTGTAAGGCCACCCCCATTCCCATTCCCACTCTGCCACTCTTCATTCCGCTTCCCACTCCCACTTCCACTCCCCCTGTCACTCCCTCCCTCCCACTTGTTCCGCCCTGGCAAAGACACTAACTTTTATTTAGCCATGTTTGAATGCCGCCTGCAAAAGCCACTGCCGCCGCCCGACAATTTGCAATTCTAATGTAATTTTTTTCGCGAATCATAAGTTAGGAACAAACCTCTCTCTCCCCATCCGACGCCCTCCCCCCCCAAAACAACTCAACTCTCAGAATCGCGTCGTCCTTTGAAATAAGGCGGGGATTTACTTGAAAATATCCGCACAGCTCTACCGCTTTTCCCTCTACCCTCTCGCTTTCTCCCTCGGCTCTGACCAATTGTAAAGTTCTCCGAAATTCGGTTATGGCGGCTTTTCCTCGTTAGTTACGCGGCACAAATCGATCAGAGCGCAAACAAAAGCGAAGACCCGGAAAAGAACACAACAAAAATATGTTAATTTTCCTCCTTCATGTTTATTGCGCGGACGATGAGTACGAGAATTAATACGAACTCGAAAAGGGGAGAGGACATGGGGCATTCAAAACGAATGTGGAATGCTCTGACATTCATTCGGCCTAGAGGAGAGCAGAAAAGGATGCCTGAAATCTGTGCTGCTGCTGCTGCTCCTTGAAGAGAGAAAAATCGGAACATCGGTAAGAGATGAGAGAGCTCTGTTTTCTCTGCTTCCCTGGTGGAACAATTTCAACAGATTTCCACCGTCTAGGGCCCTGGAATATTCGTTCAGATCCACTCATAATTAGCAGTGAAAAGGGATTGCAAGGAGCGTAAAAAAAAGGGGACACAGAGGGTCCACAAATACTCTTACCCCCGCGCGCACCCGCAGCCCGCATGCCGTGGAAAGCTTCGCAAATGAAACTCAAATTTAAACAATGCCACATCGCATTTACATTTGCATTATTTAGCATTTAAGCGTCACGCGTTGCGTAAACAAATTGTGCAAACAACAACAGCAGCAGCAGAAGCAGCAGCAGCAGCAGCGCAGCAGCACAAGCGCGTAATTCATTAAACAATTTCTTTTTGCTTTCTCTTTTGCATTCCTTTTTTTTATCTGCTGCTGTTCTGCTGAGTATTTGTTCTTTGGAATGAAATGGGATGGGTGGGAATGGGTTTGGGTTGGGTTGGGGTGGGGTGGGTTGGGGCTTATCTGAAGTGAAGCTGTAACTGAAGGCAGCAGCAGCAGCAGCAGCATCAACTGAGACTTTGGGGATTTAGTTGGTCAGTTTTTAAAGCCCCCACAACTACACACACACGACCCCACACTGGACACACTGGACACACTCAGGCTATATGTGAGCATGTAGGAGTATGTGTATATCGCTTTATACACACCAATGCACTTATTGGTTTACTTGTTTACATGGCAAGCTGCTCGTTTTCACACTCTTTCTTATTTGCTTTAACATTTTCGCATGCATATGCATGCAGCAGCAGCAGCAGCAGCGGCAGCAGCAGCCCAGCAGGACCCAGGAGCCACGAGGAGGGACCGGACGATGTCCAGAGCGATTCAGAACGATTCAGGGCCCAAGAGCACAGCACAGCACAGCAAAGTACAGCACAGCACAGCACAGAACAGGATGTCCCCAGCTTCATGTCCTTGCTGTTGCTGTTGTCCTGCGGTGGCATTTCAGTTGCCTCCACTCTTGCATGGGCATGTGTGCATGTGTGTGTGTGTGCGTGTGTGGGTGGGCGCTTTAAGTGCGCTTGTATGCGTCTGCAGTTGTTTGCAATGTTTTTACATCGAATGTTGATTGTACAAAACCACTGAACAAGAAAAATTAATTATACAAAAACGTCACCGCCAAACAGCTACCGAAAACTGTTGACCCAATCGAGGAGCAGGAGGAGGAACACAAGGAGGAGCAGGAGGAAGGAGCACAAGAGCAGAAGCAGAATCAGTAGAGGAGGTGCCACCGCAAGAGCAGAAGCAGCACTCCCACACACACACACACACATACATGCATATGCATATGTGTAGACTGATGAAATTTCGTTTCGTTTTGCGGCTCAGATAAAAAGAATTTATGCCTAACCAAGAGACCGTACCGTACTGTACCGTACTGTACCGTGCAGGACAGCCAGACACACATATATTTCATTATATTTATTTATTATTTAACAGACAGACAGATAGACAGACGGACAGACAGACAAACATGCATGGGCCCAGTAACCGCAGTGTTTAAAACGAATGTAATAAATCAGACCTAACTGGCAGTTAGACAAAGGGCAACCAAGTGCAACAGCAGCAGCAGCAGCAGCAGCAGCTGTGGCCAGGGCCATCTAGAATCAATTTATGCAAAGGCCTCTGCCCAAGCCCCTCTTCTCGTCGTCGTTCGAGTCCACAAATAATAATCCTTCGAAATCGGTTAAAACAGCTTTTAAGCAAATGTAAAATGTAAAATCTTGTAGCATACTTTTAAGCGCTCGCTTAATATGCGAGGGAGGATTCAATGGGTGGTTTTCTAGGCAAAATGCTAAGCCGCGGAGCAGCAGCTGCAGCAGCACCAGAAGCACTAGGAGCTGTAACAAAACCAAGACGTTGAATGCCCCGGGCTCTGTACGTGTTCAAGTGTGAAGCTGCCAGCAGAGCACAGCAGAGCACAACGCTGCCACGCCCCCGCCGCTTGAAAGCACTTCCTCTCCAGCTGCTGCTGCTGCTGCCTCATGCTGTTCCTCCCTCTGTGCTCTGTGCTCTGTGCTCTGAGCTTTGTGGGCGGCACAAATCGACGCTTACACTTATATTATGTATTTTTTGTTTGTAGTCGTCGTTGTATTTCTGTTTTCTTCCACGTTTTTTTTTTATACATTTTTTGTGTTGCCCGCACACGGAAACTGCGTTTTTGCATTCCCTTCTACGGCATTGCACTGCATTTAGATGTTGCTTTCGACCGTGTGTATAGCTGTGTGTGTGTGTTTATATCTGTGTGTGCGTGCTCGGCTTTTGTTGCCGTGCAATGCAATTGCTTAGACCACCAGCCCCTTCCCGCACTCTTCCATTCCGGCACTCTTCGGGTAACCGTTTTCTAGGATTCCAGCAAGTTTTTATTTCAAGCAGCCAGCAGCGGAAGTGCGGTCCTTGTTGTTGTTGCTTCTGCTGCTAGAAGAAGGAAAATGCTTAAAGGGGAGGAGGGTGGCAAGAAAGTGGGCGGTGGGTAGTGGGGGTAGCAGAGTCAGATCTGGATGGTGGATGGTGGATGTTGTGTGTGCAACATTGTGGCACATGGCAAACTGATGACAACGACAATAACTGTAATGAAACTGAGATAAGCTCTGGCCACAGAGCAGCAGCAGCAGAAGCAGTGGAAGCAGCAGTGGCAGCAGCATTCCAATCCCTTTCTGGCAGTGCGGAGTGGTCTCCCGGAGCCAAATGGCATGCTCATTTGTAGTGCCATTGTTGGACGCTGGGGCACAAATTGTGTGCAACGGGAGCTGTCCAGAGAGACGATTATCGCGGTCGGTTTCCCCCCCCGTCCGCAAAATGAAGGAGTGTCCAAATGGAGCTTAGGGGCTTTATGCTTTCTGCCAGAGATTCTACCCCAAAAAGCAGTGATTGATGGCATATGATGGATGGATGGATGGCTGGATGAATGGAGGATATGCCTCCCAAAAAAGTAGTTCTCCCGAAAACCGTTCCAATTTAATATTTAAATTGGTTTCTTAAGATTCAGTCATGCAAATCGATTAAACTCCACTTCCACTTTTGGGCATTCCTTTCTGCCACTGCCGCACAGCCGCACGCCACTCCCACTACCACTCCCACACTCGCAATCCCAGTCCCACTCTCTCTTTTTCTCTGTCAATCTTCTCCTTCGCTTTTTTCCGAATTTTTCCTTTCCAAATCTAACCTCTCCGCTGGCCACTGAATAATTAAAAAAAATTTGCCACTCAGTTGGCTGCTGGCTGCTGCCTGCCCCCTGCTCGCAGCTGGCTGCTCCGTGTCCCTTCTTTCGGTTTGCCAGCGAGAACCACCCCGAGAGCAAACAGTGTGACAGCCTCAACCGCTGCCCCACCCTCCGCCCCCGCTGCCCTCTTCTTCTCCTCGTTTCAGCGTCATCGTAGCTGTCAGCTTCAACTACGCTTTCGTTTTTATGCCACCAGTCCAAAACCAAAAAAAAAAAACACACACAGAGACAGCAAGAGAGAGAGCGAGAGAGACAGACAGACACGAATGTTGAAACTGTTGATGTTGACATTGCGCCTGGTCTAGGATCTGGGATCTGGGGACTGGTCTTCCCGTACAGCCCTATACAATATACATATATCCGCATCCGTATACTGGGACTGACTCCTCGCCTCCTGCCACCATCTTTGGGGTCTCCACTCCACTCCGGCACACTCATTCCCATTCCCATTCCAATTCCCATTCCCATTCCTCATGTTTGGCGAGTGATTTATTTGACTGACACTTTTTTCTGCGTTGATTGCATCGTAATCCCAACATAATGAGTACTGTTATATTTCATGGCCATTCTCGTTGCGAGAGAGACCCAAATGAAGTAGACAATTTTTCAAAAAACAAAGACGACGCAACATAATGGCGGCTGCGGAATGGTGTGGTGTGCGTTGTGGATGCGGTGTCGGTGGCACAACGCTTTCGTTTCGCCATTCGCTTCCATTGTGCATGTGGCACACGTAGGCGGCCACTTGAGAGAGGACTCGTCGCGGACAAAACGTTGCTCAAATTTTCATCATTTGTTCGCGTCAGAAGCAGCAGCAGCAGCAGGACGAGCAGCACGACGAGCAGCAGGACGAGCATCAAGAGCAAGAGTAGGAGCAGCAGCAGAAGCAGGAGTAGCAGTAAGGGGCTGAGGCAGAGGCAGAGGCCATTTGCCACACATCAAACCGATTTCGAGCGAAGGAAAATTTCTATTTGGGTTTCATTTCCCCAACTAAATTTCATTTCTTACGCTCTGCCACATCGACAATCTAAATTGGAGGATTGAAAAGGGAGCAGCGTTGAGGGATTTTCCATCCAAGTGGCAGTCCCCCTCCCCCCACAAATGGCCACAAATCAGGAGAGTCAGAATCTAGTGTCAGAGACACCCACACCCACACCCACTCCTTTTTGAGATTTAGCAATATTTCCGTTTAGTTTCAAAATTCCACCGTTTGTTTTTTTTCGGACCGTTCAGAGTATTCTGTGTTTTTTGGAACCATGAGCGCCGCACGCGGATTCCGGGCTGTGATTGTCGGTCCGCCTGGCTGTGGTAAGGGTTTCGTGGCCCAAATGATGGTCAACCAGTACGGGGCCATGCACATATCCACGGGCGATATGTTGCGCGACCACATCCGATACCAGACACCGCTGGGCCAGCGGGTGGAGCGGTACACATCCCAGGGCAGGCTGGTGCCCGACCATCTGCTCACCGGCATGGTAAACAATGCCATCAGCAAGGCCGGCAATCGCAACTTCATCCTGGACGGCTTTCCGCGGAACATCAACCAGGCTCGAGAACTAGATCAAATTGTGTCCCTTGACTTTGTGTTGGACCTGTTTCTGCCGATGCAATCCATCGTTGAACGCCTCCAGAATCGCCTGGTGCATCCGGAGTCCGGCCGGGTGTACAACAATTACGGGGCCACGGCGCCGCGTGTGCCCGGGCGTGACGACATCACCGGCGAGCGGCTCGTGCGCCGTGCGGATGATACCTCTCCCCAGGTAGTGTGGGCTCGACAGAACCTCTACATGAAGGAAACATTTCCTGTGATCCACCACTACTCTCGGAGGAATATCGTCCACACGATCTACGCGCGCCAGCACGAGAGCATGGTGCCGCTTGTGAAGCGCTACCTGTCCAAGCGCTGGCCCCAGCGGGCGTTTAGCAGGTTTCGCTGCCCAAGTCGTATCGAACTCGTGTGCCATCGAGGTCCGACCTCAGAGGCCTAGACCGCAATTCGTATAGAGGTCGTGTGTAATAAAGGACTCATTTTTCGTTACAGACTTCAGGTTCTAGATTTCACCCCAAAAAGAAGAGAGAGAGAGAGAGAGAAAGAAGTGCCTCTGGTCTCAGCATTGCAGGCGAGCCAAGCGATTACTCAATTCTCATCAGATGATGAATCCTTAGGGAGTCCCATTGTCCCATGAGCAGCTCGATGTGCGCCTTAGGCTTTCTGGCCCTCGGCCTCTGGGTTTCAACTCTCTGGCCGGCCAATGCAGCATTCATCCGGAACCCAGCAGCAGGCTTGTCTATTTGGCACCTGTTAGCCTTGGGCCGCTTTTTGTGGCTCGTGGCACGATGCACGGCCGTGCTCAACAGTCTTTGCCGGACAAATTCCCTTCGCAGCTGTCCTGCCCGCCCTCTGGGCGCAGTACGCATCCAGTAGTTGAGAGTGCAATCCATGTGGATTCATTGTTGTCCGCGCTTTAGAGATCTGCAGAAATATTTCAGAGATATTTTCTTGGGGGGCTGTGCTTAAAAGTTTAACGAGTCTGCGGGAGTGGAGCCTGTGATTTTTCTATGCATAATGCGGATTTGGACTCCAAAATGGGGGCTAATTTCTCAATGTCTGTGTCTGTGTGACTGTCTCTTTTTCTCTCTCTCTCTTTCCTTTCTTTCTATTTCGTGCCGCCCTTTCTTCTGCCGCATCTGTGTGCGGCGGCAATAAAAACTTTTATTGTTGTCACACGTAGCACACTGTAGCGCAACAGTGAAGCCAACAGTCCTGCAGGTCCTGCTCCTTGTTCTCTCCTTCCCCCCCCCTCCTCAGCCCCTTTGTATTGTGTAACCTGCGTACATACTTCCGTTTTCCGCCTTGCTTCTGCCGTTCTCCCTGCTCTTCCCTTATTTTTTATTTCGGGCCCTGGCCAAATTGAATAAAATGGCCTCAGTTAATGGTTGTCGGGCTGATTCAGTTAGCGCATAAAATGAGCAGAGGCTCTATCCGCCATCTCTCCAGGAGATCCCCCACTACCCCGCTCCTCCCCTATCTCTCTTCTTCCATTGCTTCTCTGGCTTTCTCTCTGCCTTTCGCTGTATATATTTTTTGGTCACAAATGTGGCTCTCGGCCTAAATCTCGGTTTTACGAGCGCATTCCTTTGTCCTGCTCCTGCTGCTGCTCCTGGTCCTCGTCCTGGTCCGTTCGTCCTTCGCATTTCACATTCGCCATTGTTTTCTTTATTATTTGTTTTATTTTTACATACTTTTGTGCGAGAGTCAGTCTTTAGTTGGCCCATTATCCCAGGGTTCAGGAATGGAGCAAGAGCAGGAGCGCGAGCAGGAGGGGGCTGGGACTGGGGCTGGGGCTGGGTCACTCGGAGTGAGAGGTAGAATGTGGCATGTGGATTGTGGCATGTGGGCAGGCGCTGGCTGGGGCTTTCGGGGGCACTCTGAACAATGTGAAAATCAATGCTAATATATTAAACATGATTGTTCCCGCTGCATGGGTACACATTTTTTATGACAGCGGTACAGTTCCCACAAAAAGCGAGACAGAGAGAGAGAGAGAGAGAATTGCAACAAATTGCAGTCAACGCATGAATAAATAGATTTTAAATTTCCGAATAACAACAACAACAAAGAAACATTTTTGCTGCAAAAAAAAGGCAAATGATTTTGAAAAGAAAGAGAGAAATGCTCGCCCGAAGAGCATCGAAAAAACCGAACAGCATCAAGAATATATATTCGTTTTTTTTGTTGTTTTTTTTTTGGTCAGGGCCAGAACCCGAAACAGGGTCCGGTCCGGTCTGGTCCAGAGACTGCGACAGCGACAGACATTCGGTGGGATGTTGCATTTAAATGAACGACTGCAAAATGCAGACAGTCGGACATGCAAATGGCAGTGACGAGATGTAGGTGGCACGTGGCATGTTGGTGGGAGCGAGCGAGAGAGAGAGAGAGAGAGAGAGAGTGGCAGAGGTCGGGTGGTGCCTCGATAGGGTTCTGGTAGGGTGCGGTAGGGCGCTGCTCCTGCCCATCTCTGCCCAGCGATGGAATGACGAAATGCCCGTTCGCTGGCTGGCTGGCTCGCTCGCTGGCTGCCTCACTGCCTGCCGCACTGCCTGCCTCACTGGTTGGTTGAGTGTTTAAAATGGCTATTGTGCAGCTTGTGGTTGCTTTGCAAATTGAATAAAAGTTCATTCGAGTGTAAGGGAACCGATAGCACACCAACTCTCACACACACACATACCAACACACAGCAGCACAGCAGCACATACACATGGAAAAGCGGAGCGGACAAAAAAAAAAACAAGCAAGTAGAGAAAAACCCAACTGCGAACGAACCAACGAACATTGAATGAATGTGAATGTAATCGTTTTGCAAATGAAAATTGATTTTTGAATTGTGGGTGGCCGCCTCTTTCTCTTTGGTCCGCCCTGGTCACTCTTCGTTCTCCCCGCCCGCCCCTTCCCTTGGTCCTCACCCAACCCTGTCTCAACACTCCTCCCCGGTCCCTTGCAACCTTTGCAACATTCAGCATCCGGCGCTCTATCACTCCGGCAAGTAACTAAATGAAATCAGCGACTGGACACGGCAGCAGCAGCAGCAGCAGCAACAAAATCACGAAAACATGAAAGACTGGATGAGAGTGCCATAGATTTGGCTACCCTGGAAAAGCGATAGTTTCCATGACAAATAAATATGTGGTATAGAAACCACAGATTGGATACAGAATTACCAAACCGATAGACCGATATAGGACCGATATGGAAGACATATCTGATCATTGATTGCAAGACTTCCCACAGGCAAGACTCTACCTTGCGTTTACCTCCCATCCGAAACTATTGTGCACCATTTAGGTGCACGAAGACAGACAATCATAAGACTCCTCCTCCAGGGTGCATACATACATATAGATATATACATAAATATATAAAAAATAAGCCATATACTGTGGGTATATACTGTACAGATATTCATATAGCGATGTGAGAGCGCGCGATGTGCAATTTGGTTTTTAATTTAAATGCCAAATTTAAATATAAATTTTAATCTCCCAGAATCGCATAGCCAAAAAGGAGAGTACGCAAGGGGGTGGTCTATGGAGCTGCGAAAATATAAAAAAAGGAGAGATAAAAAAAGGAGAGATAAAGAATCTAAAAAATAGCCATTAATAATGCAAGGCTTAAATATTTGAATGCTGGTATGCCGTGCCACGTCTCTCCCCTCCGTCTGTCTATATACTGCCACAAACACAGTGGGCGCTCTAATTGAGTGCCAGTGTGTGTGTACCAGTGTGTGTGTGTGTTTGTGTGAGCCGCGCTTGGAGAACGCACAAAAGTATGCTATACATTTTTCATGCGGCCATAACAAAAGCAAAAACATACGGAAAATAGTGCGCTTGCCAGTTGGAAAAGCTCGACGATTTTCTTATGCCACAACGAGCGCGTTTTGCTCAATTCAAAGACAGACGGACAGACAGACAGACAGACAGACAAACAGGCAGAGAGACAGTCGAGACAGAGAAGGAGAAACCAGAGCCAGAGAAAGGAGAGAGACAGAGAGAGATGGGGGTAGAGAGAGAGAGAGAGAGCCAACAGATAGACGGGCTACAAAGTGGATTTGAATTATTCAAAAAATGCGATTGTTATTTGCAAAATGTGCAGTGAATTGAGACGCGCACAGACAAGCGACGACGACTGCGATTCACGTTGGCGAAATAATGTTGTATTTATGAGGATGGAATAGTTGGCTAAAGAGTTGCATAACCGTTGCATGGGCAGGACGAGGAGGCGGCGGCACCATGTTGGAGATGCTGATTGAAATGTTGCAAGATGCTGGCAATAAAAAGCAATAATAAAACTTAAAGGGAACTGAAGATTTTTCGCTTGAAATTTGGTGGAAATTGAAGAACATTTTTCTTGGAAAACCTTTTCCGATGCTGCCTTTGCTATCCTTCTGTTGTGATCACTTGAAAACACAACCAATTTCTACAATAATTATACTCCAAAAAGACGTTTTGATCTAGATAAAGTCTGGATAGTCAGCTTAGGTATTTGCCATCTCTTTAAGGTTTCAGCCACAATTGACAGCTGCATCATTTCTCTCCTAGGCTGAGCCGCAGCTGGGGCGCGCTCTATCAGCTATTTATCATCTGAGTAAAGCTCGTTCCCTGAACCCTGAAGCCAAAGTTAAGCCGCCTCGCCCTGCCTCGCTCTCCACCCCCGCTGACTGGTGCACCGTGCACCGGTGGCCCTCTGGTGGCACCACTGCTGACACTGCACTCTGTCCTGTCCGGCTCTCAGTCATTATAAATGAAAGCGCATCCCATTCGCACCAACATCCAACATCCAACATCTACCATATACCATCTATTCAGCAGGAAGTACCACTCCATCTATGGATCCCCCATCCTCCTCGTCTTCGTTCGGGGTACAAAAAAAAGAAGGAAAGAGGGAAAGAAAGAAAAGGAAGCAAGCCCAAAATGGTTTTAATCAGTTATTCATGAGACGGAGAGTGCGACGTCAAACAAAAGCCGCTGCTGATGCTGCTGCTGCCGCCGGTTGACATTGGAAGTCGCATCTGACGGGACGGCAAAAAGATGATGCCGCTGATGACGAGGCTGATTTCAGCTGCCGCCTGCCGCCTGCCGCCCGCCGCCTGCCACTTCTTTTGCTGGTGATGGTGATGATGAAAAAACAAGGAAACAGGAACGCTGTGTGCGAAAAAAAATTTATGAGCTGGAAGAACTCCGAGTCGCCCCCCACTCGCCCAACTACAAGCGGCAGAAGATTCCAGTGGTAGTGGCAGTGGCAGTGGCTGTGGCTGTGGCAGCAACAACAATTAGCTGCAACTTAAAAGGAAGAGGCCCAAAAGGTTTGTTTATTCTGCAAGCGTTGAGCGTTGAGCGTTGAGGCAACCCTGACAGCAGACAGATGGAAGGATGGATGGAGAGAAGGAGCGTAAAAGAAAGAGACAGACAGACAGACAGTCGGA
Organism: Drosophila azteca; assembly: GCA_005876895.1. Lineage (NCBI taxonomy): Eukaryota > Metazoa > Arthropoda > Insecta > Diptera > Drosophilidae > Drosophila > Drosophila azteca. The sequence goes on along the minus strand of VCKU01000011.1, from coordinate 10,407,080 downwards.
CAGACGGAGAAACAGACAGGCTGACACGTCCAGGTGGTTGTTGCATGGTTGCATGGGTGGTTGCATGCTTGTTCTTCAGAACAGCGTCTTCGCGCGTGTGTGTGTGTGTGCCTGTGTGTGTGCCTGTGTGTGTGTGTCTGCGTGTCTGTGTTGATGGAAGAACCACTCCAAACTAATGAGTATGCACATATTGTATGCAAGTGCAAGTGCGAGGGTGGGTGGCAGGCAGGCAGAGGGGGGGCGCGTTCCCTTTGTTGCAACAACTCAAAATGCACTTGGAGAGCCAGTGCCAGGTATGTATGTACATAGAACATGTCTTGTCAAGAAGGGCTTGTCGCTCTGTTGTCGCGCTGTTGTCGGGCGCTGATTTTGTTTTGTTCCCCCGGCAAAGAGCCTTCAAATTAGTTGGCACAAAACATAAATGCAAATGAATGCAACTTGACAGAATGCAGGCAGCAGGCGGCAGGCGGCAGGTGGCAGGTGGCAAGCGGGAGGGAGTGCCACCCATTGCTACCATTCCTTGCTTCTTCCATGCCTCATTAATGCAGGCTTGATTGGACTTTTTGTTTGCTCACACATAAACACACACATACACACATGCACATGCACATGCACGTCTCTCTCTGGCCTCTCTGGCCCACTCCATTCGGCCATTCCCTTCGACATTTACATTTACATTTACTTAACATACCCCATGCCACATGCCACATGCCTCCACATTGCACTTAAGTAGCTTGGTTTTAAACAATTACATTGGACGCCTTTTGCCACATTATGCTCTATCTGCTCAGCTCTGCCCTGCCATCTGCCACCTGCCACCTGCCCCCTTTGCCACCTGCCCTCTCTCTCTCTCTCTCTCTCTCTCTCTCTGTGTGTGAATGAATGCTGTCTGCTGATTGAAAATTCTTGTGCAAAAATGTCGACGTCGACGTTAACGTTAACGTTGTTGCTGTTGTTGCTGCTGCTGCTGCTGCTGTTACTCTGACATGCTGCTGCTCATTACATTAATTGCTTTGGCTTGTCTTTGCGACAGCTACAGAGGCAGACAGCGCAGAGGGCGAAGGGCGAAGGGCGTAGGGCAGTGCACATTGCGTTGCGTATGCGTATTATGCATGCAAGTGTGTGTGTGTGTGTGTGTGTGCGTGTGCGTGTGTGCATCTCTCCTGCGTATATGTGTGAGGCAGCAGCAGCAGCAGTCGCATTTCAATTTCAATTTTGCAATTTTGGCAGCTGCCAGGTGGCGCTGTCTCTCCAACTGTCTGTCCCTCTGTCGGTCGTGTCTGTCTGCCCTGCCTCGCCCATATCATGGCAGCAAGCTCCATTTCCCCCCCCATCTGCCCATTTGCCCATTTTCCCAATTTCAAGCCCCTCAGAACCGAAATGCAAAAGCCTTTTTATCGCTTTTGCCCCCTCATCAATTTACTGGCTAACAGATTTGCGCAGCTGTTTCTACCCATCTCCTGTATCTGTCTAGGGGTGTATGTGATGCACGGGGTCCTCTAGCTCTATCTCTATCTCTATCCCTATATCTGTCTATGTGTGTGCCTGTGTGTGTGTGTGCAGGGCTCTTCTATCTGACTGTGCACCCGAAAATGTATGTCGCCTGTCAAATTACTTGAATCTCTGCTTCTGCTTCTGCTGCTGCCTCCTGCCTTCTGCCCTCTGCCTTGTGTCCCTAGCGCTGCTGCCACTGCCACTGCCTCGCATTTCAATGCAGTTCAGTTGGACCCACATTTGTGCGCTTGGTTTGTCGTGTCAGTCAAGCATAATATGATTATGTAGATGCTCTCTCTCGCTCGCAAACAGGAAGCAAAAGCGACAGGATACACACACACAAACACACACATAGAAAGAGATCGCATTATACCATTTCCTGGGATACAAAAAACTATCTTTCTATCTGTAGATAGATGGATACACACCGCAACACACACACCCATCACAGAGAGAGAGAGAGAGAGAGAGAGGGAGAAGCGCTGTCAAATCGTATTTATTATTTCATGTTTTCATTTTGAAAATTGCCATTGCTTCTGGTCCCTGTGATTCCGTTTCCCCAGCTTCCATTTGCCACCTCAATTTTCTATTTTCCATTTTCCAGTTGCTTTTGCTGTGATTACAGAGAACAAAAAGCACTATCTGTCTATAATGTCCGACTGTCTATCCGTCTGTCTGTCTGTCTGTCCGTCTGCCTATCTATCCGTTCGTCTGTCCGCCCGTCTGTCTGTTTGTCTGTCTGTCTGTCGGGGTAACTAATCGACTGTTGTCGGAGCGCGTCAAGTGCCAGGAGTAGTCATGTGCTCCCCTCACACTGCTGCCATTGTGTTTGCGGCTGGCAAACACTCAAAGGGAAAGGGAAAAGGAAAGGGAAAAGGGCAAGGTAAGAAGAGTGGAGACATGCGGGAAAAACCCCATGACTTCACAGGAAAAACACTTTCCGTACGTACATACATACACATAAAAGTGTATGTGTGGGGAGAGGAGTGGGTCTCTGCCTCAAAGTCCCCTAGCAATCAGGATTTGGTATGCAAATTTGTAAAATGGAATTGCATAAATATTAGAAATCAATATTGGTTTCAATTCTAAGCCAGCATGAGGTGTCTTTCCGTATCTATCCTCTGACTCTGGCTCTCTGCCTTTCCTTCTCTCTCTCTCTCTCTCTCTTTGTATATGTATCTCTGTGTGGTTGTGTGTGTGTGTGTGGTACACGAGTGTCGATTAAAAGATAGCCGGACAAAGTGTTCTTAACTTGACTAAATGCTTTCAGTGTCAATTTGCTTAATGCTCCAGTGATGAGACGAGACCGAGAGCCGAGAGCGAGCGCCCGCAAAGTTTTCCCCCCCTAAGCTCTTTCCTCTTTTTCCGCTGGCAGCACTTGAACGTGTGCTTAACATGCAGTCAGAGAGGAGAGAGAGGTTACCCTCTGGACCTCTATGTGTGCTTATGTGTGTGTGTGTGGATAGATGATGATGGAAAACAGTTTGCAACTAATTAAGCTGCACGCACAATCTAACATGCAAGCTAACACAAGCCAGTAGGGGTGGGGTGGGTAGGTCGGAGGTGGGAGCACATCAGTAGCAGCAACAGCAGGAGACTTTCCAGGAAAGATCACTTTAACTGGATAATAGAGGGGTGGGAGGGGATAGGAACAGTGCAACAAGGAGCAGGATATTGTTGGATATTGCGGTTAAATCTTTGCCCGCCCCCACCCCTCCGCATCTACATCTCCATCCCATTTTGGGATTTTGCATTAACTGTTTCATTATCCGCAAAAACCACATAACCACACACATCCAATAGGCCTTGCTCCACGGTGTTGCCCCCTCCGGCACACACACACACACATACACAGACATTCGCTTGATGTCTTCGGTGTTTGACAAGGTAATATGCAATAAAAACGATACCCTCCAGCTATCAGCTATCGCTCCTCTGTCCATCAAATGTTACGTCGTTGGTTGCGTGGTGCCGTAGCCGTAGCGTTGCCACATTTGACCGCAGTTAACAAAGGCACACACACACACACACACACACACATAGGCACACGCATTCATTCATGCAACAAACAGATACAGGGTGGGGGGATAGGTAGTCGGCTGCGCACTAGACTCACGTGCCTAGTCAGGGGTGGAGGGGCACAGCCATTATAACCCAATAGCATGGAACAGGAGCCACAAACAGGCTGAAGCAGGATCCATGTATATGTGTATGTGCCACGGACTCGTGGCTTGTTCATCTAAGGGGGTTGGGGGAGGGCTGGCGGGGCTGGGGCACAGTAATAAGTGACGCATTTAATCTGATTTGCTTTATGACATGTTCATGACGAGAACAATTAAAATGTGCGGTTGGCTGGGCATCAGAGAGCGGACGCAAGCGATGCCTATGCCCATGCCCCATGCCCATGCCCCATGCCCCATGCCCATGCCCCATGCCAATGATGATGTTGATGTTGGCCGGCGTAAAAAGCAAATTGTTTAATGTGCTGTGAATAAGTGACAAAACAGCTGAACTTTGCGTAGGCCTCACTCTCTGCCGCTCTGTCGCTCTGCCGTTCTGCCCCTCGCATTCGTGCCTGTTCCTGTTTCTATTCCTGGACTGGTTCTGGTCATGGAACTTTATCGACGGCCGACGCGTGGCCGCCACATTCGAGATAGGATCTCTTGAGCAGAGCAGCCACATAGCCACATAGGAGGGAGTGGGGGAATGGGAGAATGATGTCCTTGGGGGTGACTTAGTCTTATCGCACGTAAGGGTTTATCCCATTAGCTGCAGTTGACTGGATTATTAGGGATGGATGGATGAATGGGAGGAGAAGAGTCCTGCTCGCCGTGGCTCTCTGATTAGCCAGTGGATTATTAATGATTGGTTCTTTTGGCTCTGGCCAAAATGTCAACGATATGCGGAATGGAATGCCATTCGATTTGGCAAACAGACAATTCTCCCAGCATCTCCCTCTCTCTCTGCCCCTTTCTGACTCTCTTTCTCTGGCTATAATTGCGACAGTAATTGGACATAATGCGACAAAGCTGACTCTTTCGCTCCTACTGTTTGGCTCTGTCTGTCTGTCTATGTGTCCTTCTCCTTTTCTGCTCTTCTCAAATTGTTTGGCTGTTGTCTACTTACAACACGCCTCACTGGCTCTCGCCGAGTCCCGTCCAACGTCTTGGCTTGACTTGGCTGCTGGTCCTGCGCTGCCGCTCCTCCTCCACCCATAACCCCCGCCCGTCCTGGATGCCTTCGATGTGGGGCTCAACTTTGTTGCAGTTTGTTTTTACTATTGTTTTGTAATGGCGAAATTATAGACCCAAGCGACCCTTAAGCTTCATTTCATTCTGCCACATCTACACATCTGCCCCTCTCTCTCTATCTCTCTCTCTCTCCCGCTGCTGCTGTGAGTGGCATAGTCAAGCAGCAGCAAGAACAGCAGTGGGGCAGGGGAGCAGAGGAGCAGACATCCTTCGTTCCTTGTTCATCTTTGGCATTATCTACTTCCGCCATAAACAGCAACAACTTTTCATCTTTTGTGCCAAGCAGCCAAGCATTTTTCGTCTTTGTCTTTTTTACTATCATTCTATCTGCCCTCTCTCTCCCTCTCCCTCTCTCTCGCTCTCTCGTTCTCCCTTTCGCAGTGTGTCTCTTCTGGTTAACCACGCGCCATGCTCTGCATTTTTATGATTTTTATTTTGATTTCCTTTAAACTAACTTCCTACTGCCGCAGCCTGAGGAGGGGGAGGGATAGTGACTGAGAGAGGGGTAACAGAAAGGGGGGTATTAGAAGATGGTAGCCAGAAAGAGAGAAAGAGAGAGAGAGGGGGAGAGAGTGGTGTAGAAATCGTTGCTATTTTTGCAAATTGCCTACAATGATGGCCGCAAGTTCACTTCCTGTTCGGTCTCTCACTCTCTCTCTCCTTTCTCCCTGGTCTTCTCTTCCCTTTTCTTCTCTTCTTGTTTTTTTCTCAATGTTACGCTTGGAGTAATGCTACAGCCTCCCAGTGCCTCTCTCTCTCTCTCTCTCTCGCTCCCTCCCGCTGTCTATCGTTTGTAGCCCTGTTTTTCCTTTGGCACCCGGAAAATATTATTTCGCTTGACTTTTACAACAGGGCCCTGGCTTGCGCCTTCGAGAGGTTCCTCCTGTCCTGCCACCCCCCCCCGTGTCCACTCCCTTTGGCTACTTTTATTTTATGTTTTTTCCGTTTAGTTGTTGTTTCAGTGTGTGTGTGTCTGTGTGTGTGTGTGTGTTGCTGTTTTGCTGTTCGATGTTTCGGTGCCGCTGGTGGCGACGTCCCGTCCAAAACTATTTTCCTATTTGTTTTTCCCTAACTCGATTTTTCACTGGTTGCCTTTTGTCTGCTTGACTGCTTCCCTGACTCCGACCATGACTCCAGGAGACTCCAGCTCCGGCTCCTCCCTCTGCTCCTTCTACTCCTTCTCCAGTGAATCCTCCTGCTCTTTTGGGTCGTGGATGTCCACCTCCTTTTGTCCTCCACAAAAACACATTTGACAAAAGCTGAAGGCAACAAAAACAGGCACACTTTTTTCCCTTTTTATTTTTGTGTGTCCCGTGTCCTGTGTCCCGTGTCCTGTGTACTGTGTCTATTTTTGGGATACCCCGCTTCTGTCATCTTTTTTGTTTTCTTGTATCTCTTTGCCTGCCTTTCCCTTCCTTTCCTTTCCGTTAGGTTTCCTTTCCGTTTGCCCACGACTGCCATTTATTACGGCCTGCTGTTTGGCCCTGTTGTTGACTGTACCCCGATTTGCCATTTGTGCCATTCATTTCCATTCATTTCCATTCATTCTGTGTGCTGTAATGATTTCCATGCTAATCACAACAATTGACGCGTGTGCGAGCGGCGTGGCTCCTCTTTGACAGTCTGTCTGGCTGTCCTGTTTTCGGCCTATCCAGATCCAGATCCAGATCCAGATAGGGGTTCCCGGGGTCTAGGCTCGTCCATAACAAATGATTGCCATAATTGTATGGGGCCTTCGCCGCTCCCCACCAACCCCATCTACCCCGCTCCTCCTTTCTGCTGTCTATGTATGTATGTGTGTGTGTATGGACATCCCATTGATGGATATGGCATAATGGTTTTTTACAAAAGAGATGGAGGGTCCTTCCTGATGTATAGTTTTCGCTTCTCTCTCGCTCTCTTTGTCTCTCTCTCTTCGAAAGACAGATCCAATCTATCCACGACGTAACGAGAACGAAAATGAAATCGAAATCGAAATCGACTCGCAATCGTTGATTATTTTTGCTGTCTTTGATCTATTTTAATGCCCCGCGCATTACGTTATCATTTATTTGAGAGGAAAATTGAAAGTATTTATCAAGCTGCTAATAAATGGATCCCCCATCGAATGGATGCTGGTTGTTGCCCATAGTCCACCCCCGCCCCCCACTTTCACATCCCCTTTCGAGTGCTCCCAACAGCTAAGGGCGAAGGACGAAGTGCTGACGAAGGAGCGTGCTAAGCTGCTCAACAATTTTTCAAAGTTGAAATTAATAACGATTTTTTGTGCTCTCCCTCCCCCCTGCCCCCCTGTCCGTCTATCTCGCTGTCGTTTGTCCACTTTCTCATCTGCTCATCCTCTCTTCCTCTTCCTTTTTTTCTGTTCCTTCCATTTTCATTTCACTTTGCCTTTAATTTTTCTTTTATCTGCCATTGAACAATGGCCAGGCAATTTCTGGGAAAGATTGGAAGGGGAGGGCGGGGGGGTGGTGGCAGGCTCTGCCTCTGCCTCTCCACTAGCCAGCATAATAAATTAAGCGCTGCTGTTGGTGCTGCTGCTGCCGCTGCTGCCGGGCCCCCTCCGATGGCTGCCACTTGGCCAAAATAAATTGCACTAAGCGAAAAATAACAACTCAATCCATGGGGCAGTCAGAGGCGGAGGAGGCGAAGGAGGCGGCCAGCCAGCCAGCCAGCCAGCCAGAGAGCGACAAACGACACAAAAAACTGCCGGCCAGAAAATTGAAGTTGAAGCAGAATCAGAATCAGAATCCCGTATACGGATCCGTATTCGGATCCGAAGGAGCGGCAGTAGCAGTAGCTGCTCAACAAATGGAAAAAAGTGCGCAACACAATGGCCCCCGAAAGGAGAGCAGGACAAAAAGGGATATAAACAGATTACGTCGTTATTGGCGATGCTCTTGCTCCTGCTCCTGCTCCTGCTCCTCCTGGCTGCTTCTGCTTCTGACCAGCACGTGCCCACACATGTCCCCAGGATAGATGGCCCTACTGTCTGCCCATTCTCTGCAGCATCGCGTATCTATGCACGGCTGCTGTGGCAGCCTCCCTCCCCTTCCCTCCCCCGACCCTGTCCGATTGATTTTGCGTCATCCGCTCTCATGTCACCTGCAGGGCTAAGCCGCTTTCGATGGAAGCAGCAGCAGGAACAGAGGAAGGAGGAGGAGGAGGAGGAGGGTGAAAGGTGGTAGGTAGCATTGGACGCAGTGAAGCGTTAACGTACATCGTGTCGCCTTTGTGCCTGTCCAGCTGCCAGTAGATGTTGCCAGCCTGCGCCTGCTCCTGCCGCTCCTGCCGCTCCTGGCAGTGTCCTTTCTGCATTAATTTATTTCATGTCTGCCGCTGTCCTGTCCTGTCCTGTTCTGCCCTGTTCTGTCCTGTCCTGTCCACTTGTGTCCGCAGACAATCGTGCAACTATTCACGGTTGCGTTTTGTTAATTAATTTGCTCATTTATTGGCAGGACATCCAACAGGAGAGTCCCTTTCTGATTGCCAGCCTGCAGGACAGAACAGGACAGAACAGGACAGGCGGGGACAGGACTGGGCATCGTCTTTGATTGCCACAGGACACGCTGCTGCTGATTGAGTCTTTAAGAGGGAATTGCAGTTATCTTCAGACGGCAGCTCTCTAAGCGTTTTTCCTGCCTGCTGGCTCTTCATGGTGGCTTTCCTTCTGCTTTCCTTTCAATTCTATTTTCGATCTTTTTCACTTCGGCTTTTGGGGATTTCTTCATATTTTGCTTTCACTCGTTTTTCCCCCATTTTGCGTTGGGTTTATGGAAAACAATAACAAAAACATAAATCATGCGAGAGAGGAGGATAATTTCTATATAGCGTTTGCTATTTTCATTTTTTTTCTTTCTTTTTTTTGAGCTAAAAAAATTGTGGCCGCATCTGCAGTTTTCTATCTCTGCTGCCCCTAAATGGGGCAATAAGGGAATGAATGAGCGGATTTCCCAGGCTATTATCTGCCATTGTTGCCGCACCACCCCACACCCCACCCCCCACACCCCATACCGCACAACCTCCTCGCCCCACCGCGTGAAAAAGAAAACCAAAATTCAAGAGCTGGAAAATGTTCGAAATTGGTGGTGCTCCACTCTCGAGAGGAGAGGAGAGAAGAAGCTGCTTTCCCTGAGATGCTCGTAATCCACCTTTAACGACAAGTAGTTCCAATTGCTCTTTGGGGCCTGGCTGGGTGTCCTTCTGTGTGCTTCTATCTAATCTCTTGGATCCTTGTTCATCGCTCGTGCGATCCCTCATCCGTAAATCATTTCACCTGCACTTAAGGCCAAGGCATCGAACACTTGCCACCGACTTTGGCCACTAATTTACCATTATGTCAAGTCGAGTTGCCTCAAGATGTCGTTCATTATGTGCCCCATTCTATCGGTGTAGTGCACCTCGTGTCCCTGTCCCTGCTCCTGCTCCTAGTGCCGCTGCTGCTGCTGCTACTCCTGCCCTGTTGCTAGTGCTACTGCGGGGCACTTATTATTTATTGCGCCTTAGGTAATGCTCAACGTTCACCACCCCCCCCACCCTTCTTCTGCGTGCCCCATTGCTTTTTGCCTTTCATTCAAGTTGCATTTTTCATGCACGTTCATTATTATCATTGCTGCCACGCCCCCACACCCCACACCCCTCCCATCAGCTGTGTGCCACACCATCCTCATCCTGTCGCATCATCTCTGCTCTGCTCTGTTCTGTTCTCTCTCGCACCCTCCGCATTGCTTGCCCCCTTGCTGGCGCGTTAAGCTGCAACAGCCGTTGATGATAAGCGACGAAAATGTGCAGAAAGCTGAAAGTTTCGCACAATTTTTTATGCCACACAGAAGGCAAAGGGAAAGCCAAGTGGCGAATGGGGATGCAGGGTGCAGGGTGCAGAATTTATCACTGCAGGACGCTTTTCTTTGGATGAGCAGAGGGCGATGGAGGAGAACGCAGCCGGCCGGAAGCTGCCTCCTTGGGCAAATAAAAGGCAAAAAAAAAAGGGAGGGAGAGAAGCTGCAACGCGCCATTCAATTTGATTACTTGCGTCATAAATACCGGAAGCGTCAGGGTATTGAGGCACTATCCAACTATCCTCCCCTTATGCCTCGTGCCCCATGCCCCATCATCACTGCGCTGCTGGTGGCCCATTTCGTGCATCTTATCGTCGTGCCCCATCGCCTTAAGGCGCATTCCGCCTTCGCCTCCACAGACGCCTCCCTCCCACCCCCGCGCATGTGCGTGCGTGGTGTGATGTCTCCTCCGTGAAGAGGAATATGAATGCCACGTCAATGAATGACGGCGGTAATATCCTGTGCCGTCAGCAATTGCAGCGCAAGGCTCCCCCAGTCGGAAGGGGAAGGCAGAGGCAGTGGCAGTGGCAGTGACGCAGCAGCAACTTGAGCTTGACGCAGGAAGAGGAAGGACAGAAGGATGCTGCTTGCTGGCTTTTCTTTCGAATGAAAAGAGGGGTGTGGGGGGAGGAGGAGGAGGAGGAGGAGGAGGAGGGGGCAATGCTTCTTTTTATGCACTCAAAAGAATCTGCTTCGGCAAGAAAAGGCATTAAAATGTCGACAGTGAAAGCTGCAACGTGGCAGAGGAGGAAAACGTATTAGTAACAGACTATTGAGACGCCAAGCGGCAATCGGCAGGGGGAGGTGGCAAGCGGCAGGCAGCAGGCAGCAGGCAGGGTGGCGGCAGGGTGTGAGGATTGAAGGCCGCTTTGCAGCAGCTTGAAGCCGGATGGGTCCGTGCGAATTCTTACAAGTGCCGCCTGCCAAATGACTTATGTGCTACCAGGCAGGGCACTCAGTCAGTGGCAGCACAAGGAAGCAGGCGGCAGGATGTAGCATGCAGGACGCACGAAGCAGAACCCAAAGATGCAGAATGAAAGATGCGGGACGATGCTGCGGCTCTGCAGGAAGCATGAGGCAGAACGCTTAAGGCGGGGCTGGGCGATGGGGCTATGGGGCGATGCATGAAGCAGGATGAAGGATGCAGGACTCCCCGACGACACTATCGCCAAATCAGCAGCGCGGCTAGCAGCAGCACCACCAGTGGCACCAGCACCAGCTTTGGTGGCGATAAAAACGAGCTGCTGCTGCTGGGGCAGGATGCTGGATGCAGGACCCAAAATGACTTTGGGGCACACACAACATAAGTGCTTATACACATGCATATACATATATCACACTGAATGTACGTGTGGTGTGTGTGTGTGTGTGTGTAATGACTGATCGTGTGATTTTTTATGCCACACACACACACACACACACACAGCGCTAGAGAGGGAGAGAGAGAGTGAGTTGCGTTGAAAGACGATTTATCTTGGACTTCGTTGGGTGATTGCCTAGCGTATCCCTCCCTCCCCCCCTTCACTCTTCTGCCCATTTTCCACACTCTCCCACCCACAAATCAAACAAACCGAGGAGTAGCAGGATAGCTGGGTGGCAGGAGGGGAGCGGAGGGCATAAAAAGTGGCAGGAAAATCAACAAACAAACGAGTTTTTCCTCCTCTGCGGAAAAATGTAAGTTGCGGTTGCATCAAAACGAAAGCCAAAGAGACAGAGACAGAAAGGGAGAGAGAGAGACCGATAGAGATGGAGATAAAGAGAGAGAAAATAAAAAATAATAGCGAAATATCTAACCAGAGAGAGAGAGAGAGAGAGAGGGGACTGGGCGGGACAGGGTGGCCAAGCGGTTGGCAGAGATTAACTTTCGGGTCGCTCAAAGCGACCACAGCAAGTGCTTTACAGTTAAAACACACGGCAATGGGAAAACGGCAAACACCCAACAATGCCACAGAGCGAAAGAGCAAGGAGTCACAGAGATGCAGAGTAGGAGCGTAGGAGAGAGAGAGAGAGAGACAAGTGTAGATGGAGACTGACAGTAGCAGTAGCAGAGAGGACGAGGCAGAGGCAGAGGCCGTTGCAGTGCCAGTGGCAGAGCTTGTTAGTGGCCAGGAGTGAAACGACAGCGATTGCGGCGGACGGGACAGAGCAGGACATTCAGAATCGCAGGATGATGGTTGATGGTCGCTCGGCTCCTGGTCCGTTGACAAAAGCGCAAATGCAAAAGCCGCAATCCGCCAGATTAACAATTAGCCGGCATTTTAATTTATTTAATATTTATATAGTCAGAAAGCTACTAGATGTAAACCAGCAAGAAAAAACCAATGAAGAGACAGAGAGGCAGAGAGACAGAGAGAGAGAGAGAGAACTGGATGCAAATTTGGTTAAATTTGTTATTATTCATTCTCCCCAACATGTACATATGTATGCATCTATTTCTTTTTGGAACGAATAAAATAAAAGCCATGGGACATATGAAAAAAAGTTTGCTTCATTCTGGCAATAAAATCTATCTATACAGCTTTCCATTTTTCCTTCACTCACTGAGATATTTTCGGTAATTTTAAGAATTTTCTGCATAGAACATATCCCCATCCATACATATATGTATTTCCATTGATCCTTTTAAAATAACATTAAAAACTAGGAATGTTTTCAAATGAAAATGCCAGGAAACTGTGAAAATGTCTAGGATTTCTATTGGAATAATATTTTCCTTTCAAAATGATCTCCGTTTCATGCTCTGTGCCTACACATAAACGTGTCTTCTGTTGGTTTGTAATTTTCCATCTAATTTTCACTCTCATTTTAGTGGTTTTCCCCCCCCCAATGTGTAGATATTACGTATACGCATCGTGGAGCATCCATCCGTTAAGCGTATAGCGTATTCAATGGCAAATCGATGGCTATGGCTTTATAGACCCTTTCCTTTCCTTTCCTTTCAGTCCATGTGAAACCGGAACGAAACTGATGAAGCCCTTCGCATACAGGACACAACATGACCGAATGTCTAACAAGCCCAAAAATGTTTGGGCCAACGCTTGTTTTTTCTTTGTTGCTGTTGCTGTTGCTTTTGCTGTTCCTGTTCCTGTTGCTGTTGTAATTGTGTAGGCCTTGTGGATGGATGTGGGCATGTTGCCCTTGGCTGGATGTTGCACGATATGTACGAATGGTGTACGAGTGTGAATGGTGTTGAATATTTATGTTGGCACGCAGCAAAAGGGAAACGAGCAAGGGCACGGCTGGAGGGGGGAAAGCAGACTGCAGTTAAAGGAAAATAAAACATGAAAATGAATTATGATACATGTGTTTGTTCCAGTTAGCAGTGGCACGAGAGAGAGCCAGTGGCAGTGGCAATGGCAGTGGCAGTGGCAGAGCCAGGGGCAGTGCCAGGAGTGGCACTCATTCATTTAAATGCCATTTTAAACTTAAATGAAAGTTTATGGCTTTTTATTTGCAATGTCGCATATGTTTGGCTAAGGCTTCTCCTTCTGTCTGTCTGTCTGTCGGTCTGTCGGTCTGCCTGGATGGCTGCTGCTGCTGCTGCTGCTGCCGCTGCTACTCCTGTGCTTTTGTTTCGTTGTGTTGCATGTTCTGTTGCTGCTGCTGTTGCTGCTGATGCCCTCTAACCCCCAGTAGATCAACACCCTGTGTAGCAAGAGCAGCAATTCGTGTTCGTTTCACGTTGTTTTATTGGAGGGACGTGTGTGTGAACACACAGCACACACACACAGCGCACACACAGCACACGCATATGCCACGTAAAACTCGACACTTTACATTTGCCCTGGCAATAATTTATTTTTATTTCCCTTGTTTTCTGCCACGAAATTCGTTACCCGCCGCCACCGAGAATGGTAAAGGCACAGACCTGAACAGCGAACAGCGAACAGCGAACAGGGAACAGGGAAGAGAGTGCCCCATCCAATCCGAAAACAGAACCGAAAAACAGAACGCGGCAACACGACATGGGGCAGGTGCAAAAGGCAACATTCAGACATTCAAAGCAGAGAAGAGAAGAGCAACATACATAAATCAAATTAATTTTGTTGGCGAGGAGTCGGCAGCAGCAGCAGCAGCAGCAGCAGAAGCAGCAACGTGCGCCATTTTGTAGCCACCTGACAGCCGCTGTTTCCATTACGCCTCCTCCTGCTCCTGCTTGTGCTTCTGCTTCTGCTCCTCCTCCTCCTCCTCCTCCTTGGGGTGGAAAAGTGCGTTTTAATTGCAAAGATGCCGCCGTAGCCGTTGCCGTCGTCGTCGTCGCCGCGTTTGGCATCGCGATTCGACGCTAATTAGTCGCACAATTGGCACGAAATAAAAAGCCAGAAAAACAAAGGAGCGTACGTGACTATCACAAGCTGTCGATCCTTGGGTTCCCCACCACCTCGCACCCCGCACCCCCAGCAGGAAGAGGTAGTGGGGGGAGTCGTGATAAAACGTACTTTTAAATTGTCGCAACGGGTGGGCGGGGGTGGGCAGGGTGGCAACCGCATCGCACGTGTATCACCACACACACTCGTCGTATTCGTATTCGTATCATCAAATGAATATTCGCTTATTTGCATCTCTCTCAAGAGGTGGTAAAAGATACAACCCACCATACACACACACACATAAACACACACACACATACAGATACAGATGCACACGTACACATGCACAGATACATATACTCTTTCTCCATTCAGATACAAAAGCAAGCAACCCATCTGCCAGGCTGGGATTGATGGCAGTTTTTGGGTGGTTCCTCCTGCCCCTCCTCCTCCTTCATCTCCCCCACCGTCCAACGTTCCGGCGCTGCTTGCTGATGGCTGACAAAATGAGTTTTTCAGTTATTTCTTTTTAGCCATATCTCCTCTGCAACACCCTAGCATCGCACTGAAAGGGCTGCCACTGCTGCTGCTGCCCTGAATGGGAGGAGAGAGAGAGAGAGAGAGAGAAAGTAGCAGCAGGGGCAGGTTAACCTTTGATTCAACAGCTGGCTTTTAAATTAAGATTTCTGCCCCCCCTCGCTCTGCTCCAATCTTTCGCTGGGAAAATTTCTCTACTTGGAAATGAGAAAAGTTGGAGTATAGCATCCTCCCTTCTACTTCTACTTCTACTTCTACTTCTACTTCTACTTTTCGTGCTCCTGATCCTTCTTGACTCCTGCCTTGAAGAGTTGTTTGCCAAGACTTTTCCTGAGTGAAAAGCCAAGTTTTGCAAAGAGAGAGAGAGAGAGAGAGCTAGCCTGGTAAATAGGGAGTATTTTGGTTTAGCTATGGCTAAACGAGAATATCCCCGTGCATAATTTCAGATGATTACAAAAGCTACAACCTGCCACAATGTGGAGAGGGAGAAGGAAGTACTCGAACCTGCAGCCTGGATTATGTTATTACTACGCTGCATAGTACATTGCGTGTGTGTGTGTGGGATACTCGTCCAAGTATAAGTAGTTCTCCATTCAAGAGGATACCTCTACACACACACACACACACACACACACACTGGAATGTGCGAATGCGGATGGGAATGTGAATGTGAATGTGGTATCCTTTGGTGTAGCATTTTGTGCTACTTTGCATTGCTACCTCATCTGCATCTAATGATATTGAATAAGCACTTGAAAAACTCATATAAAGTAAACAATTGATTTCCATTACGTGGCCCAGACCACAGGACCCCAGTAGACCCTGGACCTAGACCCAGACCGAGACCGAGACCGAGACCCAGACCCTGCCACAGAGATCCGGGCTATCCAGTCGAAGACCTAAGCACCCCACAGGGACTGCTGACAGCAGGAGAGGGCAACCCCCCCCCCCCCCCCCCCCCCCCCCCCCACAAGAAAAAGAACAAGTACAAGTATAAGAAAAAGCAAAAAGAAAAAGGAAAGGAGGAAGGAAAAAAATGTAGAAAATGTAGATGGAAATGGAGATGGAGATGCGGAGACTTAACAACTTGCCATTTGCTTAGCCACCGTTTACTTGCACATTTTCCGGTTTTTCCATTGCAGATTTTTGCATATTTCTTGCCCACTTTCCATGCAGCAGGCAGCAGGCAACAGCAACAGCAAGCACTGGCTGTGGCTGTGGCAGTGGCAGCAATGGCAGCAGATACTTTTACTCGTATGCTGCATAACTATTTCCCTTCGCTCGTTGCGTTGCTTTCCCTTGGAGTTTTCTTCTTGTGCGAGTTATTTTCATATTTGTTTAAAGTCTATTTACCGCAAGTTGACAGTGAAATATGCGAAACTAGCGCGTAGCCAAATAAGTGCGACAGTTTCCGGTTACAACTGTGTGGCAATGCCACATGCCACCACCACCGCACTCCTGGAATGGGAATAAGCAGCAGGAGATATCCCACAAGCCCCCCCCCGCCCCACAACCTTCCCATTTGGTTGGAGGGGAAAGGCTTCCCTGCATGTCATTGCGGTTTGTTTGTTTGCTTGACTTGCGCCTGCCCGGGTAAGGATTTCATCTGCTTGAGCCACCACCAGGAGGATGAGCTGGAGCTGGAGCTGAAGCAGGAGTAGGAGCAGAGGAGGAGAAGGGCTTCCTCCAGGAGTAGGACCAACCGCAGAGCGCGTCTGTCTGTAGCTCTTTCTGTCTCTCCCTCTCTCTCTTACTCTTTATTTCTATCTCTATATCTCTGTGCATGTCTGTATCCGTAACTGTAACTGTATCTGCATCTGTCTGTGTCTGTGTGTGTGTGTGTGGGTTGCCTGCCTGTCCGCATGACAATTTGTTGTGCATGAAATCTGCCGCTGCTGCCTGCTGCCTCCTGCTGCCTCCTCCATTACAGCTGCAATGTTTTTTGCGCAATTTGCCAAAGCCATGCAAGGCACGAAGCAGATATGCAGAACAGGGCCCAGAACGAGCCAAGGAACAGAGCCACAGAACGGCGTAGTGCAGCACAGAATATCTCTCTGGCTGGAGCAGGAGCTGGGCACAGAAGGCAGCAGAAGAAGGGCAGAAGGAAACCAGCGAGCATAGAGGGGCACAGGACTCTGGCCATGCCCGTGGCCACGGCTGACTCCGAGAGCGGAGGAAAATACTACAAGTCTGGAGCCATAGCCATAGCCATAGCCATGCAAACAAACTGTTATCCCAGCCAGCCAGCCAGCCAGCCGACGCTCGCCTGCAAGACATATTAGATTTCGCTGCCGTGGCACCACTACACACCCCGTCTCCTGGCGGCACGCTCTCTGCATCTGCATCTGAAAGTGTAGTCGGGCCTAACCACTGAGACGGAAGTAATGTGTCTATCAAAGCATTAACAACGTACTACCACCATGAGCAACCCAAGAACGAGAACCAGAACCAAAGCGAGGACCCAAAACGAAAACCAAAACGAAAACGTCTTCGTTTGAGATGCAAGTTTTCTTTTTGTTTTCTTGTTGGTTGGTTGGCTGGTTGGTTGGTTGGATCGTATTGATTTCTCATCGGAATTGGGGATTTATATGCGAATGAAGATTGAACAGATGCACGCTAGGAATTTCGGATTTATTTGGATTGAAGCCTTAAGGATGAAGGATGTCTGCGCCTTGAGCTGCAGCTTGTGGCATGCCGTAGGCACAGTTTGTAATGATTCCTCATTGAAAAACAGCATTTTCGATGGCATTCGACTCTGAATAGATGCAATGCCCTCCCATTGTGATGGATCCCTCCCCCCGATGGTTGCTAATTGGAATTCAAGAATTCCTACATTATTCTCCGTACACTTTAGGCATAAATGCTGCAGGATTTGGGATTTAAATAGGATTAAATTGTCTCTACCGTCTACCGTCTAGGATGCACTTTTCCCCATATCCTCTGCTCTCAACGATGTCCACAGATGTCTCATCGGATTACGGTTGTAACAGTCGCCGAGCCTTACACATTCATTCATTATTCATGGATAAATCTTTGATTTTATATAAATTGCATATCCCCCCTGGCCCCACCTGCCCCCCTGCCCATCTGTACACCTGCCACTTGCCACTGGCCTACAAATAAAAAAAGAAAAAAAAGACGTCTGTGTGTTTGTTGGACCCCAAAATGCATTTTGCATTAAACGCCTTTATGCCAAATTGAACACAAAATTAAATTAGTTGCGGCCAAGGGATTAAGGTACGGAACATTGCCATCGTTACATCGTTCCATCGTTTCAACATTTTTGTTGTTGCTGTTGTTGTGGTTGTCGTTGTCTGTGTTTATGTACAACTAATTGGCTATGTAAATGGCAGCTGAGAGTGTCCTGTCCACACACATCCCCACCCCCGCATACCCCCCGCACACACATACAGATGATCCACAAACACATACATACATATATGCTGTTAATTACGAGGAGAGGCAACCACAGCTTATAGACGATTTGGACGGCTCTCAAGTGTTGCGGTGTGTTGCACTCATTGGGGCAGGGTGGGTGGTTGGTTGGTTGGCTGGGCTTCTCAGGTTTGAGGTTGATGTATTCCAAGAGGCAGGTCCAACGCCCACATTGACATTTCGAGGCAGCGTTGTCATGAAACCTTTTGCTGAGGATTATGCAAATCTGCCACTCATCGTGCCACACACAAACACACACACGCGCACGCACTCACAGATAGAGAGGGTAAGAGAGGCATGCCTTCATTTACATTTACATTCAAGCTGAAGATTTGCGCATCATAATTTATGCCCTGCCAAGCCGCCCTCCCGCCCTCACGCCCCTCTCAATGCTCCAATCCCATCCATCCTTTGCCTAGAAAAGCGACAGAGAGGAGAGTCGGAGGGGGAGACGGAGAGACACTTCATTCAGGACGCCTCAAAAATTGCCCACAGTTATGACAGGAGGCCACAGAGAATGCCACAGAGGCGCATAGACTGGAGGGGCACAAGCTACAGCAACACTCTGCCACACAGATCGAAGAACAGTAGTTTGGGGCACAGACCCGAGCACTGGCGACCTGCAGACCTGAAGCAGGGACGAACAGCTCCGGAACCGGCAAGGTCTCCTAGCCCCAATCCCAATCCCTACCCTTACCCCTCCCTATTACCCTCGCTCACTTGCTTGCCTTTTCCCATAATTAAATCATAAAAAAAATGATGGTTTTTTAATGAAATTAGTTTCGGCTTTGGCTTTGGTTTTGGTTTTGCTTTCTGCTTTGGCGTTGGCGTCGGCGTTGGTTTTGCTTTTGCTTTTGCTTTGCTTTTGCTTTGCATGATTTGTCATAATTAATACCCGCCCAAGTGGGCGCGCCTGTGGGGCGTGCCAGTGTTATCTGACATTTGACTACCTCGCTCGCCCCTCCTGCTGGGGCAATGGTGCACTTTGGTGGCCACTTGGCTGCCAGTTCACTCCGGAGCTCTCCTTTGGGGGCAGCCCTCTGCCCAGCAGCTCGGGGTCTGGTCTCCCATAAAATGCTTATGAAAATCGCTTAAATTTAGTAACCCTTAGTACCCAGGGGAATGGTCGAATGGTCAATGGGTGGCTGAGAGTAATGCAAACACCGTAAACACCTTTAAAAGCCACCGAGCGATGGAGAGGGAGGGAGAGGGAGAAAGGAGCTCAGGACTGGACTTTGGCTGCCAGATCCTGATAGTTGGCTCTGAGAGAAATTTCCATAAGAGTCGGCAGCATGAGGGCGGGGAGGTGGGCGGGGACTGTATGGGTGGTTGGGGGTGGCTTTGGCTTTGGGTATGAAATGGGGGGACTTTACAAAATGTGTAGTTTATTTGCAATTTTTTAGCCAACGAGAGGTTTACTTTTCTGTTTTGTTTCTGTGCCACC
The DNA here is from genome assembly GCA_005876895.1 of Drosophila azteca. NCBI lineage: Eukaryota > Metazoa > Arthropoda > Insecta > Diptera > Drosophilidae > Drosophila > Drosophila azteca. Next base: position 10,387,774 of record VCKU01000011.1, on the reverse strand, counting down.
TCTTGGCCGACCGACCCCTTGGCCGCCCCTATACCGCCCCTTTTACCGCCCCTCTTGCTCACTATTTCCCCCATAGTTTGCTTCCTCTTAGTCGCCCTTTTTTCCACCCCCTGTTTTCCAACCCAACATTTTCACTCTGTCTGATTCTGTATTTGGAATTTTCGTTATCGCAGAGCTTGCAGCAGCAGCAGCAGCAGAGGCAGCAGAGGCAACACCAGCTGCATCAGTTGCAATAAAATCAGTGGCCAAAGGTTGCAGCATCTGAGGTCAGCACTAACTCTTTCTCTTCTCCCCCATATGTGCCTGTGTGTGTGTGTCTGTGTGTCTGTGTGTGTGTGCTTGTTAAATAGAGAGCATTTGCAATGAAAATTTGCGCAGGGAAAATTTGAAAATTGTCCGTTTTGTTTGTGTTTCTTTTCCTCGCATTTTTCCCCCCTTCCTCTGCTGTGCCTCCGCTGTGGAAAACAGTTTTCCGATTTGCATTTAAAAGGTGTGTTCAAGGGTCCTTGGCCAGATACAAAAAGATACAACGGGTTCAACGGGGGCACAGGACATGCCACAAATAGCCTACAGGAAACACACACACACGCACACAAAGAAAGAGAGAGGGGGAGAGCAAGAGAGATAGAGCGAGAGGAATGGTGAAAGATTTCGAGTTAATTTGGAGATAATTGAGAGAGAATCAGCAAACATTCAACTGATTTCAACAAAAATATTCCCACAATCTGCAGGGTGCATCCTCCACTCCCCCAACCCCTCGCCCCAGTATACCCTCGGTAAGGGGAGGGGACAAAGACTGGGGGCACATACTGGGGGAAAATGGCCAACAAAGCAATGAAAAAGGGGTTAAGAGGGGAGGGGGAAAGTTGTATCTGTAGCTGTAAAATGAAAAGAGGCAGAAATGTAGCTAGAAATGTGGCATGGAATGGTATGTGGCAGGCTCAAATAAAAATGTTGAATGCTACTGCTGCTTGCCGCCGCTGCCGCTGCCGCCGCTGTTGCTGCTGCTGCTGCTGTTGTGGCAACATGAAATTGGCCTGGCAGCTGGGTCATAAATTTCTATATATCCCAGTGAAAAAAACACAGATACACAATACTACATACATATGTATGTACATACATATATATGTATATATAGAGCAAGAGAGCGAGCGATCTGTAGAGACAGGACCTACGCATGCAACTATTAATCATATTGAATGGCTCTGCCCCAGCCCCAGCCCCTGCCCCAGTCACTGCCTCCGTTATGGGGTTTTGTGTCTACCAGAGTTCCAGCTAATCAATCTTTTCCAGCAGCAATCTCTTTTCGTCTCCCGCACCCCTAACATCCCCATCCCCATGACCGTCTCTTATCCGGGCGGAAGAAATATGGCCGCTAAAGTCATTAACGCCTCGCTGGTCACCTGGACAGCAGGAAGGAGGAGCCCCCAGTCACAGGAAGGGAAAGGGAGAGGGTGGAGCAGTCAAGGGACTTGGGTCTAAGCCGCCAGGTTTGCCATTTTGCTATTTTGTTTATGGCCATAGCGCAAATCTCTATATAGGGCCCGGAGGCCACCTCCTCCTGCCACCGATGTGCTCCTGCTCCTGCTCCTGCGGGTGCTGTGCTGCTGCTGCTGCTGCTGCCCAATGAGGCAGCAGGCGGCGGGCAGCGGGCGGCAGGCGAAAGCCAAAAGGGGATTAGTTGTAATCAATAACTTGGGCAAGTGTGTGTGTGTTGAGGTTGAGGTCCTGCTGGTGGGTCCTCGGGTCCTCTGGCTGGTTCTTCTTGGGCTTCTGTTTTGTTTGCCTTGTCGAAAGTTTTTGCACAGCTTATGGCCGGGCTTATACACAGGCATTTGCCAGCAACGCCATCCCCACCCCAGCCCCATCCCCATCCCCGCTTTCCTTTTAACCATTTACCCATTTCCCAGGCCAAGTTATTATTATAATTTTCTTTGCCAATGCGGATTAATTGAAAAGTTTTCCATTAAGAGTTTTGCGCGCTTGGTTAAATCGCGAGCCGCCAGCCAGTCAGGCAGCCTTTTGTTTCCACCTTTGCCGCCGCTTCCTTTGTGCCACCAGAAGAGGTCCTGCCATAAGCATTACCTTGAATCTCAATATACATATGTACATATGTATGTACTATGTACGAGTATACTCGCATCGAAGGATATAAATTGTACGAGTGTATGTATGTATATGTATGTATATCCTTATGTTCACTATTTTTGATCGTTATGGATTTTGACAGTTTTCCACTCTCGGGGCTATGATGAAAATTACTTAAAAGCATTTCGCCTCTCAGCCGCTGATTTGATTGATGGCCGTTTATAGGTTTTCTCTCCCTTTCCCTCTCTAGCACTCTGTTTCTCTCTGCATCTCTTTCGTCATTATATTCGCATTATCAAGTGGAAGTGGGAGTGGGAGTGGCTGTGGGTGGGGGGTGTGCCAGCAGAGAGTTGTTTCCACACGGTGAGGCGGCAATGAACCATTGCAAATGGCAGTTGACGTCTTTGCGGTGAAGAGCTGACAAAAAGTTGCGCCAATTTATGTCAATTATCGGCAGCTTTACCTGCCCCAAGACCCAAGTGCCGCACAGAGGCGTTGAATTTCATTTTAGAGGAGATGGCAGGGGGGTGGGGGTTGGGTGGTGGTTGTGGCATGGCAATCCCCATGCTGAAAGCTTGCGAGTGAAAGAAATCTCTTCTCTCGAATGCGAAGAAATGCGGGGAAATCCTATCCTGAAAGCGAGAGCCTGAGTCGCGGGGAAGTCATCTTTTGATGACAGCAGGGCACTGGGGGGCATGGGCGAATGGGGGAAGGGGGGTGGTAATTTGCTTGGAAAAACAAATAATGGCATTTTTAGTTGTCATACGATATACCTATACCTATAGCCATCGAATCAATGTGCTGTGTCCTTACTGTTTTCCTCTTTTGGGATTCTTTGGAAATCAATTTTTGTCCATGGGTTCCATGGGGAAATGTGAGAATGTCTAAGGTGCCTATAAGTGGGGATACTGCCTTTTTTTTTGGAGATATGGTTTATATGGTGGAGACTCCATTTGGCCGCTACTTTCTTTCAGCTTTCTACATAAACAAGAGCAATTAAAGATGCTTTAATTGTTCGTTTGACATCATAGATTTATATACGAGATTTACCTCTATCTATCTTTGATTGCAAACATTTTACTTCTCTACAAGGAATCCTTTTAGAGGGGATCGCGAGGCAGTACCTCCATCTTTCATGTATTCCAACTTTATCTTGGGTTCCTCTTAAAGTCTATTATCCCAACCCCTTACCCACCTCACCCTCCCCTGATTCTATCGATGGCTTTTAGGAAAGATGAAAGCGAGCATCAACGCAGAGCCCACACCCACAACCACACCCCACACCCACACATAGAAATCGTCTAACCAGCGGACCATTTAAATCTTAAACTCTTTTTCAATGGATTTCTGCGTACTCTTGAATCTGATTCTCATTCTCCTCCCACTCCGCTTGCACCCGCTCTACCCCTCAACCAATCGTTAATGAAAAAACCCGTTTGGCTTTCTGTGTGTCCTGTGGCCCCACCATTGGATCTAGAGGGGCTATGCCGCTCATTAAAATCGGGGAAAAACCAAACGAAACCAAACGACGGAACGGTACGGAACGAAAACGCGTCTAACAAATCGATTTTCGTTTAGTATCGTAATCAAGAACACAAAATTTTTGTTCTCGTGCTAAAAATTTGTGTTTTTGCGCTATAACAAGTCTGGGCTGGAGGGCTAGGGGGCTGGGGCTGGGGGGCTGGGGCGGTAAAGGCTTCCATCGAACAGAACAGAACAGAGCCGAGCCTGAACTGAACTGAACTCCCTCCCTCCTGCTGTACCATGGAACCATCTACTCTCCTCTTTACCATGGAACCCCTCTCTCTCTCTGTAGCCTCTCTGTTATGCTCTCCACGCCTGGGCCTTTGCCTAACATGGCTGAATGGAGGAGGAACTTAAAGAGCACTCGAACAGCACTCAGCCGCAAAACACATACACACACACACACACACACATACACACACTCGATATGCATATGTGTGTGTGTGGGTTTAAGTGGAGTTGCTGCTGCAGGTGGGGCAGGGACTCCTCCTCGTCCTGTGCTTCTGCAGTACTTGTCAAGATTGAATTTGGTAGGAAATTTCCTCTTTTTTTTTTTGGGTAGATGTTTTTTCTCTTTCCTTGGTATTTTTTTTTTTTTTGGGTGGGGGGGAGGAGGTGGGTTTCGTTTCATTTCTTTTTCTTTCTTTGGTTTTTTTTTTTTGGCGTTTTTATTGATCAAACAAAACGTAGCAAGTGGCAGCCAGTGAAGGTGTCATTGCTGTGCCTCTTCTACCATGCCCCAAACCACTGCCACAACTGCCAGAATCAGCCAAGAGCTAGAGAAATATACATATAAATATATATTGGTATGGGTATGTGTATGTGTTTGAGTGTGGTAGGGTCTTGCCTTCCCTTGCGGAATAGATTGCATGATTTGTTCCACAACTGTCATTCACATTTCGTTTTATGATTATTATTTTGCTTCAATTCATTTAGCATTTGCTGGCAGGCCCAGTTCTGGCTCTTTTCCTATAAAATATGTACGACTACGAGTATATATACTATGTATGTATATAATTCAGATATATATCAAGTGTTAGAGGGAGAACTGCTGATGGGTTCTACTTCTAGGAAATAGATTGCCCAGATCGATCTTTATTTATTATTAACGGGTAACCTGTAAATCAACACTTTCAGTTCCTACACATTCGATTTTGTTTTCTTCTGCTTTTTGTTTACTTACTTTACTTTTGTTTTTGTTTTTGGTAAACACTTTTTCGATCGACAGCTTCCGAGCTTTCGTATATTCGCGTGCAAGCACAGACATGCTCGAGAGATAAGCGAAGCGATCGGAATCGGCGCATCTCTTTCACACACCAGCACAATAAAAAAAACAACAAAAAAATGTACATATACTTCTTCGGCTCTGCTCATTTACAGACACTTGTTGTTATTATTGTTTGTACTTCTGTTACTGTTGCTGTTACTGTTACAGAGATTCGATCAACCGAAACGACGACGAGGCCAGGCCTGGGCACAAACGAAGACTAAAAAGGTGTGTCGGGTCGGATCGGTGGAGCAGATCTCTGCTCATTAGCAGACACTTGTTTTTATTATTGTTTGTACTTCTGTTACTGTTGCTGTTACTGTTCCTGTTACTGTTACAGAGGTTCTTACATGTGTTCCGATCAACCGAAACGACGACGAGGCCAGACCTGGGCACGAAAACAAACGAAGACTGAAAGTGTGTGTCGGGTCGGGTCGGATCGGTGGAGCAGATCGATGTACACACATGTGTACATAGTATTTATACACGATTCAGATATGTTAACATAACATTATATGTATGTATAGTATAGATATTTAAATGGAACTCCCACTTACCGGACCAAACTGTTCAAAATAGCTCTTGACATCCTCCAGGGTGGTGGGTGCCGAGAGGCCTCCCACAAAGATTTTCTTCGTTCTCGTCACCATCTGAAACACACACAAACACAAAATGTTAAAATGTTGAAATGTTCAAATGGGTAAAGGGAAATTCATGGAAAATACATAGTGTTAAGAAATAGCGAGGCGAGTAGTATAAATGCTGTATACGTTGCTGGTGGAAAAGGTTAAGTGGTATGGCCTGCTCTGGCATTTAAATATGCATTTTATATTGGGGTTACGCAAAAGTTATGACCCCCTTCATACCCTGTGTCTCCGCCGCTGCAGCCGCCGCCGTCGCCGTCGCCGCCTGCTCAGATGTTGAGTTTCGACTTTCCTTTTGCAGGAGGGAGGCTGGGCACTAGGGAGCTGGGGAGCTGGGGAGATGGTGAGCTGGTGAGCTGGGCTGGTTCCTGCAGCTCCTCCTGTAACTTATGGGCTAGCCAACTTTCGCTATGAGTCGTTCGCCCATTTTGTGCATTTTATGTACTACATGCAAGTGCTCTGTCTCTGTCTCGCCCACTCTACCTCTCGCTCTCGCTCTCTCTCGCTTTCCCACTGTGTCTCCCTTTCACTGTGTGCAGCTGGCATTTTTAAGCTGACATTTTCAAGTGGCAACTTTACGCAGTTAGCGCCGCATGCACCATGCCCATGCACCCCCCCTCCCCGTCCATTCTGTTGCTGAAGCAGAAGCAGCAGCAGGGGGAGCGTCGAGCAGTTGAGCACCGAAAATGATGGCGAGACATGAACGAATGAACGAATGAACGAACGAACGAACGAAAGGCAGCAGCAGCCTCCGCTCCCTGTGTGTATGCGTGTGTTAGGTGCCCTCTCTCTCTCTCTCTCTCTCTCTTTCACACTCTTTGCATAAGTGTGTGTGTGTGTGTGTGTGTGTAGTGCAACGCCAGCCTTTTTAGCCCGCAGGCAAGCGTAAACTGTTAACGTTAAGTGATGGCAGTTAAGGCACAGTGGATCGGCACAGTGGAACCTCTGCTCACCGCCCCAAAACCACACAAGCTTTGACCACAAATAGGCTTGTTTTCAAATCGATATTTGCTCCAAAAGATGTATTTAGATATTTATGTAACACAGATCAAGACTTTCCCGCTAACTTTCCTCCCTTTGCTGCATTTTCAAAGTCAAAATCATAACGCCCTCTGAAAGGCTATCATAATTCTTTAGAAATTATCCACACAAAAAAAAGGGGAGAAAAAGAAGAAAGAAACTTGTTCAAAGTTTTCTGGTGCTCAGCAAATTCTGAACTTTGTCCCCGTTAAAGTGGAGATATCCCCACCTTACACCACACACCCCACCCCCACCCCGTACGCCGAACGCCGCACAGTTCATATGGTTTAAGGGATCCCTGGGCCCATGGTAAGCGTAGGAACCCTCGGATGAAGCCGGATGAAGCTGATGACGCTGATTGCACTGACGCTTGCAACAAGCTGCAATTTATGAGCACGGAACAGACAACAGACACACACATACACACACACAGAGGAGCTATGGAGCAGGATGAAGAGAGTTAAGGATCAGCGCCACCAGCGAGGGAGGCAAACGAGTGAGGAACGGGTGGAGGATATGTCCGTTAAGGAAGCTAACGATATGTAACAGCGGTGCTGATGCTTTCTGCAGTGCCAGCAGTAAAATTCATACAATGTCGTAAAATTAAAACACTTGTGCTGCTCCCAAAGAAGGGGAAGAGAGCGACAGAGCGACAGAGCGAGAGAGAGAGAGAGAGAGAGAGATTTATAGAGAGGGATAGGGACAGTGATTGCAACTACAAAGTTAGTCGTGCAGCTTTTTGGCAAAGGCAAATCGCTTTGGCCCATAGAGTCTCTCCCCCGTTTCTCTCAGTCTCTGTCTCTGTCTCAGTTTCAGTCATCGTCTCATCGCTGTTCGTTGTCTGCTCCTGGCTCTCAGATATCCTTGCCACTTCCTCCTGGCTTCCCCAGATATACATATATATGTATATATCCCTCCTGCAGGCTTCTCTTCTCTTTTATTTTATTTTTATTTTTTTTGGTTAAGTTTTGGGGGCTGAAATTTTGTGGTTCATTCGGGATGGGGAGAAGGGGGGCTTGAGGCATCACCGCGGGCGGGCCCTCTAACAATTTGCAACAGCACAAAAACAGGAGAGCGATAGAGGGAGACGGAGGGAGGAAGAGTGAAGAGTGGAGAAGGTGGAGTCAAAATCAAGTTGCAAGCGCCTGCAAGAAAGTAACTGTCTAACAACATGACGTCCGAGACACGGCATCCTGCACCCTGCACCCTGCAACCTGCACCCTGCAACACCACATAATGGTGCACCATCGCATCATCGCTGTAACAGCCTCCCGGGGTCTGCCCGACCACAAAATGGGGTGCAAAAATTGCAGCGTTGTTAAAAAGCGATTCACGAAAGAGAACTGCAGTGGCCAGCACTTTTTGTGTGTGTGTGTGTGGCATGTGGCATGGCACCCTTAAACCTGGCACTAATCACTCCCACAAATGAAGCTACTAAAGCTAATAAACTGAAAGTGGAACTGGAACTAAGATTGGGTCTCGAATTGGGGGAGGTCTTCCGGTGGCAATGTCATCATCAAATATAAATGGCACCCCCCCCAACCACCAGCAGTGGTAGTGGCATGGAACACGCCCAATGCTGATAGCGTGGGGCATGAATCAAAAGTAAAACACACCCAGGCCGATCCAAAGCCGTAACCAAACGCGACCTCAAGACAAATACACGCACCGCACTCCCACAATCACACAAATAGAGAGAGGGACACATATACATACTCAGCTGTAGATACAGCTACAACTATAGATACATCTACAGATACAGCCATAGATACAGCTACAGATACAGCTACAGCTACAGGAAGATACAAATGGAGCCGCCGCACACACACACGCATACTAACGAAGTGACACGGCAATTTTAACGGCCAGCAACAACAACAGCAGCGATACCACCACCACTACCACCACAGCCCCACCACCGAAGTGGAGCAGAGATTAGGGAATGTCAATATTAGTCACAACGACTCCGATGAGCAGCCAGGAAATGCGGTGGGGCACAGCTATAGGCTCTAGGAGGTGGTCTTCAAAGGTGGAACCAACCGACAACTGCCACAAATGTTTGATGGCCATGGGGGCCATGTCTCTGGCCCGAATATGGCCTGAAAATTTGACAAATGACGTCAGGAGTGGGCGTGACGGCGGGATAGTGGAGCAGGAGCAGGAGCAGCTGAAGGACAGCAAGCGCATAAGGGGCGGTGCCGCTGGTTACAATGCAGTTGACAAGAATGTCACTGGCTGGATGGAGCGATAATGTCAAATACATAGATGCGAGAGCCGAAAGGGAGGAGAAACACCGACACCGACCACTGCCAAGGGACGGCCACGGGACTGCCACGGGACTGCCAGGGGGGGGGGTGGGCAGAGAACAGCCGTACAACGAGAGAGCCACACAGAAGCGCAGACCTGACCATTAAATTAGTACGATTGAAAGGACAAAAGGTAAGACAAAGTAATGTTTGTAAGGCTCTAAAAGGGATTTAACTCGTAAATTTAAACACAAATCCTTCTCAAAGGCATTTCCATGGCCCTAAAAAAGGACTCCCCCTTAAAGATTATTCGTATAGTATTTTGATGGAATGGAAAAAGAAAATCATGACCTTGAAGTCCCTTGATTTCCATCTCCGAATCATCTTTGAGCAGGAGAAGTTCTTCTAGAGGTATACCTAATGATAATTTAGTTAAATATAGATTAAGAGAGATAACTTTTCGAGCTATCCTTTGATCTCCAGGAATCAATTGCCTGTTCAGACTCAAGCCAGAAAGACAATCTACTAAAAGGAATCTCCTTACCAGCAAACATCCTTAGCTCCTTGAAACCGCCTTCTTCCGACAATCCTTCCCCTTTCCACCTCCCATAATTCCATTTTAATCAGAGGTAAATTTCGTCGCCGGAGTAATACACCACCCCAAAAAAGAGATTTAGGATAATTAAAGCTTAGCTTCGATAATTCTTTTGTGCGCAAGTTTTTCCTCTTGGGATGCAATCTGTATTGTATGTATGTATGTGTTTCCCCTTTGCTCTCCTCTCACTTGCCCCAAACTGATTATTCAATTTAATGAGCCATAGTTGAAATAAAATTGACACTTTATCAAGGCCTTTCATCGACCCCCCCCCCCGGGCCTCTGCCCCACCGTAGCCTGGTCTCCTCTTGACAAGTGGCACACATATTTCATTTTGACAGAGCTGCTATCGATGGCGATATCGGAGCAAAGGCGGAGTGGACGGGGGAGGGGCGAAGCCCAAGCCATGGCCATCATCTGCTCCATCATCTTCTCGACGGAGATGGAACATGGCTGATGGGAAATGGAATTTGGAAAATGGAGAACGCAGAAAGGGATGGAGTGCCTGGCTGTTGATGTCTGGTTCTGGTTCTGGTTATGTTTAGTGGAGGGAAAGGCCAAATCAATTTAACACTTTCAACTAAATTATTCATTTTGCATAATAATTTTCAAATCTGTCAAAAATGTACAGGCACACAAACACACACCTACACACCTACACGCACACACACACACACACAAGCTGGAGCATATTGTTGTGAAGGCTTTTAAAGGCAGCATTTCAGCGGTCCTTCAGCGGCGTCTGCACTTTCACACGCTCCGGAATGAAACCACCCCCCCCCGCCCAGCCACCAGCACCAAGGTGGCGGAATGGGAGCAGCCATGGATTGGGGGCACTGCGAAACGCTTCCCAAAAAGCACTCAAATAATTCCCGGGCGTGAGCTAAACCATCGCCAAAGTTGCTGCCGCGCGAGGCAGAGGCAACACAATAGCACAGCAAAACGGAAATTGGGGTAAGGGATTCTGAGGGTGGAGAGAGAGAGAGAGAGAGAGATGGTGGGGGAGGATTGTAAGGGAATCCAGCAAAGTGGGGACGGAGGGCTAAAAAGTAAAACCCTTTAACCGTGCGTAGGCGCCGACGTCCGTCCGTCTGTCCGTCCGTCCGTCCGTCCGCCTGTCTGTCCGTCCGCGAAGCGTCACAAATTCTGTTAAGCGAAAATTTCATCAACGGCAAAGGCACAAAATTTTCATTCGCCATTCAACGCCCCTCTCCGTTCCTGTCCCCGCCGACGCTCCATGCTCCATGCTCCACCTCTGGCTCCGGCTCTGGCTCTGGCTCTGCCGTGACTGTGTGCCCCGGCTCGTTCGTTGTCAAAATGAAAGGAAAATGTCTCATAAATCCTTTTAATATTAAATGAGCTCGTTCTACGCGACAACCCATTCCAGGCAGCAGCCAGAGGAGGCAGGATTGGACCCGGACCCACAGCATGGTGTATGGTGTACGGTGTATGGTGTATGGTATGTGGCATGGGGGGCATGGGGCAATGAACACACTTAAAATTATGTGGCTAATGGGAGCAACTTGCCTGGAAATTGCGCCAGGCACCGTCACCGGCACTGGCACCAGGCGCGACACATGTTCCACGAACTGCTGCGGCGGCTGCTGCCACACACACACACACTCAGAGAAAGCGGAAACCCACGTGGAACCAGGACACACAGGTTCTCCAGGAGAGAAGATAGAAAAGGGCATGCGGCATGGGGCATGGGGAACTCTGTGCACTCCGCCAATTGTCATTAAATGTAATTTTTAAACCTGTTAGCGCATGTGTGCCATAAAATGTAACGTTAAAAAGGGTTCGGGTTCGGTTTCGGTTTCGGGCACAGGCTCGGGTTTCTGTTGGCGCCTCCCCTCCCCTCACCGCCCCACCCCACCACCAAAAAAAAGCCTCCCTAGGATGATGTGCCCTTTTATCCATACAACATTTGCTTTTATTGTGAAATTAGTCGGCAAAATGCGGCGAGCGGGGGTTTATTAAAGTTTGCCCCGAAAATACTTGATGCGTTGCCTACTACGGGGGATCAGGGGATCAGGGGCGTTGGGGATGGGAAGCAGGGGCCGGGGTCTGTCTCTCTTCAACGACAACAATTTGTAACATTTGCCGCACTTCCCGCAGAAGAATTTTCGTGCGGTGGAGGGGTGGCAAAGCCTGGGATTCCTTGCAACCCACTCGACAGCAGAATAAAACCAAGAGGAGAGGCTTCTTCAGCATCATTCAAAGTGACAAATTATCCATGCAAATTTTATACAACAACGGAATATACAGAAATACACAAAAAAACAGAAAAAAAGGGGAAAAACCCTTTTGGCTCGTGGGAAAAAAAAGTGTTGTATACTTATAAACGAAGAATGAGAGATAGAGAGGGGGAGGGAGAGAGTGAGGAGGGTTTCCACAGTGAAATATGAGTATTGATAGAAAGTTTGACAAATGCCAAAGAGATGCTAAAAAGGGAAATGGAAGGAGATGGCTGAGAGAGAGAGAGAGAGAGAGAGAGTGGTAGAGGGCGATGTCATGTCTGCTTATTCAAGCATTATCTTTTGCTCATTTCCCCTCCACAATTCCAGGGGTTCGGAGTTCGTTTTATGCATAATTCGATATGCTCCATCAATGGAGGACCGTCCTGCCGTCAACTCCGTTTGTCCTTGCCATGTTTTTGTCTTGCTTTCAATTAAAACACACACACACACATACATATAGCACATACACATACATATGTACATGCATGTGTGTATGCGCCACAGCTGGTGTCCTGCTGCTACTGCTCTGGAATCCTGTATCCTGTATCCAAAAATTTGTGCAATTTCCTTTACTAATACTTTTTGCGGTCAATTTCCTTGGAAATTTGCTTGGGTTTTCGTTCTTGCTGGTTGATTTATTGCCTCCCTCCCAGCTTGGGGGTATCCTTGTGGCTGCTCCTTAATTTCGTTGATATTTATGCGGCAAATGTGCCTCAGAACGTTGCCAATAAACACGTTCCCTGCCACTGTCACTGACAAGGGATAATGGGGCTGCCCGCCCCCTGCCGCATGCCCCCGTGGCCCACTGCCCGTGGTCGTCCTGCCCCCGCCGTGTCTCACAGACGAAATCAACATTTGAATATGCCCCAGGGAACAGACAGACAGATAGATTTCTGGCAGGGATTGAGGAATTGAAATGGCAGCAGGAGCACTGGCACTGCCCATCAAAGGGAATGCAAATATCTCCCATTCCTCCATTGCGAGAGTCTTTTTTCCCAAGGCTTAAACTTGTAAATCAAATGAAATATATTGCCAGAGCACACAAAATACATTTGTCGTTGGCGTTGGGCAGAGAAGAGGAGCGCAGAGGGGCGCAGAGGAACGAGATTGATGCCCAACAACAACAACAAAAAAAGAAGGAGTTACAAGAGAGACACAAGGAGAAAGCGAGCGAGAGAGCGGGAGAGAGTTGTGGCATTTTAATGAGCTTCATAATGCGATGGGGGGGAGGAGAACGATGGATGCATGCAACACAAAAACTAGCAACCGAATGAAATCGAGGCAGGGAAGGGCGCAGAGCGAAAGGACGGAGGCAAGGAGTCACCTTATTTATGCAAAACAATAATGAATATTATACAACAAGCCCCGAAATGTAATTCTGTGTAATTAATTATTAATTTATGCGCATACATTTAACTCGCACGCATTGTCGTCGACATCAGCAGCAGCAGCAGGAGCAGGAGCAAGAGCAGGACGAGGGAGCAGCAGCAGCAGCAATGCCAGGACCAGTACACACATGTGTCGTCGTCGTCGTCGTCGTCGTCGTCTGTTTCTCCTTCCTCTCCCTCTCGCTTTTCGCATTGGCATCCTGGCACAATGGCGGCTGGCGGATACGGAAACTGTTTTGCTGCCTCTGCCTGGGCCTCTGTCTGTGCCTGCGCCAGTACGAGTATGTGGATGCTTTCTGGCATAGAGAACAGGCAACAGCAGCATCCTTTGTGCTGCTGCTTCTACCTCTTAATTGGTCGATAGGGGTAGATGGATTCTGTGCGGGGTTTTCCCCACTTGTACATACATACATACATGTACATGTATATGTATATGTATATGTAGTGGTATGTTGTGCATTTAAGAGTTATTAAAGTATTTCCATGGCCAGGACACTGTAAGTTCTTATAATTTGTTAGAGTTCCTTCGGTTATTGCCCGCCTTGCTGCTGGGAGCGAGTACCATGATGGGATTTTTCTTTCTTACATTTGAAGAGCCTTCTTTTTGGCCATGGCATTTCTCTGGTGATCTCCTGGCACTCAGAAGTGATTCCTTGAGTAAACTCTGGAAGCAATTCAATCTAATTTCCTTGTCTTAATACTCATAGAAATCCCTCAAGTGTTAAGGGCACTCAGCATGGAGTTTTCACTAGCTTTACCTACAGGAAAGTTCTATCTCTCGCTCTTGAGCAAACACCAATAGGTATCTCCTGTTCGTGTGGATGCCACCTTTATCGCCGTTTATTGCCGCTGCTGCAGCGACTAACGACCAACAAAGTCGTTGCTGCCTGCCTGCTGCCTGCTGCTGGTCGCATGTTGCTGCTGCTGCTGCTGCTGCTGCCTGCTGCTGTCGGTTCTAATGTTAAGTTGAATTGTCATTAAAATTGTCGTCCATAATTTCGACATTAAATACACACACACACGCAGACAACGACAGAGAGGGAGCAGGATGGGGCGGCATACGAGGCATAGGAGATGATGATAGTCGTCGTCTAAAGCTGCTGCTGCTGCTGCTGCTGTGTATGTAAATTGCGTGTGTGGCAGGAGCAGCAGCATCAGGAGTGCTCTGTCCCATCCTGCCCCTGCCCTGCCCCTGCCCCTGCCCTGTCCTGTGTGTGCAACACTTTTATGCGACTACAGCATAAATGCTTGCCACTGCTTCTCAAGAGTGTGTGTGTCTGTGTGGAGCGTGGTTAAAAAGTGCCAACGCAGCATGTTTTCAACATTGTTTAAATTTATTTGGTAGACACACACACACACACTTTCAGAGACGACACACACGAGAGAGGGACAGAGAGAGAGATGGAGATGGAGATGAAGAGCACACCACTTACACAGGACACAAAGGACACATAGATGGGGCAGACAGACATCCTCTGGATGGACCGCAACTTGTACTTAAAGTTCTTAAATTTGCATAACATTTGCAGAGCAGCATACGAGATAGGGCATCGATGGGGCATGGGGCATCCATCCCTTCTGTTCCTTATGTCCCGCACTCGTGTCCTGCCTCGTGTCCTGCCTCATGTCCTGCCTCATATACTCCTCCTTGTGTTGTGTAATTACCAGTCTCATAAACTTCCAGGACCCAATCATCATTAGGACCCCAACGACGACAACGACGGTCATTACATAATTATCGCAATCACAACCGTTGCAGGTAATTGAAATTGTGATTCCCCGATTCCAACCGATACTCCCCTCCCCTCCACAGCCCACCCCCCCATCGATTCGCCCCCCACAGTCGGGTGTCCATTTGGAGTCGATTTCGGATAAAGTTTTCGAGGAGAGCAGAGCAGAGCAGAGCAGAGCTGAGCTGAGCCTCTGCCATGCTGCCCCCGACTGTTTGTGGCTTCCATTTAACGCTAATCACTTACAGTCACACAACATACCCCCGCCCCAGCATTGTGCCCCTCTATTGCCTCATTTCTCTGGCCAAAGTATTTCTGGCCAAATAATTTGTCTTTCCCATTTCCGCTGCCAAGAAGTAGAGCGGGAGATTGAGCGAAAACTTTCCTTCTTCTGTGTATGCTTTTTGGGTTCTAGATTGTTTTTGGCCAAGGTCAAAGCAGAAGAGGGGCGGGGCACAGGCACAAGGCAGACGTGGCACAAGGGGCACGGATGGAGGACTAGGTGACGGTTTTGCTTAATTAGAACATTCATTAATCAAATCAAAACCATTTGCCACCCCTGGCTTTAGGCCCACTAACCGACAAAATGAAAGACAGAGAAAAGGAAAGACAGAAAGAGAGAGAGAGAGAGAGAGAGAGAGGGAAGGAGAAAGAGAACAAGAGCAAGAGAGAGAGCGAGATACGGGAAAAGAAAAGAAGTAAACTTTTGGCGAATGGCGGATAAACACGCACAGGGTGGCCCAGCCCCCAGGCCCCCCCTCCCTTTCAGCTCCCGCTTCTGGAGAGGTGGATAAAAGGTTCGAGAAATAAATTCAGTCACATAGAAGAAAAAAAACACAACAACAAAAAAACAGCACGACAAACGGCATAACAAAGCGCACAGATTCAGGATCCAAGCCACGCACACACACACACACACACATACTAAGAATTAGTGGAAAAGCAACAAGAAAGGACGAGCCGACCATTAAAACACATTTGTATATCTATTTTTAGGGCGAAATAAAACCTCAAACTCCCAAACAAAAAAAAAAACAGAAAAAGAAAGGAAAGGAAACTCCAATTCTGGGCGGAACA
Organism: Drosophila azteca; assembly: GCA_005876895.1. Taxonomy (NCBI): domain Eukaryota; kingdom Metazoa; phylum Arthropoda; class Insecta; order Diptera; family Drosophilidae; genus Drosophila; species Drosophila azteca. The sequence continues at coordinate 10,371,955 of VCKU01000011.1, read as the reverse complement.
GCGGGCGGTAAGCGCGAATGGCCACAGAAACCCCAAAAGCACCAAAACAAAAAAAGAACTCCCAACAATAGAAGGCGCACACACAACAAAGAGAGAGAGAGAGACAAAGATAGAAAGGGAAAGAGAGAGAGACAAACCCGAAAATACTTAAAACTACTTTAATTTATGGCTCACGCATTTCTGTGTTTAGCTCTTTTCTACTTTCATTGCTTTTCCTCCATTTTCTCCGACGCTTTCCGCTTTTCCGCTCACTTCTGTTACCATTCATGAGTGGGAGGATTGGCCAAAAGGATGGAGGATGGAGAGAGGACTCTACTGCCAAAGCAATCAGTCAGCAAACAACATGGCTTTGACTCGTCCCTCGTCCGTCCTTCTTCCTTTCTCTCTCTTTCGCTCTGGCATTCAAAGCATATCCTTTTGCATAGACGCGTTGGCCCCACCAAAAGCATAGCATCATAGAAACACCGAGAGATCCAAAGGCTTCTTGAGACGCCTCAAATGGTGTGTCTGTCTGCCGTCTGCTGCCTGCCCCCTGCCGCCTGCTGTTTGCTGTTTGCTGGGTGTGCTCTGGTTTTCGCCACTTTTTCCGCATAGGCCATACACAGAGCGCACAACGTGCGCTTTTCCGGGCGAAATTAATGAGAAATCATAAATCACAAGATAATTTTTTCGGGACAGAGCTCTCTTCTCGGGAATCTGGAGTTGCGACAAGTTTTTTTCTCTCTTCTCTTCTCTTTTTTGGGCGGGGGCTTTACAAAGTCAAAGCGATATCTAGCCTGTAACTGGGACTTCTGCCAGGGATCTCTCTGTCACACTGTCACACTGCCACTGCAGTCATCTGCCACACACCCCGCCCCCACCCCCGCCCCCTACTCCTACTCTCCTTCCCTCTCCCCCTCTTTCTCTCTCTCTCTATCGCTCTCGCTCTTTTTAGTGCTTTCCTGCTGCCAACTGCTGAGTGGGTAAATTATGCATAAGCGCACTACCCGGCCACATTATGACGAGGCAGGCGGACGTCTGATGCAGAACGCAGCTGCCTGGATTATGTATGAGCCAAGAGCCAAGAGCCAAGCGCCAAGCGCCAAGAGGAGGGGGCTAGCAATAGGAGTAGGGCATGGGGGAGGGGCACATGGAGGCAACTCACTTGTCAACGTGCTCATCACATTTCTAGCCCCCCCCCCTCCCCACCACCGCCCAATCCGTGGCACCCGCTTTTGCCGTTTATGCGCACCAAGGCAAACAAACAGCACAAAATATTTGTATGCTAAGCCAAACACATGCCACGTAGAGAAGCAGAAGCAGAAGCAGAAGCACAGCCAGAGCCAGAGCCAGCGCCAGCGCCAGAGACCCCTCCGCCCTTCGCCCTCAGCCAGCCACTACAGCCCACGCCCCCCACGTGGGGCGGAGGCGGAGGGCTCAAGTATTTTGCATTGCTAAGCAGAAATTATAAATCAGGGCAATTGTTGAAGATTTGTGCAGGCCGCACAACTAAACTGTCGGCAACGGCAGCGGCAGTAGCGGCGGCAGCGGCAGAATGGAAATGGGAAAAGGGAAGAGGAGAGACGAGACGAGAGAAGAGGAGCACAGGGAGACAGTGAAACAGGAAAACAGGGAATGAGCGAATGAGAATGAGGATTGGGATTGCGGCACGCACGCCTCGCTGGGTTCCCCGGTAGAACACGGCAGATGAGGCGGTTGCTGCCACTGCCGCTCCCGTTGCCGTTGCCGCTGCTACATCTACAGCTCCTCCGTGATTCTGCTGTTGACTAACTGACTGGCTAACTGAGTGACTGACTCGGCGCGGCGCGGCTCGTCCTCATCCTCATCCTTGTCCTGATCCTGGTTCTCTGTCCTTTGCTCGCTCCTGCTTCATCACACGAACGTGCACAGGCAGTCGAAAATACTTTGCAAGGACGAAACGTGAAAAAAAAATAACAAAAAGAAAAAAATTTCCCCACCACGAACAAAATATGAAATGGAAAGCCAGTTTTGTGGTTAGAAGCCTTTGGATACCCTGTAAAGCTGGAAATTCCACCTATAGAACGTCAACGACTTCTTATATAATTTTAAGAGATTTATCGAAAGCCAAAGACACAAGAGATTTTGGATAGCAAAGAGTTTGCCGATTTTTTGATGATTATTCTCATGAAACTATATAAAAATGATATTTGTACGTAAAAGATATAAATCCACAAAGTTCATGGACATTTTCCATAGAAACAATGGAGGTTTTTCCCAGAGAACTAGGGTTCTATGAAAACTAGGCTTTGATATCATGAACTTATCTATAGATCGCTGTATTGATCTTTTTCATTGAAAATAGTGATCTGTGGGCTCTTCCTTAGAGAAACGAAGTTCTTGAATGATCGATACAGTCGATAAGAGTCTGTCCATTCGAAAGTTTTGACTGATGAAAGTCGTAATGCTCTCGGGAAGGAAGGACGCAGAAAAATGAATTTAACGAATATGAAAACAGACGCGAAACGACACAAAAAAGAGGGAAGGCAGAAGGAGGGAAGATAGAGAGGTAGAAGTCGTCTCGTCTCGCTTTTTGGAGGAGCAAGAGAGGGAATTGAGATGCCACGAGACTGAAATCATAATTTAATTTAACGTATTTTTCGTTGCCAAAAGACAAGACGAGAAATCACACACAGTCTCACACACAAACACACATACACAAAAAGAGAGAGAGAAAGAGACTCAGCGACAAAAACAACAGATGCCATGGGGCGGTATGTGGCTATGGAGAGGGTGAGCGGTGGGCGGTGGGCATTGGAAAACTGTATCTGAAGCTGAAAGCTAAGGCGGAAAAGTGGAAACTCTCTGCTGCTGCCAGACAGGCTAAAAGCAGCGGAAATAACACGCTCCGCAGCGCCGTTTAAAAGTGTAAAAGCCGTCAAGAAGAAGAAGAATAAGAAGAAACTCTCCAGCTCCAGATCCAGGTCCTGCCACTGCCACTGCCTCCACTGCTGTTGGTGCTGCATTGAGGAGCACACACAGTCGCAGTCAGTTTTTCTTCGTTTTGTTTTTGTGTGTTTTTTTTTGCTGTAAGGTTGAGTCACTTTTGGTAATAGAATCGCAACGCGTTTTGCCTGGATTTTAATTTTAGTAATGGAAGACAATGCCCGGACGATGTCGGCAGAGGGGGGCAGAGCGACAAATAAGCTTAGGGGAAGCGGAGAGCCAGAAAGAAGGAGAACCCTAAGATATGCAGAGATTTATTGCCACACGTTGCAACAGCAGCAGCAGCAGCAGCATTTGAAGTTGTCGGCAAGATTCCCACTCCCACTTCCACTTCCGTTCCCTTCCTCTACCCCGCACACATAAATCAATCGAAAGCAATGCTTGCAGCAGAAGGGCAACAAGGGCTGTGTGGCAAGGGAGGAGTGCAAATTTACACATGATTTTTTATTATTTAATGTTGCTATTGTTGCAGCCGCCTGCCACAAGCTGCATGCTGCATGCTGCTTGCTGCTTGCTGCACCGCCTGTACCGCCTCCTTCCACTTTTGCTGCTGTCATGTGGTTTTTTAAACGATTTTTATTAGTGTTTCGGGCAGGAAAAGCGGAAAAGGCGGAAATAACAGCCACGCGCCGTAAAGTAGACAACACATTCTGCCCGCCCTGCTCTGCCCCGCCCCGCCCCGTCCCACACCGCCCTCTGTGTGTCTCTCTGGCTGTCACTGTTGCTGTGTGTGGAATGCAACGCTTTTGCATGGTGTGCACGTAAATGACCGCCGACTGACGATTTAAATTGTTACGCCGCGTGTCCTGTCCTGTCCTGTCCTGCCCTGCGTGTGGGCTGTGTCCTGTGGCCGTTGTCTGAAATCAAAATGCATTACGTATACGCAATAAAAATTACGTATACGCGAGCGTATATATATCTCAGTGCTGGACTGGGCTGGCCCGGCGGTACTGGGGGGTGTGGCACATGCATTTTATGCGTGCCGCGCATTATCATTTAACATTTCCTGTTTCTGCCACATTGAATACAACACAGCACAGCACAGCACAGCACAGCATGGGCAAAGGGGCCGCCGAGAACGTGTAACAATTGGCTAAATAGTTGATTGTGTCTGTGTGTCCATCTCTGTGTGTGTGTGTGTGTTTGTGTGTGGCAGAGAATGGGAGGGAAGTGCCGTAGGTGCCTCAATTGATTGGCCATTGAAATGGCAATAGACTACAGCGATTGGCGGACAGGCCACGGGGCACGTGGCAGGCGACAGTAAATCATGAAAATTATACAATTATTGTGGGATCATCGTCATTAATAATGAGTACATTTCTGCGGCTTTTCCGCATACTGTCTATCGTGTGGATACTTTCCGAGTGTACTTTTTTCTGTGAGAGTGTGACAAAATCCTTTGTATGTGAATGTATGTGAAATTTCTCCTTTGGAGAGCATCTCCCAGGGCCGAAAAAAGGGTTCAACGATTCTCTCTTAATTTCAATGAGTGTCTTTTAGAGATTGCCTTCCATCAGCGAGTGATGTGGGTGTTCCTCTGGAGCAGGGCTTCCTCGAAATGCCAAATACACCAGATCCTTGTTCCCACTTTTAATTTACCTTTCCTTTCACTTTTTCTTGTGCCACATTTTTGTGCTTTTTTGCAAATATTTGCCATTTCCTTCTGCTACTTTTTGGCTACCTTTTGGCGTTTTTTGTTTTCTGTTTTTTTTTTCTACATTCGACTGAAAATTGCATTTCCACTTTCCGCCGGCCCCCTCCTTGGCTCCTCTGTCAACTAATCATATAGAAAGCTTTCCTTTTTACCCTCAACGCTCTCCCAACGCCTGCCCCACCCCCCGAATGCTGACCGTAGCTCCTGCTGCTGCTCCTGCTGCTGCTCCTGCTGCTGCTGGCGTTTTCCTTTTTTTTTTTCCACAATAATTTACAAAATTATTGCGCATACGCCGCCCGCGTGTGTTTGTCAACGTAAAATAAAAAGCGGCTGTGGAAGAGCAGTGGCAGCAAGGAAAACTTTTATAATATTTTCTTTTTCGGGCAGGGGGGTGGAGGGGGGAGGGTTGGGGAGCAGGCTAAGAGCGGAGGTTAGAGAGGTTCAGCCAAGAGCTTCAGCTCATTTCCAGCTCAAATAAGCGTAAGTAAATTTGTAAGACAAACAAACAGAAGGAGGCAGCGGCTGGCAGGAGGATGTGGCAAGAGAATGTGGCAGGAGCATCTCAAAGCCTGATGTTGATGTTGCCAGCAGGTGGACAGGTGCTCCTGGAAGCCCTCCAGCCAGCAGGTCTGGTCTCTGTCTCTCCTCATAAGAGAGGCAGCGTGGTAGCACGGCAGAGGCTGTGGTAGCAGCAGTGGCTGTGGCAGTGGCAGCATCTCGCTTTCGCGCTGAAGCCAAACTCAAGCCAAACAGCTTCAGGGCCCCACAAGGGAAAGAGTCGTCGTAGTCGTTTCGCCTTCTATTTCTGAAGCAATATTCATTCTGGTTGCAAACAAACACGCAGCAGCGGCAGCAGCGGCAGCGGCAGCAGCAGAAGGCAGTAGCAACAATGGACGCTGCCATTTGTGGGGCAATCCAACGCCTGGCAAGGCCAATCCTCCATCTCCCATTCCCCCGCCCACTCTCTGCTCTTGTGAATCTCTGGACTTAGTTGATGAACTTCGTGTTCAAGTTGTAGCACAAGAGTTGACGCCTCGCAGCCAAAAACTGCGACGGCTGCTGTTGATGGCTTCAAGGAGGAGCAGATGGGGACGAGGCGCCACTGCCAGCTGTAACACTGATAGCAATTCCACGAGACAACAACAGGAGAGGCAGCAGCAGAAGCAGCAGCAGCAGCAGCAGCCGCGGCAGCAGCAGCCACTCCTTAAGAGGTGGCTTTTTCTTTGCTTTTCCGTGAGTTTTTGTTTTTCTTTTAGTTTATTTTACTTTCGTGTGCCATGGCGTCGGCATTTTCACTTTGGGTTTGATTTTATTATGTTTTTCTTTGGGACCGCACTGCCGCACCGCCGCACTGCCCCATCGTGATGCCCCAAGCCCCACCATCCTCCAGCTCTGAGTTTTCTTTCGTTATATTTGACTTGGCCTCTGGTTGGATGGTGGCAGACAAGGATGGAGCGATGGGAAGTGGGAGGGTGGGGAGTCAGGAGATTCGACCTTTGGCCCGCTCGAGCCCCCGTTACAATATCAAGTTAATTGTTTGAAATAAGTGTTGGGCCCCCTGCCACATGCCTTATGCCACATGCCTACTCCACGCCGCCCACCCCACCGCACACTCTGGTTCTATCTTTTTCTTGTTGCTGATGTTGCGGTTTCTTTTGTGTTTTGTGCCGCCTTTTTGGGGGCAGCACAGCTACCCACATTTATAGTGTTGCGGTCGAAGGCAGCAACAGTAGCACCAGCAGCAACAGCAGCAGCAGCAGCAGCAGCATGCCCCATCTCTTGCTGGTTGTCAACGCCAGCCGCAGCATCCTTTGGGCCCGCTCTTTGGCTCTCTCCACCCCCTGCGGAAGTTTAGTTGCCTCATTTTCTTCGTTGCATGTGGGCGTTTTTTCAACATCTCTTTGACTGTGCTCTGGCTCCACCTTTCACTCCTCTGCTTTCTGTTCTTGCCACAGAGTCTGCTCTTCTGGGAGTGAAGTTCTCTTCTCTCAATGTTTGGAGTGCACTTTGCCCTGCAACTCTTGAAATGAATCTAATAACTTGGCCAACACGCACACACACACACTCACACACATACACACACATTGACACACACACAGAGTGAGAGAGATACACAGATACACACAAGAAGTAGAAGTAGTTGAGTTTTACTTTTTCTTTTTTGGGAGAGAAAGAAAAGCGGATTTTGTTTTGCAAGTTGTTCGAGTGCTTTGGCGGTTTCTTTTCCACTTTTCTTTCAGCTTTTCTATCATCTCCTGGCTTTTCTCTTACCCTTTACGCTTACCCCTTCCCCCTGGCCTTGCCCCTGCATTGCTCCACCATTTCCCAGCCTGTACTTCCTTCCCGTTTCCGTGCTCCTCTCCTCTCTTTGGCATTGTTCTTCAGGCAATTCAAATATTTTACTTGAAGAATTTCTAACCAGTTATAAGTTTTTCCCTGTCCTGTCCCAGCATGCCCCCCCCTGCGCCCGTGCCACCATGCACCCGTGCCGCGTGCCACACTCCTCCTGGTGGCTGGTGGCTGGTTGCTGGTGGCTGCTGCCAATGTTAACAGCTCTATTAGTTCAATTTATTTGTCTGGCCGCAGTCGTTGGCAGTGGGACGAAGGGACGGAGGCTGGTGCTCGGAGAGTGGGACGTGGGGAGCAGGAGAGGGAGGAAAACAACAATTTTCCAATGCGAAAAACCCCTCTGGTGATGGTGGTGACATTTGCCAAAGACAAAAGTGGGCGGAGGGAGGAAAAGTGTGGCAATGGGAATTCGAATGGGAGTGCGGGGCTGGGGCGGAATTCCAGATTCAGGAGGATTCAGGACAGGATTCGAAGGGAACTCGCTCTCCCGCTCTACCGCTCTCTCTTTCTCTTTCTCTGAAAGTGGAATTCAACGTTGATTGTGTTTGCAATTTCATAAAATAACAATTCCGCCTTCGTCTTCGGTCTTCGGCATCTTTCATCCTTGTTATTGGCGCCCTCTGATTGCCGCCGGCGGGTTGTACGGTTTGTCCTGCCTCCTCCTCCTCCTGCCTTCCCCTGCCTCTCCTGCTCTTGGGTGCTCCTCCTGCCTCTTCACGGTTTTGGTTTCCTCTCTAAAGGTATGGCACGGCTGTGGCATGGAATGCGTTTGTAAATAGCTGCCAAGGTGTGGGCCAGGCATGTGATGCCACCAACGCCGCCGTTGCCGCTGCCGCAGCCGCTGTCGCAGCCATGAAGTCAAGTTTTCCCCCTCAGCTCTGAAGTGGCAGGGATCTGCCCATCCCATACCATTCCCCTCTTTCCCTCCTCCCCCACCATTTGCCAAATTCAATTCACACAAAATACCCGTAATTCAACACCCCACAGGGAACAGGGATAAGGAAGAACGGATGGAGATGAATGCCACTCCACTGACTGATTGCTTTTGCCTCCTCTCCACCGAAAACACACAGCATTCATCCCCCCCACAGCCCTCGCAATCGCCCACGCCCTGGCTCCTGCCCCCCGCCCCAAGGGCGCATTGAAATGAGTTAAACCAAAGTCCTGCCATGGCACTGCTTCCCCAAGTTTTTCCCTCGTTTTCCGAGAGATGCTGCCGCTGCCGCTGCCACTGCCACAGCCAATGCTGCCGCCTGCCTCAAGTTTTCTTCCAGCCAGAGATGCTGCCTGCTGGCACTGCTGTTGCTGCCGCTGTTGCTGCTGCGTGTCTGAGATTTCAGGCGACATCATCGACATCTCAAGCGACTCGTTGACATATTTGTATTGTATTCAATCGATGAATTTCTGCAGCTTCTTTCGCCCCTCACACTCTCGCCCCTCTCACCACTCCTTCTTTGGCAGTCTGTCGCCTTCCTGCGTCCCTGCATGGCCTGGCGTTTCCCCATAAGGGAAAATGACTTATTTTGCTTACGCACACATTGAAGAAGTCCTCAAGCAGGAGCAGGAGCAGGAAAAGCAGAAGCAGGAGCACCAGCTTGCTTGCTGCCTTGGTGCCTTTCTCCCGGAGTTGATTGCTTGCCACCATCAGCTCCATCTCGCCCCAACTCCCGGCCCCGCACCCACCGCCACCGCATCTTGCCTCTGTTGCTCCTTCTTCCAGCTCCAGCTCCTGCTCCAGCTCCTGCTCCATTGACATTCGTCCCGTTTCGTTCGCTTCGTTCGCTTCGGTGTTCCCCTGCTGCCAAAGTTTGCGCTACACATTTTTTACTTGGCTGCGCTGCTGCCTGTCGACATTCGCGTGGATATTAAAATTTTAATAAACCCTCAGCAGCACGTTGACTGCGGGGGAATCTTCAGCAGGCAGCAGGCAGCTGGTACTGGCACGGCTTATGCCCCAGCTGGTCTCTCTCGCGCCACGCCACCACACAGCTTGTTGCACTTGACGGAAACGCGTCAGCCGTTGAGTTGGGGCTTTCCCTTCATTCAGACATTCATTCCATCCATCCATCCATTCGATTCCATTCTCTTCGCCGACATTCGCGGCAGCGTCTGGGATGAGGATGGAGGGTGCCATGCGGCAACGCAAATGCCATAATGCCACACACACGCACACACACACTCCTCGACGAAGTTCTTGCCACACGCACATCTCCAACCGATGATTTCTTTTGGGCTTTGTGGCAGATGGAACACAGGGAACACATGTTGATAAATCAAATCCCAATACGAACTCGGATGCCACTGCCAATTTGGTTGACAATTGCTTCTGCTTCCCCTGCCTGTCACACCCCCACCCCCACACCCACCCCCACCCTTACCCATACACCTCGACTAATTGTTGAAGCTTAAACAAAAGCAACCTAAAAACTACCACTGAACTTTATATTGCATGAACTTTAAGCCAAAAACGGACATCAGGCCATTTGTAATCCTTGTCTCTGGCATTCCGAAATTGGCTTTTGCAGCTAAAAAGTGAAAGGCGCTTTCGCTCTGCTCCCAAAATGAAATCAAATAAAATAGTTAGTAAATAATAAAAGAGAGTCGAAGGCACCGAACAGAGTGGATTCAAGGATTCAACGATTCAAAGGGGGGACATTTAATGCCCGCTTAGGCTGCCGCTCACTTTTATGGCCGCCCAGCACAGCCCAGCGAATGGATAGCCGAATAGACGGACACATTTTACGTCTTTCGGGCAGAGTGCGGTGCGGCGGGCTGTGCTGCTGGTGCTGCTGCTGCACAGGCAGTCAACAAACCATTAAACTCAAGTGTTTACCACAAGAGTGAGTCGCTCTAGACGACACAAATCTAAAATGGCAGTTAGTCGAAGGCAGTCAAAGCCGAAGAAGAACGAGAAGAACTCATGAAAAGCCTCGTGGGAGCGGGATGTACGGGCAGAGAGTACTAGACCCAGCTAATGTGGTTACTTCTGAGATAGAATCTGAGTATCTGAGCATCTGAGCATCTGAGGGATAGGTGCTGTGCTCTGCTGTGCTGCATCCTCCGACGGCAGGCAGCTGCCATTATGCTTGGTTGCCTGATGAAATGCCTTCTGCTGGCTGCCTCCAAAAACTTTAAATTGGTTTACCGAGGCTAGGGGGGATTTTTACGAGTATTAGCACCAGTATCCCGGCTGTATCTTTATCTGTATCGCCCAAGAGGGGCTGGCGGGAACTCCGCAAATGAAGTCATGTTCGATTCCATCATAACATTCATCAAAAAGCGCTAGAGGGGTTGGGAGGGGAACGTTGTAACCGCACTATAAATATATTTCAACTTATTTATGGCCACTTTTCGATGAGGGCTTATTCGCGTTTACAGCCGGGTTATAAAATTTATGGCTAACCCACACCACCCTCGCCGTCCTAGCAAGGGACCAGAGGTCGCGAGCCGCAAGTCCGAGGATCGACGGCCTGTCTAAAAGAGTGAGAGACACGCGAATTCCGGTTGCTACCCAGAGAACGTGCCGCATTTATTTTCTTGGTGCGTAATTATTTTTATGACATTTTTGTAACATTTTTTTTTACCTTCTTTCGCTTCCTGTTTGTTGCTTTCGGTTGTTTTTGGTTTTTTTGAGGACAGAGGGGGTTGGGGGACACCTAATGGGGGGGTGGAGGGTCCTTCGCTTTGTGTCCGTGTTGAAGTGTTGGCATTTGCCAAACAAATTAAAAGCAAATTATAACGAAGCAACGAAAATGAAATGAAACGATATTATCAGCCCCCGAATGGACACACACACACCGAAAGGACAAAACTAAATTTTAGAATCCTACTGGCTCTCGGCCCCTCCCCCCGTACTGCCAACAGCCAAATGCCACTTCTCCTGCCCCTGCTTTCTCCTCCTGCTGCTGCTGCTCCTGCTGCTCCTGCTTCGGCTCCTGCTGCTTGATGATGATGGTCGTTGGAATTTTAATTTCTGTGTTGTGCTTTTCACTCGGACGGCGGCAATGCTGCCTGCCACTTAAAGCGATTTACTTGCAAATCTTTGGTAATGGATGGCCTCACACCAAGAGCCAAGGTGAGAAACGTGCCCGAGGACCCCAAGGAGCAGCACCAGCACCACCAGCAGGGGCAGCAGCAGCAGCAGCAGCAGGAAGCAAGAAGCAAGGAGCAGAGGGCAGCTGGGGCAATGGAGTGGACTCGAGTGGAGGAGAGTGGCAAGTCGTCGGGCGAAACGTGCCTGACGTTGGACATAAATTAATTTATTGCGTGCGCGGGACAACAGAAAAACAAAAATACAAGAAAGAAGTAGCAAAAAAATATTATGGCGGGAGAGAGGGGAAACGGAAAAGAAGAGCAGCTATGGCCAGAGGAGCGGAGCAGTGGAGGGAGGAAATCGTTGAAGCATAAAAATAATTCATTGCATACTTCTTTGCGGCGCTGGGATATTCGGCTAAACTTTCAGTTTAATATCGCTAAATAATTAAGAAATGAGACACTGAGATACAAAGATAACAGTTAGGTGGTTGTTTTTTTTCCAAAAAACATCAAAAAAGGGAATATATGATAAGGGAGTGGTGGGTGGCGTCAATTTTGAGCTTGAATCGGCATTTAACGAATTAATTGCATACTTTCAGGCAGCAGTCATTTAAGTGTCGGTATAGAAAATAAGTTACGTTTGGATGTGGCATTATCATATGTATGTGGCAGGACATAAGTAGATGGTAGGTAGGTAATAGATGATTTTTGATTGAAAAAACTTACAACGAGTTTTTTTGTTGGAATTGTGGCGGCTGCTGTCGTCGACAGCGGCGTTCCGGCTGCAACGTTCACGGGCGGACTAATCGCCTTGATAGTCGCCTGCGGCGCTGGCGGCGGTGGCAACGGCGGTAGCTGCTGCGGCGGCGGCGGCTGTTGAAAATACTCCGCTGGCTGCTTCACGTAGAACAGATTTACTCCAAAGTGTGAAATTTTGATCGGTTTTATAGCAACACTTTCGACAGGAAATGTGATTGGGATGGCCGACGATGGGTACGTCGGTCGGTCGCTAGATCTGTTCGCTAGATATGCGTATCGTATAGGATCGGATCGGATCGGCTGAGCTGATTGGCAGGCAGGCAGACAGATCCTTTTATTTGGCAAATGAATTGTCGGGTGTCGTGTCGCTTTTGGCTCTAAAATTCACTGATGTTTCTCTTGGGGATTTCGCTCTTCTGTGTTTCTTCGCTTCGCTTGGCTTGGGTTGGTTTTTTGTTTGTTTTTGTTTTTTGGTTGGTTTTGTTTCACAACTGTTTTGAGAAGCTCTTTGGGTTGATTTTCCTTGGATGTTTCTTTCTGATTTGTTTTTGTTGATTAGTTTTTGTTTCTTTTGTTTTTTGTTTTTGTTTATGTTTGTTTTTTGTTGTTTGTTGGGTTGTTTTTTACACACTACTAAAGCTCAACGTTAGACAGTGCGACAAATGTCTTGCTCCTGCTCTTTGATTGCGCTTTGCACGTTTCAAAAAAAATTCACACAAAAGTCAATAAAACACTCAGGACTCTCGGATATTGCCGCTTCGAACAAAGAAGATATTTTCCCTCGGTTTAGCTCGGTTTGATAGTTGCGGAATTTGCAGAGATTCTGATTCTGATTTCGATTTGGATTCTGATTTGGATTCTGTTTCCGTGTTGCCGTGATTCCGTTGATTTGATGTGGCCGCTCGATTGCGTTTGTTGTCACTACTCGAGTGACGAGAAATGGTATGGTATGGTATGGTATGGTATGGCTTTCCTTTCTGGATTGCCGCTGGCGTTGGCGTTGGCGTTGTGGCTCAGTGACTCCTGTGGCTTCTGTGGCTCTTTGTTGGCTGTTCGCTGTTCGCTGTTGGCTGCTGCTGCTTCGGGTGCTGCTTGCTTCACTAGGCTACTTGCACGGAGAACTTTGAGACTCTGAGGTACAGAACGCAACGACTGCTGGACTCGCTTGTCTGATAACGACTGAAGGACTCTCGCGAATTGCGTAGGATTTTTAGCAACAGCCAAAACGCAGCAGGAAGCAGCGTCTCAGTCTCTGTCGCTGTCGCAGTCGCAGTCGACGTTGCCGTCGCTGTTGTCGGTATCGTCGCCGCTTCGTTGGCTTTGGCTTTGGCTTTCGCTTGGGCTTGTGCTTGACTCTTGCCTCAGTCCGGAGTCGGCGGCAATAGCAGCAACAGCAACAGCAGCAGCGGCAGCAAAGGCTGTGGCTGTGGCAGAGGCGGAAAAGGAGCGCAGAAGCATTACAACAACGGAAGTAGCTAACAGCAGCAGAGAGCGGCAAAGCGAGAGAGAGACAGAGGTAGCCAGAGAGAGAGAGAAACAGCACAATGCACCCCCACAGGCTCTGGAATGGAACTGGCGGCACTGGCTCTGTTAAGCGTTGATGCGGGCCCCCTCGGCCAGGGTTGTCGAGTCTATTAAATGTTTAATGGTAATAGAAAACCAAAAGAGGAAGCCTTCAAAGTGGAGATTGAAAGTGTGAAGTGATCCTTAGGATCGAAACGGAGTTCTCTTTTATGAGAACATTCTCCATTTCTGCCATTAACAGTGATCCTTTAATCCCATTCCTTGGATAGTGCTTCTGGTTTTACAATGTTGATGGCAATAACATTCACTTTCACGCAACAGCAGCGGCGGCAGCAGAAGCAGCAACAGCAGCAGGAGAAATCAGTTAACAGAGAGAGTGCTGTGGCCCAAACTGCAGCAGCAGCACCACAGATAGATAGAGAGAGGGAGAGAGAGAAAGAGAGAGAGAGCTCCACTGCCAGAGAGTATCCACAGAGAGCGAGAGAGAGAGAGAGTTCTCGAGTGCTCTCGTGTAGAGAGATAGAGAGAGAGAGGGAGAAGGAGAGAAAGAGAGAGAGCGAACGAGCGACCAGCCTACGCGCGTCATTGTTGCACCTTTATGTTTGTTTTCGTGGGTGGCCCGCACACACACACAAACACACACACACACACAGTGGGGCAACAGAGAGCAACAGAGATGGGGCGATGGATGGCTCTAGCGTCGGCGATGGCGATGCCTCGCAATGGCGCAAACAAACAACAATAGCAAGTCGTCGTTGTCGTTGTCGCTGTCGTTGTCGTCGGTGGCAGAAATGCCCATGTAACCTCTACAGAGGGTGTCGTTGTGCGAAGCTCCTGGCTGTGCTCGGACTCCTATGTTAGGCTATGTTAGCATACCAGGACGATGATGACTATAAAGTTATAGAGACAATAACAGGTGTATCCCACTTGCACTTCAACGAACTCTGCTCCCAAGAAGTCTCACGAATCCGAAAGAACGATGGATTCCACTAAACTGTTTTTTTGCTAGATTTATAAGATTTTCCCTGTTTTCACTTGAGAAAGATTCGGCCTAAACATCATCATCATCATCATCACTATCATTATCGTTATCCTTTCCCGCTTCTCCTCGTTTTCTCTGTGGGATTCTCGGGTATAGCAATCATTCTCATTCTCCTCCATTGTGCTGGCTCGCTGCTGGCTCTCGGCCGTGTGTCTCGTGCGTTGGTGAAAGTGTCAACTTGACATTGCCTGGAGTGCACGCGCCATCGCCACCATACATTCACACACACACACACACACACACGTAGCAGTGGCTCTCTCACATGCCCCACACACTGACATACCCCGTATGTATGTATGAATGTGTAGAATTCGCTTGCGTCAAATGTTTTTGCCTCCTGCTTTCTGCTTTCTTTACCCCCGGGGCAGTTTTCGCAGCAAGTGGCTTACTCTCTCTCTCTCTGTCTCTCACTCTCTCTCTCTCAGCGCATACTCTGTGCTCCACAGAATTTCCCCTCTTTTGTATTGGAGCCGCAACAGCAGGCAGGCAGCAGGCAGGCAGGCAGGCAGCAGCAACGCCGACTGCGACGCAACGTCTGCGTTGTCGGCATCGGGGCATCGGCGACTGAGGCTGCTGCCATGGCAGCTTTATCAGTGCCGCCATGAAATGTTGTTCCCGGAAAATAACCCAAAGGAAATGCTGCACACACGCACACTGACTCATATGTGTGTGTGTGTGTGTCGGTGTGTGTGTGGGTGGGTGTGTGTGTTGCTGTGTGTGTGTGTGGGAGAACAGCAGCAGTGAAGCAGTGAAGCACTGTGGCTGTGGCAGTGGCAGCAATAACTGTGTACATGTAAATCCTGGTTTGTTTCATTTGCCGATTTGGAGCCACACGCCCCCGCTACTCCAATGCCTCGCTTCCCCGCTACCCGCTCCCCGCTTCCCGCTTCCCGTTGCTGCCTGCTGCCGCCGACACTAACTTTGTACGCTTGATGATGATAATAATGTTGCCCCTTTTGCCTTGCCACACGAACCATACGAAGCATCGAGAGCCAGAGAACCCACAACCTCTGACCCCCCACAGCAACCCCCACTCCAAGCCCGCACCAATCGAATACCCAAAAACCCAGACATCGTCTATGGAAATTCGAATGCCGATTTTCGAGCGATTGCAATTGATTTGTAATGTATTTCATTGTTGTGTATCTGTATCTGTATCTGTGCTGCTCTGTGTGTGTGCGAGTGTGTGCGGAGAGTGTATGTTTATGTGCAAATATAAGGGGAGCGGGGGAGGCCGAATGGAGGTAGTATAAAATTTGTATTGATTATTTCTATTGCCTTTTGTTCCATCTACAAAAGAGAAGAGTCGATGCTTTGTTCCGCCATCTAATGATAGCATTGGGGGCATTAAAAATGTCATACATGCCACATGCCCCGTCCACCGCCACGCCATTCACTATAGTATGCGCGTGTCTACGTGTGTGTGTGTGCTTGTGTGTGCAACAAACCAAAAAATCATCATAAAGAGAGCAACTTTAAGAGCAGGAAGTGGGGCACAGGACAGCCCACAGAAATGAACAGTGCCAGTGCAAGTGGCAGTGGCAGTGGAGGCAGGTGCATGCTGCTGGATAAATTGTAAACTTTGGCCGCCGAAACACTGCCTAGACACGCACCATGGAATGGGGGGAATGGGGGGAATGGGTGGGTAATGAAGGTAGGGGTGGCCACCGTCAGGGGAATTGGCATGTGTACAAGTCAATTATGGGTCAAAATCCACACAGGAGTTGAGCCTCTCGATTGGAGTCGTCCTCCCTGACTGCGCGAGATGAGTGGCAAACACTCGGCGGATGGTTCATCGCTGGAGGGGTGGGGGCTGGGGGCTGGGGGCAGGGACAGAGGCAAGGGCAAGCAGCAGCTTCTGCTTCTGTTTCTGTTTCCGTTCAACGCACATTTTTATGAGTTTTTCTTGGTTTTTTGTTGTTGTTGGTGATTGTGTGTGTGTGTGTCTTTGTTGCAAGATGAAGGAAAGTCCAAGGAGCCAGCAGGCAGCAGCCAACATCGAGCATCTAGCATCCAGCCATTGGCCATTGCAAATGAAACATGTTTGGCTTTATCGCATTTATTGACGACTCCTATGGGACGCTTTGCTTCCCATACACACACACACACACACACACACACACTGCCACAGATCAAACAATGCCACATGGGAGGAGGGATTGATACGGGACAAGCAAGAGCAGGGGGAGCGGGTGATTTGGGTGGGTGATCTGCCCCGTCCCCCCCCCCACCGACAAATAGCGCTATCGAGCACCAAGCACCAAAAACGGACTTATAAAAACATTATTTTATGTGTGTGGCACGGAGCAGAGTGTCCAGGGCGGGGAGGGGGGAGTGGCATACATAGATGCCGGAGTTAAGCGGCAAACAGCCAACTAAAATCACTTAGAAAAGCATTTACACACACATATATTTTTTGGAAGAGAGAGCGAGAAGAGCAATGATGAATGTGGCAGGATCTACTGTTTCTGCTCCTTTCTGCATTCCACTTTCTACTTGCTCCTATTCAATATTCCATATATTAAGAGGAGTTTTCGATGGCGGGGGGGGAGGGAGGGTTGAGGGGAGGCCATGAAATGAAATTGAACGGCTATTGTGGTAGGCTATCGATTCAAAAATGGCATAACTAATGAAGTTTTTGCTAAAGTTTTTCCTCGCGTGCATAATATTCATATTTGATGGCAAATGAATAAGTTATGGAATGGAATGGAAACTGCTACTGCTTGGGGAAGGAAGCGCGCCAGCCTCTTGCCACAGAGAGAGAGAGAGAGAGAGAGAGAGAGAGAGGCTTTATTTTGGCTACCCCACCCCTACCCCCCCTTCTAGAAGCCACTGCTCTTTCTATAGCCTCTGCCTGCCTGCCACCTCCGCCCCCTCTCTGAGGTAGTACGTTCGGCCACATTTAAACAATTTTGCTTGTTAAAAGCTTACGCGTCGCACTTTACTTTAAACCACACCAACAAATGCCACTTCATTCGCTTGATATTTGTGGCATGAAGAAGCAAGAGAGGCAGGCAGGCATGAGGAGTGGGAATGCCGCACACAGCAGCAGCAACAACAGCAGCAGCAGCAAAATCACACACATCCTTTTGCCATCAATTCTCTGAGCAACAAACAAACACACACGCATACCCCTAGTTAAGAGACACGCACACACACACACACACACAGAGTAAGAGAGAGGGGGGATGGGGGGGTAGAGTATAGATGCCACAACACGCAAAGCTCTTTTCACTACAAAACGGAAGTACATAGAAGAAGGAACCAGGAACCAGCCGAAAAGGAAGAACAAGGGGAAAAAGCAGGCCAGCAGAGCACAGTGGAAAAAGCTACTGTGGAAGAGAGAGCAAGAAGCGGTATAAGGCAGAGTAGGGAGCGGGATAGGGAGCAATGGAGTAAGGGAAAACGAGAAGCTTAGGGTAAAAATACAGTGGCAAAAACAGAATCATAGGTGGGTGCATAGAGTGGGTGGCGGCTTTTGGGCAGGTGGAAACACGAGAGCAAAAAGATATTCATTCTATCGTAAAATAGCCATGGAGGCAGTGGCAGTGCCAGTGCCAGCATGTGGCATGTGTGTGAGGCAGGCAGCAGGCGGTCTCCCGCCTGTCCGGTGCGAGAGTGTTGTGGCAGAGAAAGAAAGCAACAAAAAAGACAGAAAAAGAGAAAAAAACAAGCGCCAAGGCACTTCTCTGGTCAGCGGATAACAGAACATAAATAATAACGACAGCGGGAGGAAGCCAACGAAGAAGATGCCTTTGCCTTTGCTTTTGCCACACACTCTTGCCACACACGAAAGGAGGGGAGGCAGAACGGGGTACAGAACAGTGTGATTGCCCCCAGGGTGGTAAAAGCAACAGCAACAGCAGCACCTCGCTTACATTAGCGAGGGAAATCAGTTGCCACTTTCCACTTTCCCAGCCCACAAATATCCATCCAGCATTCCATGGGAAATACTCATCCGAAGCCGGGGCATCCCTATCGCCGTAGAGAGTCCTAGTTCGAGTCGCCAGCAAATCCCTGCTAAGCCCACACCCGGACCCAAAATTAGCCACAAAAATAATATGAAATAATTCTCACTTTCTTTTCCCCCCCACCCCACCACCGATCCGATTCGATTCCATATCATGGCCTGCTTGCTGGCCATCCACACGGTCTCACTCTATCTTCTCTTCTCTGTTCAATTGAAATCGAGAATCGTTTTGTTTTTATTTTTTTTTTTGTTTTTTCGGCATGGGCCCCAGCTGGACGACTTCCTGGCATATCCTTAATCGCCATGTCCTATCGGTTTCCTGTGCGGCAGTGGCAGTGGCAGCGGCAAACCGGACAAGAGCCGAAAACTGCCAACTACAGCCAGGGGATAACCCCTCCCGCCCTCGCCACCGCCCCCCATGGCAATCCATGAGGCCCCCCATGGGGGAAGGAACATTCTGCCGCCGTATAATGGAATGGTATGTGAGCGCGTATATAACTCATTTATTTATTTATTTGAACGATATACAGATATCCAGATATCCAGGGTGTATGTATAGCCAGGGGCGTATCTTAGGAGGGGGCGAGGGGTGCGAGGGGAGGGTGTCCTCTGTTGGGGTAATATTTTTATTCATTTTATAAACTAATGTTTGACCAACAGATGAAAAGGTTGAGAATTTCTCTCTAGCCTTAAAGGAAACTCGAGATTATTTCAGAGAATTGACCCCCAACCCCAACCCCACTGCCTTCCTGAACGGAGACTCTACCCAGAGTATGTGTGTGTGTGTGTGTGTGTGTGGCTGTATTGGCGTGCATTGAAGCTTGCGTTTGATTTAATAGTTTATTAAGATACGCGAGCATAGCACCGAGTGCAGATTAAGGCGAGCGAATTTGCTTTGCGGTTCGTACTCCACATCCACATCCACTTCCAGTTCCAGTTCGCCCCCACCGCCACCCCCAGTGAAACCCATCAGCACTGCTAGCACTAGTCGTCCACCCCCTCCCTTCCTCTTTCACTATTCCCCTCGTCTCTAGCCACATAACTACTATTACCCCGTCGACAGCCCCCCGCGCGCCATTCAGCGCCACCAACCCTAGACACTTAAATGCGACGACCACTGAATGTTGGCTGTGGTTTATGGGCTTGAGCTGGGGCATAAATAGATTTTGGGTTTTCGCGTTGAAGAGAGAGAGAGAGAGAGCGAGACAGAGACAGAGTGGAAGAGAGAGGCTGATGAGAGGAAGGTGGAAAGAGTAGAGTGGAGTATTTTGTGGAGGCAGGGTGGATAGGGGGGATAGCCTATAAGTAGTCTTCTTATAGAACTGTTGAATTCTAAAGAATTTCTATTGAAAGCTTCCGGTATTGAAGCGAAAGAAATATTCTTTTGTGAAGGATTTCCATCATTTGTATGTATTTTATATCTCGTTTAGTATTTATTTGGTATCTGTATGGGTTTACCATATATTTATATATACTTTTACATATACATATGTACATACACATGTAAGTATATGCATACATTACTTGAATCTGCTAAAAATAGAGTATACATTGGAAGTTCTGATATCTTAAAGATCTTATTAGTTCCTAGTTGAGCATTTGTTTAGTATATATCTGGTATTTTTACGGTATTAAGCACATAGTTGTTGTTGTTTTGTATTTCTCATCCAGTTATCTCCCTACATAGTTTTTTTCCCATGATAGTTTATTTTTTTATCGTATTTACATACCTATTTATCTGGTATTTTTTATATATTTCATTCATGTTTTTAAAGTATTTAATAAGTATTTAAATGGTAAGATTAATTAATTAATATAAAGCCCGTAGTCCGTAGTCCACAAATGGTTTGTTCATTAAGCATTTATATGGTATATTTCGGTATTTATTTGGTATTCGGAATTGACAGAACTTTAGTCTTAAATTCGATTGAACGCAAGTGAATGAAATTGGCAACCGCACGCGTGAGGCATAGCATTTTCAATGGTATTTCTCTCGTTTAGTATTTATCTGGTATTAATGTGCTATCTATGTGGTATTTATCATGCATTGAGTATTTATTTTGCAATTTATCTCAATGCTATTCCCCTACCCTTCCAATGGCCCCTCCTCAGTGATTGCTTCATTTTCATTGGCAATTTGTTGCACGCAACGCACACACACAAGCACACACACGCACACACTCAGACATGGGAGAAAATTCAGAAACCAGAATCAGAAAGCGAGACGCCACGCGGATGCCAGAGATGAGACACGAAACGAAACGAAACTCATTTAAAAAGCTCATAAATTAATATTTTCACGCTTTAAATGCCACAACATAGCAGATCACAGACACACACACACACACACCCAAGCCCAAACACACACACACATACATACCAACAAATACACGCACATTACGGGTAACGTGTGGATGCTAGACGATTAAAATGGCTGTTAATGACAAGTGAATGTTATAAATTACAGCAATGAAGGAAATTTGTTCCATCCCCTTCCACACACACACACACACAGAGAGAGAGATTCGCAGGACTCCCCCTCCCTATTCTTCGTTCCACCCATTGGCGGGCTGTCATTGGATGGATGATGAAGGATGGAGGATGATGGGGCTGCTGCTGCTGCTGCTGCTGCTGCTGCTGCTGATGATGATGATGGCAACTTGATGGGGAACTGTGTATGGGGAATGTTTGTCTGTGTCTGTGTGTGTGTGTACGTCTGGTGGAGACACCGAAGACTGCCTAATTATTTAAGATCAAGGAGGCTGCCTGCCATACAGGAGGGTGTGGGGGTGGATGCCTGCCATTTCAAGTCAACGCCAAATGCCAAACAATGGAAATTAAGGGCCAAGTCCGATTCGAGCTGTGATCTAATGATGCTGTCTCTCACTTGGCCCTGTTTTCTGTTCTCTGTTCTCTGTTCGTTGTTCCCTGTCTCCTGTCTCATGTCCTTTGGCTATGTTTCAATGTTATTAATGATGCCCTATATGACACACATAAACACAGATACACTGCCACACACACACACACACACATAGACACCTCTTTTTTTTTGGTCTGGTTTGAGTTTTGGCATCCATTGCCTTTAAATTATGCGCCATATTTTCTGTCAGCGTTTTTTGGGGGGGGGGCCTGTTCTTCCCAGAGCTCTCCCTCTCCCATCCTGTCCCATCCTCCCCCCTCTGTCTCTCCCTCTCTCTCTCTCTCTCTCTCTCTCTATCCACCTCATGCTCTTCGTCACGTTTAGGCAGATGTCGGATGTGGTATGCTTTTCCCCGTAATACACACACTGAGGGGCATTGGAGGGCGGGCGCCAAATGAACGATTGAACCAACAAACAACAACAACAACAATAGCAATAGCAACAACAGCAGCAGCAGCAATGACTGTGTGGCAGTGGCAGTGGCAGGATGACGACGATGCCAGCCAGCCAGCCAGCCAGCTAGCAAGCACACGGTGAAATCAATGTGTGTGATTTGCCAATTATGTGGGTTATACGTATATCTGTATGTGTGTGTGTGTGTGTGTGTGTATTAGAGTTTGTATCTGTATGTGTGTGTGTGAGGGTGGGGGATTGGGGGATTGGCCTCGTCATTACCGCTGTTTCCATTTCCGGCAGACAGCAGCCGAAGCACAGGCTTCGATGTCAATTTCATAAGCAATTTGCGCAGACATGGAGTCAAAAAGGGAGAATCCAAGGGGATGGGGTAAACGGGGAAGAGGTTGAGGCAAAGGAAAGGTAAAGCCACAGAGGGAGATAGAGGACAGCATCAAAAATCCCATTCGATTTGCCAACTGTTGAAGTGCCCCCCGCATCAAATTTTTCAAGTGGATTTTTCTTTCGAGTTCAAAATCCGTTGTATAATTAACTAATTTTGAATTCAATATAAGAGAGAGAGAGAGAGAGAGAGAGAGAGAGGTCTCGTAGAGCCCCCCAATTCGATAGAGCCTCTGCTTTGGTCCTAATTATTGTCCTGCCATAAACAACAGCAAGGATACATCCAGAAAAGGCGGGCAGTCGATGGAGTGGGAAAAATCAGCAGAAGGAGTAGCAAAATGTACGGGGGAGAGGGAGAGGCAGAGAGAGAGAGCAAGACAAAAGTAATGGCCGCTATAATTCACAGTTACTTATTGTTTATCTGTTCGTTTTGGCCAGCTCAATGTGGGCCATAACTTAAATGGTGGCCAAAGCAGCAAAGGAATATTTCGCCTTTCCTTTTGTCTGGGTTTCCCGGCGTTCGATTTTATGGCAAAACCCAAACAGCCACCATCACCCCTGTGCCACATCGAACCCCAAGCCATTCTTCTGCCTCATTGTGTTGTGCCTCATGCCCATGGCCATGCCCATGCCCGTCCGCCCCCCCAAGTGGCATGGCTTGTCTGTGATTTAAATGATGCGAATTAATTTGGAGAATTTTCAATCTACCCCTCCAACACGCCCAACACGCCCCCCTCTCCAGCCACACACACACATTTGCAACCTGTGCAACAAGGTATGTTGCAATGGGGGAAGGCCACAGCCAGAGAGGCTGCAAATCCCTTCAAGATTATGCATTTCTGTAGAGATTTCCGAAGTGGGAGAGAGGGAGCCACAGGGGCGGCTATGCTGTGCTGCCGCACCCCTAAATATAATATACCTTTCCATGCAACAATAGCCAGGGATAAAAAGCAGCAGCAGCAGCAGCAACAGCAACACCATCACCACAGCAACAACAACAAAAAAGTAGAAAAAAAAAAAAAAGGAAAGCGAGGAAAACAATTGCCAGGCTGAAGCGAAAACAAGGCCAAGGAAAATCTCAGGGTACACATAACCGAAAGCCAAAATCGTGGCCATAACTATGTGCGGCATCCACAGAGAGAGAGAGAGAGAGAGAGAGACAGAGAGACAGACAGAGAGAGAGAAGGAAATGGCAAACAGACAACAAAATAAAAAATACAACAGTGAAAACAACAAGGAAAAAAAGTCAAAAATACAAAAATAAAAAACAAAAGGCAACACACAAAACAATGCAGTTCGATGGGTGGGACGGGGCGTAGGGCCAGGGGGAGGTGGTTTGCTACAGACCAAAAGCAGATTGCATAAAAAATAGTTGAAGAGCCGGACAGCAGCAGCAGCAGCAGCAGCAAGAAGTGGCAGCCACCACATTGGTGGCAAACATCTCTTTTGCGGGGGGCGGCGGCGGCGGCAGCGGCGGGGTCTTTGGTCTTTAGAGAGGAAGGGGAAACCGTATTGGAGCGGCATGCGGTGGCAGCGGGAGGGCGGGGGTGTAGTGTGGTGTGGTGCGTGGGGCAGCAGGAATTGAGTGGGCGAAAGTTTAAACAACTATTTATTATAAAATAAAATACAACAAAATAGCCAAATGAAATAAAGGAGGAAGCTGTGGCCAGGATCTCTCTCTCTCTCTCGTACCGAATGATGGAACCCCTGGAAAGTTGGGGGAACTTTCTGAAAATAAATTAACCAAAAATAACCGAAGGAAACTTCTTCGTTGCACATAGTCCATGCCACACCAAAACCCTTTGGAATACCAGGAGCCATGCTATAAAGGGCTAAACCTACGATGAATATCCAAAGCCACATACGATTAGGGGCATGGTAATCGGTGGCCAGTGGATCGGTGGATTTTTCCAGATTATCCGCGATGAACATTTCCAATTTCCCCCCACAATCCAATAAGATTTCCTATGGCTTCGGCTTCACAAATGAAATATGGCCTTGAAGTGCTCGGAGAAGCAATCAAAGACCCTTTCCCTCTGGATAGAGATCATTTTACAGGGTATTAAAACTATTTAACACATTCACACACTCACACACAAACGCAGACACAGACACGGAGAGAGAGGGAGAGAGCGCGGGGGCGAGCGTGAGGGATAAATGGAAACAGACAACAGCTGAGCGTGAAGGTGGCACGGCATCAGCGTTTTTTATTTATTTATTCTTTCTTTTTTGTATTTTTGTATTTTTCGGGACAGCAGGGGGCCTCTGGCCAACGCAGACCACAGCAGAGGAGCAGGAAGAAGCAGGAGCTGGAGCCGTAGCCGTAGCCGGAGCCGGAGCAGCATCGAATCCATCCATCCAGTGCACAGATGAGAGAGCACACAGCGGATGGAGCCTCCGCTCGAGAGCCAAAGGAGCAACTTTTACGTGAAAATGTTCAAAATTTAATCAAATTAAAGTGAATGCGCCGCAGGCGAACATATTTCGCACGCGTCCTCTGGATGGGATGCTGTTGATGCTGCTGCTGCTGCTGCTCCTGCTGATGCTGCGGCTGGAAGAGGGAGAAAGAGAGATATCCTGCTGCTGCTGGTGCGAGAAGGAGGCGTAGGAGGATAACAGCTCTGCTGCGGCTACGGTCGCTACATTGCTGTGGCGTAAGTTTAATATGTAAATTGTTTTTACTCCGCCTGTGAAACCACCCCTCCCTCTAGCCCTACCTCCACCACACACACACTCGCACTCGCAGTCGCACCACCCACCCTCTGGCGTTGCTGCCACTCGACATTAAGTGGTTATCATAGCCATTTATGAGGCTGTTAAAAAGTATCTCATTAAACATAAATGGCCGCCCGCTCAACTAGAACAAGAATAGATATAGATACATACATAGATACAGATACAGATACTGGCACAAAATATTGACTCTCCTCTCTGGCGCGCGCGAAACCCCGAATTCCGAATCCTGAATCCTGAATTCTGAATTCTGAATCCCCGAATCTAAAAGCGGTCGCAGATGTTTCAGCGGTTTTCATATGTGGCTTGCATGTATGCCATGCCCCAAGAGGAAGGCCACCACCGCCCCCCCCCCCCCCCCCGCCGTTCAATTCCAATTTTATCCACACTCACACACATACACATACACATGCATACATACATACAGACATACAGACGTGGGGATATTCTACCGAAATTCCGTTTACCTGTCAAACTTTTGCCATTTGTGGCCAACATATTTTGAAGTTGGCCAACAGCCCTCTCCACCAATAGCCACACACACACACAGAGAGAGCATTCTTGTCAGCATCCCCATTCCACACCCCACACCCCCTTTCACCATCCAGTGGGAGTAGGGAGTGGGGGTGGGGGTGTAGGTGGTGGAATAGACCGTCTGTCCGTCCCTTACTCGCTGGAGACAGAGCGTCGAGCCCCACGTTTATGCCTAAACTTTGTCAATTATTTGCGGATTTAACATTTTGTAGCTGGTGCGGATTTTGATTTTTGATTCGAGTTTAAAACAGACGAACAACAATAACCATAACCGAAGAGTGGGCATGGCCAAGGGTAGGGGGAGGGGCAAAGAGCAGAGCATCCTTAAAATGGAACTAAAATGTATCTCATGGCTTCATTTTGAGAGGAAAATACTCACAGACGACCCCATACGAAGAGGAAGGATGGAACTTCCACTTTGATGAAAATTCAAGAGAAAATTAAGAGGACACATTTTGAAAATTGAATTGTAGAACTTTCAGTTAACATTCTTTCGGAAATTCGCCAGCGAAATTCATAAGAAATTGAACCCCAAACTGAAGATGCAATCCACAAATCGAAGAAAAGCTGTAGATGTCAGATGTCTGGGGATCTAAATGAAAATTAAAATTCAAATGAAACGTTTGGGAATTTCTCTGTCCATTCAAGAGTCATAATCGTACACATGCACATATGTATGTATGTACATTCCATTCTTTGCCAGAAACATGTCTTCAAAGTGCATTTTCCTTTCGAAATTTCCACAGAAATTAAAACTAAAATGAAGCTGCCATTGCCAAGTGAAGCGCAAGCGGTTTACAAACATCGAAATTGTAATGGAATGAAAGCTTAAATGTTATATAAAATATAATTCCAGCAAATGCCACTGCAACTACAGCTGCAGCAATATGCTTGTTAGAATTTCATGACAACCTTGAACTTTGCCACCACACAGAGCAGCCATTTTCCTCCCATCATATTGAAGCTAGACTTAAGGCTAACGAAAGGGAATTTTGCTCTTGCCCTCCAGAAGTGCTTCACTTCACTAGTTCCGTCTCTCTCTAAGACCTATCCTTTCCCTCATTATATGTAGTGCCCTCTATGTAGTACTGTCCCCTCCTTAAACTTTTCCTGGCTGCAATATCATAAGCGGCATTTTCTTTCAATCAATAAATAAATGTACCCTTACTTTTTTCTATGTATTCATGTTTTTCATATTTATTTCCTTTTTGTTTTTTTTTTTTTTTGGGAATATCAAATAACTATCAATGCCGTCGCACAGTTGCAAATGCCACTTGCAAATGTTGAAGTCGCTCGCAACAAATTATCAGCGGAGACGTCAACGGCACCTGTCGGGTGCCCCACCCCCCCTATCAGCCACAGTCAGCCCCCTTTTCAGAGACAGTTGTTGTCTGTTGGACAACGAATATTGGCATAAAAAATCACAAAAAAAATCCCAAAATATATATGAAAAGTCGAGCAGAAATAAAACAAAAGAAACAACAAAATGAGAGACAGAGAGAGAGAGAGGAAGGTTAGTGTGTGTGTGTGTGTTTTGGTATACGAAGTTTTCGATACCCTTTGAGAGTGTTAGATACATATACATATATGTATGTATAGTGATACGATTTTGATCAGGAATATGTATACATACATATATGTACATATGTACATATATTACGAAAATCTAGGTATTGCAATCGCTGAAACTCCAACTGCCACTTTCAAGGGTATAAGTCCTCGTCCTCGTAAAAGAGACTCTCAAATCAAATGAAATATATATAGACAGAAGGACAGATAAGGACGGTAACAGAGAGAGAGAGCGAGCGAAGAAGACAAAGATGGAGAAAGCGTGGAGACAGACAGACGATGATTGTTGACAGTTGATGGGGCAACAACGCCAACACACCACTTGCAATTTTCCAATTTGATTATTTTGCCAAAAAGCTAAATAAATATATGTATATATATATATGCAAAAAGGGGTTGACAGTGGGGTTAAGGAAGTGGTGGGGAGGTCATCAGGCAGCACCTGGCGTTGCAGCACCCTCTCTGTCTCTCTCTCTGTCCCTGTGTGCCGTTTATTATGCGTAGAAAGCCCGGAGAAAGTTCCTACAAAAGTAATAACGCCACAGAAAAGTTCAAACTTCAATTGAAATAAATTAATTTCAACATTCGGACTGACAGACAGGCGGACAGGCGGCAACTAACTCGACAATTACACACACACACAGACAGAATCACAGAGAGACAGAGATAGAGATAGAGAGCGACAGAGAGAGACAGTATCAGTGAAAGGGAGAAGGGACAACAGGGACCTGCGATGCACTGCACCGCCACATAAAATAGTTTGAAGAACTTTCCTTGTCTCTCGTTTTTTTTTTTATTTTTTTGATTTGGTGCCGGTTGCCCTGTGCCCCACGTGCCACATCTCTTTTGTTGTAAATGTAAAATAATAACGACAAAATTGCACTTTTAACTTTTCGACTGCCGCTTCGCTCTCTCACTCACTCGATCCGTCTCTCTCTCTCTCTCTCTCGAGTTCCATTGTCTGCACGGGAAAGTTGAATTAATCGAGAGCATGCCACACGCCTTGTAGCAGGAGGCGGAGTACGTACTTCCTGCCACACACCACTCCAACCCCACCCCACCGCATCCCACCCACCAGCAACAACTGAAACTGCAGTCAGACGCATACTTCCGACATAGTTTGGCTGCCTCTCGACGACTGTTTCATCTTGATTGATTACATATTTTACAAGTTATTGCACACACACAGAGAGAGAGAGAGAATTGAATGGAATGAAGTGGGTAGGGGTGTGCGCGGTAGGGGGTTGGGGGTTGGGGGTGTAAACGTGTGAGAAATACACGGTATTTATTAGATTTATGGCTTGGCTTTCATGTCTGTTTCGGTTATAATGGGATTCTGCCCCCAAGAACTGTATTCAGACACAACTTTTTAATGTATTGGAAATTCACTTGGCATCTCCTATTCCCTCTCTCTCTCTGTCTTTCTCTCTCTTGTGAAATGCTGCAACATCGCATCCGTGTGGCAGACAGCACCCGTAGGTAGTAAAAAAAAAAAGAAGAGAACAAAATAAAGTAAAACTCATGTCGAGAAGCGGTAAGCTGTGGCAATTGACTGAAACTGCCGGTTTAAATTAGAAAAGTTTGCACAATGTAAGTGTACAACTCCCACCCAGCTCTGCCACATGCCACACAAACACACACACACACAAACACATAGAGAAAGAAAGACAGAGAAAGAGAGAGAAAGAGAGTAAAAGTAAGAGACAGATAGATGGTAGGACGGGTAGGACGACGGTAGGAAGCACATTCGAGCGTGTTAATTTAATGGAAAACGATGCCAGGAGTAAGGAGGGGCCATTGATGGGCTTGAGGAGGAAATGTGTCTGTGTTTAGACACGAAATTTGTCAAAGAAATGGAAGCTTCCGAACTTCCGAATTGAGATTTTGTGGCTGCATTTTTGGATGAGGGGGGAGTTGGACAAAAACTATAATTCCGCCTCAAACAGAAGGCATAAATCTGTAATCGTGTCTTCTCATGGAATTCCTGGCTCCCTTTTCTCTACTGGCATCGCCCAAAAAGGAGTTCTTGGTGGCAGGCTGAGAGGCAGGACTCCCCAGAGAAGGTTTGCTAGTAATCGAGTAATCGAGCGATAATCACACCATTTACCCAGAATCCCATTGAACCATAATCCTCCGTATGATATTCCTTGGGCAAAACCCCAACTATCATCACTAGAGAGCTAGAAGATAGACGGACGGACGGACGGACGGACGGAGAGAGTGTTCTATGAGCCGTGGACTGTAATCAACTCATTTTGCTGCACGAATTTCCCTGCCACGTTTATCCGTGCTGCGAAAAGTGCGGAGTGGAGAAAAACAAGTTTATCTTCCGCCATAAAGTACCCTCCGTAAGCCGTAAGCCGTAAGCTTGAACTCCACTCCACTGGTCGAAATCTATGCGTATAATCCACTTATAGCCCCAACCGTACGGACAGGACAGGACAGGACAGGCTCTTGTACGCACCTCAACTCCGACATTAAAGGATTTTCCCCGCTCGACATTTTTGTTCCATGCACGCACTCCACACACACACACCCAGCAGGGGGAAGGGGAAGGACCTCCACCCCCACCATACACCCACACACATACGATTTCTTTTGTTCCGAACAAACAGTCATAAATCCTAGCCCCAAGTTCAAACTGTATCTGCTTTTGGGGGTCCAGCAGCATTCTGTAGATTCCATTTTTTTGTTGTTTCCTTTCCTTTATTTTATGTGGCACTTATATGGGGCAGGCAGGCAGGCAGGCAGGCAGGACACAGCAGCGTGCCCCAAAAAAGAAATCCATTTCACTTATTCCTCATGCACTTTTATGGCTCTAGTCCGCCGCCGCCGCCACCGCCGCTGCTGTCGACGTCGACGTACAAAATTTTGCACATTAAAAGCGAACTTTTTTACATGACATATGTATGCCAGAAGTGGAGCTGGAGCTGGAGCAGGAGCTCGGAGCAGGAGCTGTAGCCGTGCCTCATCTTCGCCCACTTTTTGGCTTCTTTTTGGCCAAATGTGGCTGGCTCTTCCGCCTGTTTCTGCTCCCTGGGCAGGGGGAGTGTCACACTGTTCCTCGGCTTTCTTCCTGGCTAACCGTGGCCCCCTCTCCACTTGGTTCTTGCCAGCTAACTAAGGTCCTCTCCGCCGCCCATTCCTGGTCATATATGACCGCTCTTCCGTCCCCTTCCTGGTCATATGTGTACCGCTCTTCCGTCCAATTCCTGGTCATAAATGGCCCACTCGCCTGCCCTCCTTCTGGTCATATATGGGCCACTCTTCTGCTGCTGCTGCTGCTTCTGCTACCCGGTCATAGTACATGTGCCCCTCTCGGGCACCCTCTTTTGGGCTTCCCCCTTTTGGCCACATATAAAGCTTACTCAAATATACATTTCATATTCATGGTGAGGCGCTTAAAAAGCCAAGAAATTAACTCCGGAAAGAGCTGTGTGGCAGGAGCTGGCAGCGGGAGAGTCGATGGGACATGTGTGGCGAGAGAGCCCCTCTTCAGGGGCAGGGCAGGGCAGGGCAGGGCACGGGGTGGGGGATTAGAGGGGTGGAGGCCTACTTAGCACCCCCTTTCCGCTCCCATGGGTTTTCCACACTATTTTGTGCTTAGTCGGCGGCTCATCTGCATTTTATGGTAAAAAAAAAAGCCAAAAAAAATATCATCATCATTTTTCCGCATTTCATTATGGCGCGCACTGTATGCGTGTATCTCTCTTTCTCCCTCTCCATGCTCTCGCTCTCTCTCTCTGTCTTTGCTCCATCTTCTTTTTTCTAGTGAAAACTTGGAGCAGCGTCATTTAGTATGCTTCATTTCATTATGTCTACCCCCCTACTGCCCTCCCTACCCTACCTCCCTCCCTCCCATATACCACCCAGATCTCTCTCTCCCTCCCTTTCCCTCTCCTACCTCTCTCTCTCTCTCTCGCTGGCATTTTGAAAAACTCTTAACTTTCGCTGCAACCGCAAGCATTTTTGGGGCCACATTTTGTGGGCAATCCTTCTGTGTCCTGGTGTCCTGCTTCTTGTTCTCGTTCTGGTTCGTCCTTAGCAAACGGTGCGAGAAATTGTCCTCTCTTTTACCTCCATTTCCCCCAGCCCTCCCCCTCCCATCTTCATCCTCTTTGCCTCGCCTTTCCTTGCGCCATTTCCCTATGCCTTTTCTTCTTCCTATGTTTTTTTTTTTGGATGTCGCTTGCAGCTTTCTTTTTGTTGTTGCTGCCTCTTCCTGCGTAGCAGAACTCCTTTGGGTGTCTCTGCCATTTGCCTCGCACTAAGCCTGTCTCTCCCTCTCTCTCTCTCTCTCTCGCCTCGCTCTGTCTCGCTCTGTCAGTCATTTTTTCCTCGTAATTTTCATAAGCAGCCGTTAGACGTTGGATTTATGTTTTTAAACGCCTTTTAATATGCGAGAGGATATTCGCGCGTAGCTGCTGCCTGAATCCCTCCCACCCTCCCCCCAACCACCACGCAACAAAACACAAAGCCACTCGGCAAATGCCGCATAGCCATCGTGGTGCTAGTCTGCCACACCACACCACACCCCGCCAGCCCTCCCTCGCCGCAGCCATGCCACATCCGTAGCCTCATCTTTATCCTTGCTGGCGCTTCTTCCTTATTCCTCTCCTTCTTAGTCCTGGCTTCTGGCTGTCGTTTCTTGGTAACGCGCCGCAAATCCAGTGAGAATGCGTTTAAAAAAATATTATAATAATAACATTACGTAAATAATTGTTGGCTGCTGCTGTTGCTGCTGCCTTTGCCTCTGCCTCTGCCTTCGAGGGGCTGTCGGTTGGGGCAGGGTGGAGGCAGGAGGGAGGAGAGAGGCTGCTGAGTGGGTTCGGTGGATGTTGCAGGGTGCCAGGCACGCGCCGCTGGAATAGCAACGGAAATCAGCTGCGTGTTGATAAGCACGCATTGCTCTGCGGACGAGGAGGAGCAGGAGGCGGTGAAACAGAAGGAGTAGGGGCCAGTAGGAGCTTGTAGCATGGGGCATGACGCTGGAGGTATGTATGTAGGCAGCAACAGAAATAGAAATTCGAAGGCGAAGCAAGAGTCTTCTTCTTCGCGTTGGTTTCCTTCTTCTGCCAATGTATCTGTTTCTGTTTCTGTATCTGTGTGTCTGTCCCTGTGTGTGTGTATGTGTGAGTGGCATTTTGCGTGCGTATTACGGTGTGCTTTGCGGTTTGTTGTACCAGGAAAACGCTTCCATGCTTAGGCGTTAGGCGGAATATACTATGAATATATCATAAGACAATTTCCAAGAATTTCCAATACCCTATATGGACATACATATAGCCACAGTCAATGTCTGATTCCAGTGATTCCAAGCGGTCAAGGGGAGAGAAGCAGAGAAGGGCAAAATTATCGATTGGACTTGATGGAAATTGAATGGAATTGCTACTTTATTGCCATTTAAAATACTTTCAACTGCATTACATCAATTCAGGCAATTAAAGAATGCGCATTTCTGGCCAAATATGAATAATTCGCCCCCTCCACCCCCTCACCCGCCCACTTGCAATCATTTGAAAACAATTTGTAATAAAATGCACAAATTTCGATTTAATTAATATCACTTGAATACTCCCCCCCCCCAACCCCTCTTGACAGCTGTGCATACATACATATGTACATGTATGTATGTATGTATTTTTGGTGTTGTTTAATTATGTTTTATATAATCGAATTATGCCCATATTGACCTCGATTGAGGCTTAAACGGCAATAAAAAAAAATCTAATCAAAATATGGGTCGCCGAAATCAGAAAACAAAATAGTTTTTGTTTTATTGTTTATTTATAATTTAAATGCAACGCAGAGCAAAGGGAAATCGAATGAAATTATGGCATTGGACACGTGATTCTTCCTGCCGTCATCGCTGTCCTCCTAGCCAAAGGATCCTTCTTTCTTTCAGGGAATACTGCGTCTCAAGGTGGTAAGGGCGGGTGGGGGTTGTAAGAAAAAAACCCCAAAGAACAGAGGCACATTTGAAACGCGCTGTCTAACCGGTCTCAGGAGATGGGGCAGGAACAGGACCACCCGAAAAATGTGCGTGTGAGAGAAATTGAGAAAGGCAGAACCCCCCAAAGAAGAAAAAAAAAAAAGCAAGACAGGGTAGAGCTCTGCCTGCAGACAGAAGCACTCCACACACCACTTCCCCCCTTTCACTTCACTTTTTGGCGAAATTTTGTTGTCATCATCACTTTAAGAGAGAGAGAGGGAGAGAGAGAGACAGAGACAGAGGGAGAAGGAAGGGCAGAGTGAGAGAAATGCTGGGTGGGTGTTGCCCTGTTGGGTGACGCTGAAGGTAAAGTCCTGTGGACAGGGGAAAGCCAAAGCCACCGACGCCTGTCAGACAAAAAGTTATCTTCTTTCCTCCCCGAACGCCCCCACCCCCCCTCCCCTTACCTTCCATACGGTTTTTGCAGGCTGTTTTCGTTGTTGTGTTGTCCCCGCTCTTTCCTGTGGTTGTTGTTGTCATCTTCCGTTTTTAATTTCATCTGCCATTTACTGCTACTTATGACACATCCTTTTTGCCGCGGACCCGCCCCCGCAACCCCACCCCCACTCCATTCACCCAAACAGGGCACAGAGCCGGGAATGGGCCCCCCGATTCACAGAACCTGAATTCTGAAAGAGTCTCCACAAAAATATCTGTATCTGTCCCATTTTTGGTATTTCTGTTTCTCTTTTTTTTCTATTTCTTATATTTTCTTCTCCTTTTTTTTTGTTGTTTGCTATTATGATACTCTTGCAGGAGGATATAACGATTTGGAGCAATTGTTTGAAGGAGAGAAATAAATATAATAGATTTGCTTAAAATAAACACAGAAACTACGCACCAAACCAGAGTCCAAACCAGAGGCGGGGGCTTTGCCGAGGGTCCGTCGTAGCAGCCGAAGGCGGCCGATTGTTGTCTCTTAGAGAGCTAGCTGTTAGCGCAGCTTTGCAAACGAACCAGACACGATCGGACATGTTCGACAGAGAGAATCGCAGCAGCTCGGAAACAGCAGCAGCCGAGGGTCAAGCTTTATTGTTGTTGCTGCTGCTGGCGATAGCTTCAGTTGTGCACGAGAAGGGACGAAGCTGAAGCTGCGTAGATCGCTTGAAGATCCATTGCCACAACGATCGCAGCTGCCAGAAGAGAAGCAACCTGACTGCTGATTGCTTCGTCTCTAATGACATTCTTCTCATATTATCGAGCAATCTTCGAAGCCAAGTTTTTCCCACCATTTTAATGATACCTGAACTTTTTCACAGACCCCAATACATCATATTCTATGTTGGAACTATGGGAAACACTCTAAGAATCACTACTTGAAAGAAGAAAAATCCATTCCCGTTTTATATTGAGAAAACGTAACCCCATATATGTATGTAAATGCAATAAATAAATGTATTTTATAGGGTATGCATCGCTTCGGCTTAAAAACTTTTACCTGCCACTTGTTTGGTTGTTGTATTTTTGATAGGAGATTGGTACTTACCTTGGGATGTGCACGTCGTGGAAAAGCTACTTTCGGATCGACCTGCAAACGACAGAAAGAGAGGCAGGCGTCAGAGAAAAAGTGAGACAGAGTAAGGTAGTTGGGGAGTCCCATACATACACACACACACACACATACACATACATACATTCAATGGCACAGTGAAGGAGGAGAGTGGGGTGTGGGGGGGGAAAAAATCGTATGCTTAATGACATTTAAATGAAAAGAACATTTCGCGCAACTCTTCATATTAATAGCGTAGCATAAATCTTGCATAAGCCCTGCACTGCACATTAAATGAAATTGCCCCAAGAAGAGGAGAGGCATCATGCCACACAGGAGGGGGCGGGGGGCGGTAGCTGTGGCAGTGGCTGTCGCTGTGGCAGTAGCAGTAGCCGTAGCAGTGGGTGGCTCTTCAAGCTGAGCACGCACGAATTAACGCGTAACAAATTGCTCGGCCAGCGGGCAAAAGGCAGAAAGGGAGGGAGGGTGGGGCGTATAGGGGGATAGGACACTGCCACACACAGAGAGTGAGAGAGAGAGAAAGAGAGAGAGCGAGAGATTTCTTTCCTTTGCGACTTACGCCAATAAGCAGCGTCATTAAAAATAATTAAAAATCATAAAAATTCAATTTTAAGCACTTTTTTTTTTTTCGCTCCTCCTCTGATTTTCCTTCTTTGGCTTCGTCTCTGGTTTGGTTTCTCCTTGTGGCTTCCACATTAGTGGGCGGCGAAGCCTGAGAGACAGCTCGTCTTGACAGGTCCCTGTACCCCACTCCCCCCACCCCTGCAATGCATGGCGGAGTGGGTGGGGTGTATCCTTGGGATCTGCCACTAAATCTCAGCCAAACTGAAGTGCTTCTGTTGCAGTATCTTAAGCCAATGAGTGGGGTATGGGAAGGGGGTGGTGGTGGTGGAGTGGGCGGTTGGAAAATCAGTGGGGAAAATGGGCTCAAGGAAGCAACGCAATATCCTCTGGCGAAATCACAGATGAAAAGTTGTCACAGGACACGAATGTGACTAGGACCTAGGCAGTACATGCGGCAGTCAGCGGTAGCGGTAGCGGTGTGTGTGTGTGTGTATGTGTTTGCCGTGTTGATTTCCTGTGTTGCAGGACAGAAAACGGGAAAAACAACGGCAGCCGCATGGCGGGAAATTGATTTTTAGATTAAAATTAAAACTAATCAGCGTTGAGTGCTGCACGATAGAGCGAGAGCGAGAGAGGGCGAGAGAGAGACCGAGAGAGAGAGAGAAAGATTGGAGAGTGAAAAGTGGGGAAAAAGTGGGTGTGAGCTGCCCTGTTTTTTCAGTGGAAAATACATCAGGCCGAAAAACCGTAACGTAAAATGAAATGAAATGAAATTCATTTTCGTTTCGTTTTCGTTGCTGTTCAGCCAAACGGAAACACGGAAAATCCCTGACCATTCAGGGAAAAATCAAGCAGACCGAGAAGTGAGAGGGAATATACATATATCCTGTATACATATATA
The DNA here is from genome assembly GCA_005876895.1 of Drosophila azteca. Lineage (NCBI taxonomy): Eukaryota > Metazoa > Arthropoda > Insecta > Diptera > Drosophilidae > Drosophila > Drosophila azteca. The sequence goes on along the minus strand of VCKU01000011.1, from coordinate 10,336,140 downwards.
CAGATATATCCAACATACACATATGTATTTGTATGTTAGTGCAGATTTGCAAAAATTACACATAAATGCGAGAGGGAGGGGCACATTTTATTTACAGTTGGAAGGGCAAGGCATTCAAAAAGGCTGATCAAATGGACATCGGATGGCAGGACATCCATCCAGTGATAGCAACAGCAACAGCAACAGAGGAGCTTCACTTAATTAGGCTAATGCCAATGCGGCGTATGCGTAATGCGTATGAAATGCAATTACGAAAGAGTCTTCACTGTACGCGAGTGGCAGCGGACTGGACAGACAGTCGACGGCTAATCAAAAGTCCCATTTTCTAGTTGTTGTTGTTGTTGTTTCTGCAAGCAGTGGACGCGGATGGCATCCCTGAATGGAGATCCTTGCAGGTGAGATGAGTGAGTGCCATCAGTAGATTAGCTGTCCTTCAAAGGAATTAAAACCAGAAAAAATAGTACCCTTTTCTACCAAAACATAGAGAAATGAAAGGTCAACGAATAACTGTAGAAAATGTAGAAATGTTGAAATGTCTTGAAAAATTAAATTAATTTAAAAAAATTAGTAAAAACTCTGTGAAATTATGAGTAAATGTGAGAGAACAATCACTGGTCTGTGGTCACCATTTGAAACTACTTTTGAATTTAAGTTTCGATTAAATTCAATTACATTTTAAATATAAACAATTTCTAGTAACGTTCAGGGCTGTAAACTTGATTTGTTTGCTATTTTTAGCTGCCGAAATCTCTCATAAAAAGTACCTCCTTTTCACTCTAAAAAACTTCTGTACATGTTTATGGGGCTACTATACTATACTATACTGTATATAGAGAGGGTTTTTAATGCATCCTCTCTACTGCAGTGTCCTAAAACTACACCGACTTTTACTACCGGAAAGATACTTTTGATGGCATCCCAAATTTCATCAACTAATCATAATATTCTCCCCTGAAAAAAAAAACCATTGCAGCTCATTTGATGTGCTTTTCCCTCCCCCTTTGTCCCTCCTCACTCCAGCGCTCTTTCAGGTAATTAAAAATTGTTTGGCCTTTACATCACCTTTACCCTTACCCTTTCTTTTTCCTCCACCCACTGCCACTGCCACTCCTCCTCCTTCATCTGTTTTTTTGGTCTTGTTTTTTGGCAAAGTTTTTTATGGTAACATTGATGTTGCTGTTGTTGTTGCTGTTGTTTTTATTTGGCAGAGACACTGTGTTATGCTTTGACTTTCTAATTGCTGTCAATAAAGAGCAGATGAGAGGATTCATATGCCATAGAGAGAGAGAGAGAGAGAGACGAGAGAGGGAGAGAGATTTATGTTGATGATGAAATGACGTCGCGGCTCTGCTTTTGAGCAAATATTTTGCATAGTTTTCCCCCAAGTGGGGAGTTTTTTGTTTGCCAAATGCCAAAATAAACACACACACACACACAGACACACACGCGAAAAAATGAGTGGAAAATAGTGAAAATAGGGATATAACTCAAGGATATGCCAGTGGAAAGAGTGCCGAACGGGGGGCACACTATATCGGGGGTTGTAATGATACGGCGGGGGGAGGTAGGGGGCACATATGTATGTATGTATGGGGTCTATAAACATTCAAACATTTACCTTTTTGCCATCCAGCTCGTGTGTGCCTTGGGTGAGTACCTTATCCACGCTATTTGGATCGCTGAATGTGACAAAGCCAAAGCCTCTGCAACGACAAAAAAACATACAGAAAAAAGAAAGATAGATAGATGGATAGATAGATATAGAGAGAGTGAGCAGAAAAGGTATGGAGAGATGTTAGAGAGAAGTTCCAGCAAATATTTGCACAACCAAAAGCAGACGGAGACGGAGACGACGATGCGACGTCCTCGAGAGCCAAGTAACTGAAACTGAACCTGAATCAACGGAAACGAGAGAACCCGGCCAGCCAGGAGTCGAACGGGGCAAGGGGTTTCGGAGGCAGAGGCAGGGCTAGGGGCTAGGGGCTGGGTGGCTGCTGCTGCCTGGGACCTGCTGCCATCGTCAGTTTAGCACGTGCGCCAATTAGGCGCTCAAATTACATCAAAATATTGCCAGAGAGGAGAGAGCGAGAGAGAGAGAGAGAGAGGCATGCAGGAGGGCACTAGGAGGTATCGCTCCTGGATCCCCTATTTTGCCGAACAGTTCGAAGCCGCTAACGGCAGACGCTTACAAGCCATTACACTCTGTCCCACTCTCTCTCCCTGGCTCGCTATCTATCTCTCCCTGTCTCCCAGGCTCCCAGTCTCCCTGTCTCTCTGTCTTTCGTTCGTGTTGTGATAAACTTATTCTTGTTAAATATTTAATTAAAATGCTTATTATCTCGCACTGCATTTTAATGAGTCTCCCATGCCACACCGAAAAACCGAAACTCGGAGGCTGAAACCAGAGCCAGAAGCGAGAGTCAGCGAGAGTCAGCGAGTCAGAGAGTCAGAGGCACAATCCACAGCCAGAATGGGGCACAGAGTCGGAGGCAGTGGCAGCGGCAGCATCACCCAGACAGCAGCAAAAAGACAACAAACCAGTTCAGAGATTTTTGGCTGTGACTGGCGTTGCCGTTGCCGTTGCCATTGCCGCTCTTCCACCTCCTCCTCCACCTGCCACTCCTATCCCCCTTTAAGCTCTCTGCCTCTGACTCTCTGTCTGTCTGTGTGTGTGTGTGTGTGGCACGTTTATGTTTATTTGAGTTTTGCCACTTGGCAGCAACGCTTAACGAGGCATCTCCTCCTGGCCTTCTTCTTTCAGACGCACCACCACACAGTACAGCAGTACAGGCCGTAGCCCAGACACATGCTCGTATTTGTCTTGCTCTTTTAAGCCCAATCGTAGCAACCCCCACCCCACACACTCACACACACATACACATACACACAGAGTCACGTCATCCCTGATCCCTAGTCGGACAACCCGCCCCTAACCCACAATCGGAATCCAAGAAGAGCAACCGCAAGCACAGACAGTAATTAACGACGATTCTATTGCAATTGTGGCAATTGTTACGGTACTGATTCCATGATTCCATCACTCCATGACTCTCCGGCTGGCTATCCATGCCCCATGCAAGGTCACAGTGTGGCACTACCCTTAATAGTACTGCCACCATCCTTGGGGGTCTAAATGGTCAACTGGTACTAGAATTACTATGATACACATCCTTTATGCCCCTTCATTTGATTGGCATTCGTATGGGGGCTTCGCATGCCATTTTCCTTGGAAAAGACTCTTCGAAAGTGGAAAATTACATATCAATAATGGAAAATTATACCCCTGATTACAGTACTTACAAGGGGAAGTCAAAGAAGGAGGAGGTTCTACTCATACTCTTACCAGAGAGACACAGTGCCTCAGATATTCATAATTATAGCCAAAGGCCATTGTTGTTGAATATCGAAAGAACTATCTAGAGGTATCGCGAATGATATATAGGTTATGTATATAATACTTAACCTATAATCCTATTAAATGGTTCCTTTTTTTAGTAAAGTTCTGTTAGGAGTTCTGCCATATTTGGGTTTTCTATTCTCCTATCCATCGCATATCCCTCTTTTCAGTGTCTTTTATTTCACAATATAGTATCACTGTTTTTTCTATGTTTTAGCAATGATTCTACTGCAATTATTCCTCTCTATTATCCCCTATAGGACAATATTCGTAACCAAAGTGTTGGCCACCATCCCTATATCGATTTCTACCATTATCCTACCATTATAAGCCCCTTCCTTAATCTCTCTATATGGTAGGCCACACTTAATCATTCTTTAAGCTTCCACTCATCCACTCCCTCTCTCTCTCTCTCTTTCGCTTTCTCTCTTTCTACCCTCCCTGAAATTCCTTAGTTTTATTGCCTATACAAAAACAAATCTCTAAACAAGAACAATTTCCTTGTTTGCGAAATTTATAAAAAAGATTTGCATATGGAAGAGGAAGAGGAAGGGTAAGGAAGGGTAAGAAAGGGGTAGGAAGGGGAAGAGGAAGGGTAAGGAAGGCTTTTTGCCAATGATTTGGCTTTCCATTTTGCCGTTCGAGTAAAGAGAATCGAGAGTCATTATTATTATTATTATTTTTATTATTATTATTGTACGAGTAGTGTCTCCGATGGCTATGGGGGGTGGGTTCTGGTTCTGGTAAGGGGAGTGGTGGTGAGGTGAGGGGATTCCTGTACAGCTGCTGTTGGTGCTGGTAGCATGCCACGGCACGGGGCACTGTCTGGTACTCTTGTACTCTGATATTCTCGCATTAAATAAACATTTTATCGTGATATTTATAGAACATCGAATTGAACAACAATTTGTGTGTATGTGTTTGTGTGCCTGTCCGTGTGTCTCTGTCCGTGTGTGTGTGTGTGCAATGTGCAATTTGCGCAGCAGAAAAGAGGCCTCCTATCCTTTCGTGCACCTATTAATATTGATTTAAATGGGGGATCCCCCCACAGCCCCCGCACCAACAGCAGTGGGAGAGCGGGTGGGGAGGATGGATGTATTTTATGGGGTACGGTATGACTGTAAGGGTCGTAGGCGTAACTTCAATCCAATGTTCAAGTGGGTCACACAAAATTGCAAAACGTTGCAAGGCAGTGAGGGTGGGAGGCAGGGAGGAAGGCAGTGAGAGGCAGATAGGCAGGCAGCAGCAGCAGCAGAGGTCGAGGGAAAGTGCCACAAAGTTGAGGACAGAGATTGTTGCAATTGCTCTAGAGATACGGGATTGCACTGACAGGGGGAGGGGCGGCGTAGAGAGTAAGAGAGAGAGAGAGAGAGGGAGAGAGCGAGAGCGAAAGACTCTCAAAGTGAAAAGCCACAAATTTAAAAGGCAAAACTCAAAAATAATGTGTCTCCTGTGTGCAATTTACTCACAAATTCAGATTCAATTTATGCAACTCGAGGCAGACAAGACCTCCCCCCCCACCCTTCCCACCATGCCCACCATGCCTCCTCCTTCTGCTACATGCCCCAAAAACGAAGGACAGAGACACCAACGAGAGAGAGAGAGAGCAAGGCTCTCTGGATAACAACAGAAATGTGTGTGAGACCAAAGAGAGAAGTGCAGAGACATTCAGGCTTCACCCCCCACCCTCTCGGAGGGGGGTGGTGTGTGGTGTGTGTGTGTGTGTGTGTGGCATGGGGCCAGGGGGCCAGGGGGGGTGTGTGTACATGCAACTTGGGTTGCTTGTTGAATTTTATAAAGCCGTTTCAGAATGCTAATGAGCGCCACGCACACAAGCCAAGGATGATGCTTGCTGCTTGCTGCTTGCCTCAACCTGTGGCAACAACAACAACAGCAGCAGCAACAAAAAAAACGAGAAGAGAAATAAAAAGGAAAAGGGTGAGTCTGCGACAGGTGAGCCACAGCCAGAGGCATGCTGTGGGCCAGCTATGATAAAGCCAGGTAGGATGGGGGCGTGGCAATCATGTAACACATACAAAACACCGCAGACACGTACCAAAACATCGAAGCGAACGAGAGAGAGAGAGAGAGAGAGAGAGAGACAGGGAGAAAGACACTGGGAGGTGTGGGAGGAGTGAGGGGAGGTGGTAGGGGCTTCTAAAAGCAAAATAAAAGTGTTATTTGAATTGAGGCAACAGCAGAGCTTGCAGCTTGAGCGGCAACTAGAAGTTGGGAAACTTTAACCCCACCTCAAAGAAACAAAAAAAGGAAGATCCAGGACTCAGCCACAGCCACAGCCACAGCAGGACTGGAGCCCGGAGCTTACGCACAATTTAGCAAAACACAGCTCTTGTGCATGTATTTAGCCGTCCCTTAGATGCTCAGATACATACATAGATACACTCTCTGGCATGGCAGCAGTTCCTGTCGATAGTTGCACACACACACACACACACACACACACAGACACACACACACAGACAGACACTGGTGGGAGGAAGCGTGTCCTATCTGTTTCTGTCCTGCAGTTAAGTTTGCGGTTGGCTTCTTGCGTCTTGGATTACCGTCAATAATCTCACTAAATGAGTTACCAAAAACGGTCAAAGTTCAACCATCAAGGTGTTGCACGCCCCACTCGCCTTGCAACCTCTAGGAGGGGCATGTGTGTGTGCCCTTTGTGGGGGGGAGGTGCCACACAGATAACAAACATATGTCCAAGCAGCATACATCCGAAGGATGCTCACGAGGAGGATGCTGATGCTATTCCACCGCAAGGCAATAACCAAAATCTGTAACTAAAGAGATCTCTGTCTCTCTCTCTCTCTGTCTCTGTATTTCTCTCTTGATAGGGTAAGGAATGGAGAGGAGAGGCTTGTCCTCAAGATTACCTGGGGGGAAAATGGTGATTGGTTTTGTGGTTTTTCCTTCCCATTTGATATGCACATTTGAAGGAGTGTCTCCTAACTGCAGGTAACCCCTGATGAACTGTGCCCCGTGCCCCGTGTCCCTTGCTGCCCCCACCCCCCACCACTCTACTCCGTTTTAATTGCCACAAAACTCTTGTGCCTCTGTCGACCTCTCAGCATCTCTTTCATTTCGAATGACAAACTACTGAGAGAATTGCTCTTGAAGATTCAACGGAAGTAAGAAAACAATTGTCTCTGTTTCTCAGGCATCTCTCTTTCTCTCTCCACCCCATATCTCTCTACCCCTCTCACTTGATACTGTTGCAAGTTGCAGTCAAGGCTGAAAATGGGAAGTGGAACATTATATTGTCTATTCGTTGGCTCTAAAAAGCAACAGAAAAGCCGCAAGCCATGCCCTCAACCTTACGAGAAGCGACAGGACAGAGGGTAAGGGGTACAGAGAGGGCATGTGGCACGGTCGGCACGGGCGGCATGGGGCAAGCAGCACGACAGGAACGAATGAAAGTAGCTGACGGCTAACAAAACTTTCAATCCCTCCATCGAAATGGATGACAGCAAGGGGGGCGAGGGGTGGTGGGGAGGTGGCAACGCATATTCAAATGACTTTTTCGTGTAAAAATTTGCAGAACAAAACAAAACAAAAGCCATGCCTCACCCTGCCACCCACCAACCCTCGCCCCAGAACCAGGAACAATTGCAGAAAAGAAATGCAACTTAAGACGACATTGCGGGGGCGAAGGATGAGTGGTGGAGGGCGGAGGGGGAGTGTTGTATGCCCCAGATTGGTGGCAGGAGAACAAGAGGTGCCAGAGCGACTCAAGAGGCTCTGAAGCGCTGAAGCTCTGAAGCTGAGAGATGAGGCAAGGGAGAAATGTAGAAATGGAGAAATGGAGACTCCGCCAGAGACCCAGACCAAGACGAAGACGAAGACGGAGGCCTGGCTGGCACTTCTCTAAGCCTTGGCTACAGAGGAAAGAGAGGGAGAGAGAGCCAACGTCAAAATCCCGAAGCGCACTAACAAGCACTTGGACGCCGTCGCCGACCCAAAAGCCAGACCCTTCCACCCACCAACAGATGAAGACGGAGACGGAGACGAAGACGAAGGGGAGACCTCGGGGGGCCGAGGGGCAGAAGCGACCGGAGACCGATGGCCCGGTCGCAGAGGCCTTTGTGCGGTGGTTTTTGTGCCCGAAAATGTTTTGTTATGCGAATACCCTGCCATTGGTGGATGCTTTCGGGACTGCATCTACAGCTAAGGGTGGGGATATCCTCTATAGGATCGCAGATCTTAGATCTTTCTCTTGTGGCACAACAAAATGGTAAAATCGCAGGGATATTGCTCTTTAAAATCCACTTCTTCTGGTTGAAAGTTCTCATTGAATGCTTCATTTTCTACTTTCTACTTTTGTCCTGCAATCAGAGCAACGCGTTTATCTAGTGGAAGTCATTGGAGTTTTCCCTTGGGTATCTTTTCTTCGATCACTAAGATTGTCCAAGATTCTTTCTTAGCCTGCCCCCTGCCCCCTGCCCGTGCCCCGTCCCCTTCCCGCCTCTGATCTTCGTTCCGCCCTCTCGTTTGGCCAGACTGCGCGCTGTCGTGTGAAGTGGGGCCGCGTGCATGAAACTTTCACAAGTGGCTTCCTGCCTTGGCTCTTCCACTCTCCCCCCACTCCATCCAGCACCGCCCCCCCCCCCCCCCCCCCACCCCTCGCACTTTATAAGCCTACAAAACAGAGAACGAGAGCGAGCGAACAGAGGCTGTGAATAGAGAGAGGTACAGCCAGGCAGGCAGGGAGGCAGTCGAGACCGAGACACCTCCCATGCCCCATGTCCCAGGTTCCCACACGCCTACTCACACACACACACACACAGACATTTTGCACGTTTTTATGTGCCGCCTTTTGTCTTTGTTTCGTTGTCGTTGTCCTCCTGTCCTCCTGTCGTCCTGTCGTGTCCGTGTCCGTGTCGTTTTCCTGGGCACAAAAATGCATCCTTGAACACGCACACTTAACTGTGTGGAGGCCTGCGTGAGTGGCACAACCTCTTGCTGCTGCTGCTGCTGGCCTCCCCTCTTTCTCTCTCTCTCTCTGTCTCTGTCTCTGTCTCTGCCTCTCTTTTTGGGCTAGCTCTTGTTTGAGGCTACTCAAGGCAGTGTGGCATGGAGACATTTAAGACGCGACGCAACGCAACGCGACGAGACTATGTTGCCACACCATCAACGAGAGTCCACCTCGAGAGTTTCGCTGTGTGTGTGTGTGTGGGTGTGTGTGGGTGTGTGTGGGTGTGTGCGTGCCCTTGCGTTGATGGGGCTACTACCCCTCCACACTTCCCACCCCTCTATCTAGGCGCTATCTTATGCGGGTTCGTGGGTAATTTTATTAATCCCGAACAGAAAAGAAAAGAAAAGCCCTAAGAAAAAGGGGTTTTCCTTTTCACAATTTTTGGTTTTTTCCTTCTCTTTGGGGGTTGGGGCTAAATATTTAAATGTCCTGGTGGCCATTATGTGGGAATTTATCGATTTAGTGACAGTTTAAGGACACACATTATGGCCGGCCATTTGTTATGTTTTTATGGGCATTCGGTGGCCTGATGCCCCCGTCTTGCCTGCTGCTAATGTCAATTTTTGAGTGTTGTTGCCACATTAAATTTGTGTATGGCAGCTGCCGCACACTCCCCCTCCCCACCCCCCACTCGCTGTCACTCTCTTTCTCCCGGTGACTCCCAAAAGAACGTCATTTAGTTGAGGCTTTTTGGGCTGCAGAAAGGTGACTTTATTTTATAATTCATTTTATTATTATTATGGAAAAGTGCGGTGCGGTGCGGCTTGTTGGGGCAAGCAATTACAAAGGGGAGAAGGAGAGAGAGAGAGAGAGAGAGAGAGAGAGAGAGAGAGAGAGGGAGAGTGAGTGATTAGGGGCAGAGGCAGGAGGCATCATGGGAGTCTGTGGGGATCATAAAAATATGTATGTATGTATATTCTTTCATTCTTTGGCAGGGGGGTGCGGGGGCATTTTCTTGTTTTCTTTTATTTTCATACAAAAATACAAACATAAAATTCGCATAAAAATGCGTCGCGAACGGTGCGGGGCGTAGAGGGGGGGGCGGCGGGACGAAAAGCGCATGAAATAATCAACAGTAACAATGGCAGAGTAGGTTTGGGTAAGGGGGATGGGAAATTATGGGGGTGCCGGGACCGGGGGCCCGGGGCTTGGTGGAGTGCTTCCCCACACACGAGTTGACAATATCCGAATGTGTCTGTGTGTGTGTGTGTGTGTGAGTGACATCTCAACCAGCATTGGACCATGCCACTGCCACTGCCTCTGCTGCCTCTGTTGCCTTCCTGCCTGCTGGCTGCTGCCTTTGCGATGTCCTAATGGTCTTTTGCCTCCTGTAACTGACTGATGTTGATGCCACACACCAATACACAGAATGAGAGAGAGATTGTGTGTGTGTGTGTGTGTGTGGGAAAGAGCAACGCCATAATTAATGATGAAAAATTGCTACCAACACACACACACACACACACACACATGGACATACAACACATGCAGCTGCCACGAGCCTAGAGGAGGGGTGCCGCGGAAGGGGCAGAAGAGAGAGGAGAGAGCGGTGGGTGTGTGGGAAGGCTGGAAAAACAATAATGAAAGGCTGCCGCTGCTGTTCCCACTGCTTCTGAAGCTTAAGATATAATACTCTCAAAATATGCCCAACGAATCGTACTTAAAAATGGATCTGTTACTATATAGTGATTTCCTATTCAGATAAGAAACAGCAAACTGTTCCCTAGAACCACTTTTCCATACCATTTGAAGCTATAGATTATAGTGATTCGATGCCGGAGATGGGTGAGGCAAAGAAAGTATGGGAAAGAGAGTGTGGCCAGTTGCACAATATACCCTCCAAATTCGAAAGGGTATGTTTTTGGGATTTGTGGGATTTTGGGTTTTGTGCGGCTGGGAAATTAACATGAAAAGGGCAAAGCGCAGCTGCCATTCGCGCGTCTCTCCAAAATATGTGAAAGATCTGACATGGTGAGGCCTGGTCAAGAATGGACGACTGGACAAATGGACAACTGGAGGACTGGAAGCTGCTGGAAGCTGTTGGTCTGCAGGTCTGAACGATGGACGCTCTGCTCGACTGAATGCCAGAAGGTCAGCAGAGAGGGAGAATGCGAAACAGGGCCAACAAAACAGGGAAACAAACAAAAAGAGAAAAGCGAAAAGCGAAAAAGAAAAAAGAGCACTCGGGGCATTAAGTGGCGCACTAAAGCGTCGAAATGTTTGAGGGTTTGAGTGGCCGAGTGATTAAATTGAGTTAATTATGTCCTTCGGGGGGAGACCAGGCCAGAATGCCTGCTGGAGGGGTGGGTGGGGTGGAATGCTGCAGGACAAACAACAGTTTGAAGTTGTATATAAATTATTGCAAGGATATAAAATGACACACACACACGAGCGGAAAAAGAAAGCACATTGCAGGCAGAGCCTGAGAGAGTCAGAGTGAGAGGCAACAAAAAAAAAGGGAAAGGATATTAGGGGATTATCAAAAGGAAACCTGCGAACCGTAAATGAAACACCACCAGCCTCAGTCCCCACTCCAAAGAACGAACCTCTAAATCTTCATTAGAAATACATTTTCCAGTATTTTCCATTGTCAAGGAAAGTTTTTGTGTTGAATGGACAAATATTTCATGTTTAAAAAGCCATAGAAAACATTGCGAAAAACAACCGAAAAAAACCAGAAAACAAAAAAAAAAGGCAAATGAGTTTCCACCGATAATGTTGGCCCATATTTTTTCACGAAGAAAAACCAACCCCAACCCCAACCCCAACCACACGCCATTTCGAATGGCACATCCATGTAATCGAAGTTCTATCAGAAGTACAGCAGTTTAATGCCCCCACCCCCCATCCCCGCCCCCAAATAAGCAGCATCCCCTCTCTTTGCAGCCTGCAGACACGCATATCTCGTTTATCCCTTTAGAATTCCTTCGCTTCGCTTCGCTATAGAGGAAGTGCACACGTCCCCTCCCCAACCCCCGTCACAGCCGTTTGGATTCTGTTTTTTCTTCTTTTTTTTTTTGTTCGTGGGTATTGTATGGGGTTCTTATCTAAAAAGCCGTTAAATTTATTATGCAATACGATTCCTCATTCGATACTCATTTCTCATTTCAGGTACAACACTCTCCCCCCCCTCTCTCTCTCTCACTCGCTCTGTTGGCCCTCACTCCCTTACTTTTTATGGTTGTCCAGCAAATAAATAAAATAAAATGAAATTTTTACACTGGTATTAAAAAAAAACAACGAAAAAAATGCAACAACACGATAAATGATTCGTGACACACGTGTCCCGACACTAAGATACCTTAATGGATACCGAAAAATGAACTCCTTTGGCATTCCTGAAATTATGCACAAAAAATATGCCATGGCTCTAGCCCTGCCTTTGAATCTACATATGTAAGTTTTTTGGTTACAAAGGTTTAGATACTTTTAGTACTTCTTTTGGTTGATATTTCACGGCTTTTTGTCGCTTTGAAGCGCGTTGCCATCGTCGTCGTCTTGCACGTCATTCTTTTCTAGGGATGGGATCACCGTAGCCCGTCGCTGCCTAGAGATGGGATCACTGTTGCCCGTTGCTGTCTAGAGATGGGATCACCGTTGCCCGTCGCTGTCTAGAGATGGGATCACTGTTTCCCGTTGCTGTCTAGAGATGGGATCATCGTTGCTCGTCGTTATGGGGATCATCGTTGTTGCTTGGAATTTGCATACAAACCTGAACATCAACCCACTTCTATATAATTGTTCGAAAAATCAGGTGTTTACTTTCTTGGCAACGAATGTTTCAGCCATCTATTAGGTATGAATATTTCCTATATATTCTTCTATCTACATAGCAATTAATATACCCCTGAATACCCTTCGAATGCTGGGTATAAACATTAACAAGCGGCAGCCAGAAAAAAATTTAACTTAATTGCCAAAACACACACACACACACACACATACATAGAGAGAGCGAGAGAGTAGGGCTGGCATCCAGCTCCTCCTACACACCCCCGCACACCCACCCGCCCACAAAAAAAGGGTGTTGTTGCTGTGGTTCTGTTTTCCCTGTTTTTTCCTTCGCTGTGAGTGGGGCTTTGCTGTGGGGGAGTGGGGGGAGGGTCTGCTGTTGGCGTGTGCGTGCGCCGCCGTGCGATATAATTTATGTTTCAATAACTTTCGAAACTCATTGAAAAGTCGCTTATGTTTGCTTCAATGGCAGCAAGAGCGGCAGTGGCAGCGGCAGCGGCAGTGGCAGCAAGAGCGGCAGAAGGCAACAAAAGCAACAGCAAACATAAGGGGAAGAATGCTAAAAGTACAACAATAAATTGTTTGGGATTTACTTATGCGAAAGCGCGGTAGGGTGCGGAGGAGGGGGGAAGCATGCTCCTGCCATTTGCCATTTTACTCAATTTTTTATTGTTGTTGCACTTCAGCGACCTCCTGAAAGTCTTTGTCTTTCGCCCACACCCGCAGCAGCAGCAAAAGAAAATTCTCGCTTAAGTTGCAAAAAGTTTTCCCTATTTTTTCTCTCTCCCACTCTCTCACTCACTCTCTCTCTCTCTCTCTCTCTTTATTTCTTTGTGAATGTATTTTGTTTGCCATTTGCTTTGCTGTTTTCTATTTTGTATTGTAATGTTTTTTGTTTTGTTTTGTTTTGTGCTTTTAAAATTTATTTGCAAGTTTTCTAATTTGTATTTCACTTCATTTTATTCTCATTTGGAAAGAGAGAAAGACATGGAGAAAGTGAGATATCTACAGGCGAAAGAGTGAGAGTGTGAGAGATTACGAGGGGGGGGGGGGGGGGGGGGGCATAAGTATGCAATGCCTGCGCCCTCGGGGGGTGTGCGCATATTTATTAACCACACTGTTGACTCCATGCTGCGGCAACTTTTGCTTGCAGCTTGTTGCTCCATCTCCATCTCTATCCATCTCTCTCTCTCTCTCTCTCTCTCTCTCTCTCTTACTCTGTCTTCTCCTCTGTCTGTGTGTGCGTGTGTGTGTGTGTGTTTTGAATTTTGTTGTCGCACCTTCTCTGGAATTCTGTTTACATTTATTACTTTGCGCAAGTTTAAGTGAAAAATTTCCATAAACATTCTTTTAAGCGACATAAAGTTTTTATTAAATTTTGCTAGAGAAATCCCTGACACGATGATATCAGACGGGGAAAACACAGAGCACACAGAGCACACAGCGCACCAACGACAACGACAACGACGATGGCAACAAATAGAGCTGCGGAATTTACAACTACAGGAGGAGGGCTTTCCTTTTCCACCATTCCTCCATTCTATGTACAAGCTTCAACCTGATTGCTGTTGCTGCTGCTGCTGCTGCTGCTGCCGCTGGTGGAAGCTGGTTTTTAAGACACACTTCCAGCAACAGAGACGGGGGGCACAGAGAAGGTGTAGCAACTGTTTTACTGCTGGCAGTACTACGGTGAAGAGATACGAGCTCTTGGGTTCCCACTGATGCTGCTCCTGCTCCTGCTCCTGATGCTCCTGCTGCTGCTGCTGCTGCAGCACGCAGTTCATAAAAATTTTGCCAGCCAACATGACATGCACAAAGGCGAAAGGACACACGGGACCCTGGTCACAGAGCTGCGAGTGAGTGAGAGACAGAGAGACACAGAAATGTGAGTGAGACTGAGAGATGGAGTGGCGGGTAGGAGTAGGGGAGGGGAAAAACAGAGAAAGACTGAGAGAATGTGGCATAAACTTTCGTCGCTTGTTAACCTGAGAGCTAAGAGCAGCAGGCAGGCAGCAGGCAGGCAGACAGCAGAAGTTCCCTTTCCACTGACATTAGATGAAATTCAATTAAAACAAAGATATATTTCGTGGGGCATTCCAACAGCAGAAGCAGCAACCAGGAGCAGCAGCAGCAACCAGGAGCAGCAGCAGCGACCAGGAGGAGTGTCACTTCTCGAGTTGTTTAAAACAAAAAAATGCGCTTAAAAAAACGAAGGAACGAACGAGCGAACGAACGAATGAACGACAGAGAAATGTGTGTGTTTTGCTCTCTTTCTGCTTGTTGCCGTACAGTAGATTGCGTATACGACCCATAAAACGCTTAATTAGTGCAAAAAGAAAAGCAGCGCATAAACATTCGCTAGTTTGTAAGCGATTTTTTTCCACTTTTCTCTGTTCTCTGTTGCCACTGCTTTGGCAGGAGTGTATTATGGGATTTTAAGGGAGACGGTAGCACTTCCAATCTTGTGTAGAAACTTAAGGGCAGTTTTGTAACCTTTTTGTAAACTCCTAACTCGGCACAGACCAGAGCCTTCTCTTTGGTGACAGTAACATAGCTTAAATCAGTAGAGATATTGAAAAGAAGATGATATTATTATAATTTACATCTTCTAGGGGAAAAACCAATCCGAACTCGCACATCGTATTGTGCATGAAGAAATCTTAGTACGAGGTGCTGCTTCTGTAAGATAAGACCCGAAAGAGAGCGAATAGGCCACCCCCACCTTGTATAAGTTCATCATGGTTTTGAGCTTCCGCTAGGCAATCAATGCGTCTGCTGTTGTAGGAGTAAAGGATTGTTTACTGATGAAACTGCAGTTGCTTTTGATGTTTCTAGGAAATAATAGAACGAAACTCTGCAAAGCTATAGCTAATTCGATTCAAAGTAGAGCCACATCCTAGCAGATCCTTCCCTTTAGCTTTTGTAGGAACTCTCTGCCTGCGAGGGTATCAAATTCTTCGCTATGAATGCTGATTCGGCTTGTATGGAATAGCTATAGCTGTAGCTGTAGCTGTAGCTGTACATATGCAGATGTAAAATTGAAATTGACTCTTTTTCAAATGTCGCCTCATTATTCAAACTGCCAGCACCGCAAAAACCCGGCTAATTTACGTTAAGCATTTTTAAATAAGGTCAAAATGGGTCGGTCCATGAGGATGAGGGGTGGGGGTGTAGATACAGGCTACAGGGTGGGCAGTGGAGGGGGGGGCAGGGGTAGCGGCGCTGTATGGTTCAGCCAACTGAATGTTGATCGAAACCGCAACAAATGACAAACGTGCCGGGTGGAAAATACACAACACGGAAAGCACAAACACACACACACACACACACACACACACAAAGGGGTAGAGACAGAGATACATATATAGAGAGAAAGGGAAGAAAATCGAAAAGGAGTAGAATGGGTAGAGAGACAGGGGCAAAAAAAAAAGAAAACAAGGAAAAGGAAAATCAATGAAAATGAAAACCAATTAGCGGTTAACCAAACTGTTCAAATTTGGAAATGGATGCGCAGCCGTGCATGGCCATAAACAAGAGCAGCAACGCAACAGCAAAAGATACAATCCGAAAGGGAAGAGAACGAGAGAGATAAAGCCCGGGGATGAGTGATAGAGAAAGGTCAACAGGAGCAGCAGCAGCAGCAGCAACAGCAACAGCAGCAGCAGCAGCAGGTTGAAAGGTAAAAGGTTGCCACAGGTTACAAAATTTATTACGCACAAAATATATGTAGTATATGCACGGGAATATGCAATAATTAAAATCAGTTTGCAACACGACACCAATCTCCATGGCATGGGACGGGGGAGAAGGGAAAGGGCAAGCGGCAAGCGGCAAGCGGCGGTGGGGGCAGGTGGTTTGTCTCCATAGAGAATTAATTGAGAGAGCCATAAATTAGAGATACATGATGGGGGAGACTGGAGCGGGGTGGGGAGGGGAGCGGGGTATTTAATTCGCAGAAAAGATCGGCCATAGATAGCCATAGATATTGATGGGGCATCAAAAGAACAGAGATATGGTCTATGGTACTCCTAGATATCCTGTAGCTATGACTTTGATGGGATCTTGGGATTGGACAGAAGTGAAAACCAGAAGTGTAAACGCGATCCTCCTTACGATTTTCCTGCTGCCTTATGGCTGTTCCACTCACCTGGATCTACGCGTCGTGGGATCCTTCATGACCATAGCCTCTGAGATTTCGCCATAGCGTCCAAAGTAATCGCGTAAGCTCTCTGGAAAGGTAAAGAAAATGCGGAAAGTGAGTCAACGAGATGGAAACTGCGTGCTTAAGAGAGAGTCCTTGCTGCAAATCAATCAATCAAACGGTGTACATATGTATATGACATCTACTGGGAATGCCACAAGTACAGTAGTCATCAAAATCGCAAAATCACGACACAAAAAGTAACTAATTTTATTTATGCGCTTCATAAAAAAACACACACACACAGACACACACACGAAAAACGTAAACAAAATCGCAAAACATTTCATGGTTTTGTGCGCTGGGCTCTCGTTACACCAGAGCCTGGACATTATTCACATGCTGCATGCGGCACACTCGACGGTGGCAGAGGGTGTGGGGGGGCGCGTTTACCCACACTCCCTCCCTGTATGGATGGGTTCTCCACTTCAGACGGGTACGTCGGCAGCTGTTGTCTGCGGTTTTGCGAGCTAATCTGGTTCTGCCACGAAGAGGAGGACTCTGCAACACACACACACACACACACACACACACACACACAGGGTAGGGTAGGGGAGGGACTGGAAAAAGCACTTCAGCGGCACGTACGCACACAAACGCAAAACTGAAGTTATTTCAACAAAATTGCCAGACAAATGGGAGGAAAGCAGCAGCAGAAGGAGCAGCAGTGGCAGTGGCAGTGGCAGCAACAACGACAGATACCAAGCCTCGTTGGCTGCGATTTAATGCAGCAGCAGCAGCAGCAGTGGCAGTGGCAACAGAGTGGGAAAAAACCGATAAAGTCATCTCTCATGGAGTTCTCTCATGGAAAAAGCAGCAGAAAAAACAAGCAGAGACGACCCCTAATCCAGTCGAGAGTGTCGACGCAGGGGCGTCATAAATTCAAACTACAATAAAAATTCAATAAAACAAACGATTTTTTCTTCGTTTTTCTTGCTGCTGAGGGAACGGAGTTCCGCCAAGACGCTTCTTTAGTCATAAATGTGGTGCGATTTCTCGCACCAGCCGCAAGCCAAAAGGACACCACACACACACACACACACACACACACACACACACACACACAACATACCATGCCACACACGCACCACAAACGGGGGAGACCCAGACCCAGCCATCGTAGAGTCAAGGGGCAAGAGGCAAGTGTGTGGTGTGTGTGTGTGGAGCAACTAGTTGCGCCTTGTGTCGATGCAGACAGTTTCCCCAAGCCCCTCTACCACCCACCCACACACACACACACACAAAAAGAGGGGGGGTGTAGTAGTGGCATGTGGCATGGTCTTGCTGTGTGTGTGTGTCTGTGTGGCAGTCAAGTGGGGGCAATGCAACGCGAAACGCGTCGCGTGATTTACATAAGTATGCACAATAATTATGAACAATAAAAAACAATTTGTTTGCTTATGACAGTTTTGGAACCATAAATAACAACAGCAACTGGCGCGCGGCAGCAGCAGCAGCAGCAGCACAGCTCGAGTGTGGCATGTGGCATGTGTGCGACCAAAGGGGGACCAGGGACCGGGTACAGGGTACCGGGTACCGGGGCGAAAGTGGCTACCAAAATGCTATGCCATGGGGTATGCGTGTGTGGCATGTAAATTGATGGCCAGAGAACCAGAGCCGAAAAAAAAGGAAAAGGGTTGCGTATGTGGCGCTGCAAAGTATGCTACACTATAAGTTTTAATGGGCAATTGCTCGGCTACCCTGCGAGAGAGAGAGAGAGGAAGACGGGGAGATATATAAGGTGTAAGGTGTATAAGGTGGGCATGGATGATAGGTATATTCGGGGGCATGACTCGCCCATTAGCTGCAAGGTGAACTAAAGTAGATAAACCACTGGGAAAGTTAATCGTACTTTTCTACTTAGTAATCGAATACCTTTTTCTCTCTCTCTCTCTCTATCTCTCTGTGGTTGTGCGTGTTTTTGGGGATAGTTTACCTAAAATATACTTCTTTCAGATCTGTTTTCTATGGGTATTCCTTGCTTGACTTAATGATTTGATATCTACTAGGAATGCCTTTGAATTCCTCCTGCTGCTGCTTTTACTATGAATAACTATGGATATTCTCCCTCAAATATTTGTAATTTTCCCTTCGATTTCTCAACATTTTTCAATGACTTTCCTTAAGCCGTAAATATGCATGTAATCAATGTTTAATCCGAAGCTTAAATCATATTAATTCCCATCTCCATTTCGTGTAAACATTTCTGCTTTACAGTTGACTTGACTTTCCTTCAGACATCAAACATCCTTGGGCTATTCAATCTATCACAAAATAATTTAAATTTCTCCATTCTCCATTCTCCATTCGCCATTCGCCATTGACTCCGTTATTCACTTCTGATGCTGAAATCCCCCAAAATACTTCATCAACATTTTGATGAACCTTTCAAAGGGGTTCTATTTTTTTATTCCGGGTTTATTCTAATTATAATTGCATTATTGGCATCGCTTTGCTTGCAATTCAGTTTTGATTTTGATTTTGATCCCATCACCCATCAGCCATCACAGCCACCCTTGCCCTCTTGCCCCACCGCCGCTTGGCGTTCTATTATCAGATTTCGTATCAAAATGGCAAAATGAAGTCATCATCAACATGTCAATCATATCCCGGGGCCCATCATCGTTCAATTTGTCAGAAGAGGAGACCAGACAGGACAGACAGGACAGGACACGGGACAGACACAAACGTGGACACACGTGGAATACCTTTCCGGCCAATTAACCGTTTCAACACTTCTCACAGTGCAGTCTCCCTCGCTATCCCTACATAGGGACCACCACCTCTGCATCCCAGCTGCATTCCTTCTCCTGGCACACACACACACACACACTCACCCCGTCTACATACATACATACATATATCGCCCCCCGCACCCGGGGACTGTCATTCCATTGCGACGTTCATTTTTGAGTGACGGCTGCAAAGTTTGTTTTGCATTTCATATTTGCGAGCTCTCGTCATGCAGTCGGCTACAGGACCCTCCCCCCCAGCCCCAGCCCCAGCCCTCTATCCCGTCACCATCAGAGTCCCGTCTGTCCGTCAGTCTGCGAGTGTGCTGAGCGCCAACTGTCACTTGACTGCTCCTGCTGCTGCCTCCTGCCTCCTGCCCCTTTCCCACGCAACATGCAACTGCCCCATCGCTGGACAGGGCCAATAGAAACACAAAACAACAACAACAACAAGAACAAGAACAAAATATATGTGTAAATGTGAACAAAAAATCAGAAACGAACACGGAGAAACAAAAAGAGGAAGAAGGAAAATGGTCAACAAATTAAAACGCGGAAAAATAAAATAAAATTAAAATTTATTTGCTACAACAACAACAAAAAGAGTCCTCATATAAATAAAACAAAGAAGAGAGCGGGGGGGTGTAGAGTAGAGGAATTTGAAGAGTAGAAGAGAGAGGGAGAGCGAAAAAAGAGCAGCAACGGATGGGTCAACAGGAAGGGGCAATATATTGTTAAAAACCGGGAGGGCCCAGAGCCCAGAGCCAGAACCAAAGCCAAAAGCCAAAAGCAGAGGCTGGGGAGAGGCAGAGGCAGAGGAAGGCCAAAAAAGCCAAACTTGGATTTAATTAAAATGTTTACCACAGTCATTTCATTTTCATAGCCAGCAAACATAAATTTTGAAACGCATAAGATGGGTTTGGGCAGCGGATAGGGTGGGGGGCTACAGGGTAGTGGGTGGTGGGTGGGGGGTTGTAGGTGGCATGTTAGGAGTGGTAGGAGAACCACAGAGCGAAACAGCTGCAAGAAAATGCCAAAAAACCATTAAAGTTGTTGCCATTTCACTCGCACACACAATACATACATACATACATATATCATATATATATATATGTACATATATCAATTTTGATTGTTGCATTTGTGGCTTTGTTGTTGTTGTTGTTCTTGTTGTTATTTTTGTGCCAAATAAACGATCTAGAAAATGCCTTCAATCTGCAAAACCAGAAGGAAATTGTATTTTCAGGTAATTAGTTCAAGCAGTTGCCAGCCCAGCCCCGCCCATTCCCTGCACTCCCCACCACCCACCAGCCTCCCCCCCGTCTCCCCACAAACAAACGACCTTCGACCGCCTACAGTGTCAGCAGAAATTTATCCCAAATCCATTTAGTGAAATTATTTATAAGAAAACTCTGCCAAAGACTCCCCATACCGCCATCCCTCCTTGCACCCCTCTTTATCCTAGACCAAAAGGCAATCCGTTTTGCGGTTGCAGGCATATTAACCCCTTAACGTCCCATACAAAGCCCTGCATCCTACCCCCCCGCCCTTGCTATTGCCCATACCCCCCCTTACAGCTCCCGGCACCCTTCTGCCACCATCATTCATTCAATCCATCCCTTAGGAGGCCAGGGCAGGGCAGGCCAGGCCACACACACCGCACATGTTGTCAAAAGCACAATGCTGAAACCATAAATTTATGTGCTTTCTATTGTTTTTGCCAAAGAAAGCGGAAGTTCTGTGTGTGTGCTAGTGTGTGTGTGAGAGTGTGTGTGTGTGTTCTTCTCTCGCTCTGCGGTGAGCGATAGAAAGAGCAGGAAAAACCAGAGCCAGAACCAGAACCAGAGCAAAAACTAGCAACAAAAAGCAGAACAGAACAGAGCAGAAGAAGCTGAGGAATGAACGGAATGAGAGGTATGGAATGGAATGGAATGGAGTGGAGTGGAAAAAAAAGGTGTGCGCAAAGGGATTTCAATCAATTGTGAGGCAAACGGCAACTGGCAGCCTCACAGCAGAGCAGAAAGCAGCAAAAAACTAACAACCTCTGACTCTGCCACCAGTCACGGGGAATGCCTGCCTCATGCCTCATACCTCATACCGCTTACCGACGGCCGACGGCCGACTGCCGCCTCTGATTCTGTCCTGTTCTATCGTTTGTTTGAAAACGCAAATTGCTATTTTGTCTGAAAAAGCCAGGAGAGAGAAGGCTATAGGCTATAAGAGCGAGAGAGCGAGAGAGAGTGGGAGATGTGAAGCCTGTTGTAACACATCCTTCCCCACATCCCCACTTCCCGCCTCTCCTACCCTCTGCGACCGTGTGGCATCATTTTTCATGCGCTCCAACAACTTTTGACAAAGGTCGGTCAAGCAAGTCTTAAAAACTTTGCGACAAGACAACGCACGTTCCACGCTCAAAGCCCACACCCCCCTCCACACCCACTCCGCCCCCCCTTCCTTCCTCTTCGCCTATTCGCTTAGTGAATTACGCAGGCTTTAAGGGGTTAAGGGGGTCTAAGGTTCAGGCGCCTGCACACGCCCCCCATGGGGGCCACGGGTAACAGTTGTCGCTGTTTGCTCTTCGCCCTAAGCCGTAAATAATAATATTTAGACAAGTTGGCAGCACCGAAACAAGAGAGAGATAGAGAGAGAAAGAGAGAGAGCAGGGTGATGCGAAGACGATACGATTGATGCTCCTCCAAGGGATTTTCGGGCATATGTACATATAACAGTGACTGGTATAACAGATGATGATATACAATAGATGGATATAACAGTTCCCAGGTTGAACAGGTGTCTATGTACATATATAACAGTTTGTGAGTATATAAACTGTTATACATACATATACACATAATACCTATATATTATGACTGTTTTTCATTTCCTTTGTTGATTATTATTCTCTGTAGAGATAAGCCTACGCTCGGATCAGCTGCTAGGTATGGTAAAACAGTTCAAGCGTATAACAGTTTTCCTTCTCCCTTTTCCGGAGTTGTATAACAATTTGCAGTTACATTAGATTATGGGAATAAAAAGCATAAGAAAATGTTGTTGAAACAATTAAAAACCCTTTGAAGGTAAAACCAAACGATTCGAGTTTCTTACTTGTAAAGCTGGTCGATGGTCAGCCTCTTTCATCTATAAATCGAACCCCAAGCCCCTATACATATTCCATATGAGAAGGCCATAAATGATGCCCCAAGAACGTGTATTTCGATTATCAATCCCAGATAAGTGCTCTTATTCTCTCCTCTTTGATCTATAAATCGAACCTTGAGCCCGTATATGTATCCATATATTCCGTTTTAATTAATTTATCGCCTAGATAAGACCCTCTACCGAACTACGAATACATATACGAATATCTGATTTCTTGCGAAAAGAAATAAACTTTATTTTGAATATTCCTTCCCTTTCCTTATCCTTTCCTTCCCTTAACCCTGCTCAGAATGGGGGAAAAACTTGTTTACAATCGTCAACATTTCTATCTTTTTTTTGTTTGTTACCGTTACCTGCTCTCTACGTGAAGAAAATGTTTGCCCAACTTCCGATGCGATTTATGGTTTAGGGGCGGGGGTTGGCGTGGGGTGTGGGGCGTGGGCGCTTTAGGTGTGCCCCAAAAAGTCCATAGACTTATGGATTGCTATGGCACTTACCATAATTGCATTTTGGATTTCCAAGGAGTTTTCTTTGGACAACTTTGAATAATTTATGTGTGTCTGTCTTTGTCTTTGTCTCTGTCTCTGTCTCTGTTCCGCTCTGTGTGCAGTTCAAAGGTTGAGTTGAGTTGAGTTGAGGCAACGCACAAATTAAAATCAACGCACACCAAAATTTGTGATTGATGAATGGGGTTCTCTCTCTCTCTCTCTGTAGTTGCCCATTCTATTGTTCGGGTCAAGTCATTTAAATATGGGAATTGTTGGGACAATGGACAATGGGATAATGTATTTGTGGGGTTGGGGATGCCACACACACACACAAACACACACACACACTCACACAATGGATCAGAGATAGATATATTCCAAGGTAAACTCTGAAAACTAAACAGAATGTCAAAAAATCAAAGTCCAAACAAAAGGCAAAGGGGCAAGGCGGTGGGTGGTGGGCGGTAGGTGGTAGGCTTCAAGTTGAAGATGCCACGACGCTGGTTAAACAAAAGGCGGTTTGAAAACTTTTCGACACACACACACAAACACACACAAAAGCCAACTTTTTGAGACAACTTTCGAGCGAAAGAGAGAGAAAGGTAGAAACGCAGTGAGACAGAGAGAAAGTGGAAGCTGCTTATCTCTGGCAGACACACACACACACAACAGTGGGCGGCAGCATCAAAAGCATGCTAATGTCCAGCAGCAGCCCTGGCCGCAAATATAGCCCCTGCCCCTTGCCCCCGGTGCCACCCACAACATGGATGGACAGAGACAAGAGCCAAGAAGTCAAGCACAAAAAAGGGTCAAGAGGTGGGATTCAAAGGAGCAGACGACACGGAGAGCCATCTCTCTACGCAGGATATGCGACTCTGCAACGCATACGAATCAATTGATTTTGTTGGGGGGGAGGCGGTGTTGGGGGGGGGTGGCACGGGTAGAGGGAAGCGAAGCAGATCCATTGGTATCCAAGGGGGCGGATGAAAGGTCTCCATCCCCCTCCCCATCTCCGTCTCTGAATGCAAAAAGTCTCTTCCTTCCTTCCTTCGACCGTTTCTCTTTTTTTTTTTCCGCCTCTTTTTTTTGTGTGCTGCAGCCAAGTGGAATAAATTTCCAGCAGTCAAGGTAAATCGTCGTGGAAATCACTGAAAGCAAATTAAAAAGTAACAGAGAGCCAGAGGAGAGCCAGAGGGGGTGGTGGGAGAATGGAGAGCGAGTCAATAAGGATGATGAGGATTCGAGTGTAGTCGAGGAAGAGGTACAAAAGGGTCAAGCCATCGACGCAATAAACCAAAATGCGGCGATCGGGAAAGGCGATGCCCCAAGCAGAAGGTGGGACCTGGGGGGTGGGTGGAGGGGGGGAGGGTAGGCATGCCTCTAAAGGATTTCCTTATAAATTATTGTGAATTTATGCGAATCATTTCCAGTTGGATTGCCCCAGCAATGGCGATGCTGTCGAAAGGGAGGTGGTGCCAGGATCGGAGGCGGTGGGAGGGGTAGGGGAGGGGCCAAAGCCGCCAAGGATTTTGAACTTTATAATTGAATCCATTACTTAAGAAACGTGCGTCCAAGATTTCGATGTATTAAAGTGTTTGGGGGCAGGACCATCCCCCCACCCTCCTGTTGAGGCTCATCACGAAACAGGCACTGATTGCCAGGACGCAGGATAAGAGACGGCAAGGGTGAAAGCGAATTAAGTTTTTTTTTTTGTTTTTGTTGGTTTGTTTTAACCACCCCCCGCCCCCCATCCGAAAAATAAGTTTTAATTACGGGCATATGATGGTGGCCGATAATAATAATAATAATAATAACAACGGAGGCGAAAAATGAAAAACGAAGCGCCAGGCACCGGGCGCACTGGGAAAAACTTTTGGCGCCAAGGCAACCCTCAGAGAGAGAGAGAGACAGAGAGGGAGAGAAAAGCCGAGAAAGAAAACCCCAAGCTAGAGGAAGACGAAAACGTAGGATCCACTGACTGAAAAATTCTATTATAATTAATAGCAGAAAATTATGAAATTAATGCAGAAAACACCACACGAACAGCCAGACAGCAGGCAGGGGCAGGCAGCGGCAGGCGGCGGTGGCAGGGAAACATGCCCCAAAAATTGGATTCATTAAAAATTGAAGTGGGTTTCAGAAGCGGCTTTTCCTTCGCAAGAGATAAAAAACCAAAAACAACAACAACACCAGCAGCAGTAGCAGCAGCAGCAGAGAAGATAGAGAGATGGAGTGAGAGAGTGTCTTCTCTTGGCTTATCCCAAAAACTTGGTTCAAATGCAGCAAAAGGGTTCGAGATATGGTGGAGGTTGGCCAAGTGGCAGGGGGCTGTGGGCTGTGGGGGTGGGGGATGGTGTGTACCCACAATAATTGAATCTCTTTGGGTCTCTTTGGATTTCTCAAATCACATTTCACAACTGCTGCTGAAATTCTGATGAGGGACGCGACGGATTACGGATTACGAATTACGGATTACGGATTAGAGGTTACAGATTTCACACTCGACTGAGCAGATAATCGAAAATGGAGAGGGGCTAAGGAACGGAGGGGAATGGCAAAGAAAGCGAGAGAGAGTAAAGAACGCATTTCGCACACGATGTTTCCAAGAAATTTTACTCTGTCCTATATATTAATCCATGAGTATTCATTTGTGGCATGCAAAAAGATACAAATATTCGCTGTTTCCATCGCTTGGAGAAACATTTCAGGAATGTAAATGAAAATCTTTCAAAGAATCATTACAAAATAACTTCTTTTGGTTGTACCGCTAATATATTCATCTATACTTATAAAAGGTACATTTATCCTTTATGCTGGAATCATTTGAAATCTGTCAGAAATTGGAATCTTCACCGTTCATCTCAATAGTTATTACTACCTCTTTCAGCATTTTATGTTGGCAGAACGAGCGGGTACGTTACGGCTAGGGCCGCGGCTCTGCATTTATACCCGATACGCCCCTCCGCCAGAGGGCGCACACCGCACTAGAAAGAGTGTGATTGGAGAGTCTAACTGGAGTTTTTTTCGAGAAGTTTCTTTTTTTCGAAGACCTCTCCTTGTAGAGTGTACCATTGATCCTATATGCATAGGAAACAGATATATTCCAAATGTATCTAACAGTCGGAACTCCTGCTGGAGGGTTTTCTGTATGGTTCAGCCCTCTCTCAGAGCTCCTATAAAAATGATATCAGAGAAGATTCACTCAAAGAGCGAACAAAGTTAGTTCCATTTTCAAAAGTATCTTTCATTCTACTACAGAGCATGTACTACACTCTGTTATCAATCAGATATCTATGTATCTATGCTGCGTGCTATGAAGGGTCTCTTTCAATGGCGATCCAGTCTCATCTTCATTTTCCATTTTCCCCACTTGAACATCTGAACATTTCATTTCATTTCATTTCACTTTCCAACTGGATTTTCGCTTGCGCCTGCTTTTGCCTGCTTTTGTTGCACGCAATTTTTCATACTAATTACCAAGCAATTTAGTTTTGTGTGTTAACACTCCGCTCAACGGTTGCCCGGCTGCCTGGCTGCCCGACTGCCTGGCTGTCCGACTGCCCGACTGCCTGCCTGCCTGCCTGCCACGTTGATTGGCATTGGCAAGTGGCAGTGTGCCAGTGGCAGTGTGGCAAGCGGCAGCGGCAGCGGCAGCGGCAATGGCAACGGCAACGGCAGGTGGCCGCCTCATTAGTGGCTTAACTTGCTATACAAAATGTGGCACTTATGGCAAACACAGAAGCAGTGGCAGAGGTGGCAGAGTGCTGACACCATTGAGGAGAGGTGGCAACATGAAACATGAAAAAGCAGCAGCATCAAATTGACACTTAACCAGAAAGAGAGAGAGAGAGAGCGGGAGCGAAAGAGAGAATCGAGTGATGGGAGAGGTGTGGTGGAGGTGAGGTGAGCCTGAGAGGCAACAATAAGCAGCCACACGTTGACCAGGCTAAGAGGATGTGGCTCGATGGCAGGAGCACCAGAAGGACAGGACCAACAGGAACAACAGCATTCCCAACTGTGTAAACAAAAACGACAACGACGATGACGACACACACACACACACACACATACACACACACAATGGAGAGAAGAAACAGGATGAGGAAACGACAAGCGACATAGCCCTGCCACATATCAGTCAGAGTGGAGGACGACGACACCCTGGGAGACCCATGGAGATCCCCTTTTAAAGTCGGGTCGCTGGGGCACGGCACTTGTTGGTGTCCATAAGCTGGCTGGGCAAACAGGAAAACAGGCAAACAAAACCCAACTAACAAGCCATAAGATGACAGCCTCTGCCAGCCAGCCAGCCAGCAAGCCAGCCTGCCAGCCAGCCAGCCTGCCTGCCAGTGACAAATTGTGCCAAATCGAAATGGCAAACAGAATGCCAACAGCAGCAGCAGCAACAGCAGCAGTGAAAGCTGTGAAGACACAGAAAGAAATAACACAGAAGAGAGAGAGAGAGAGGAGTGACACATGGGCCACTGAGAGACCTACCATAGAAAAGAGAAGGAGAAAGGGAGGAAAGCTTCATCTATGTACAAACAGAAGCAACAAATATGCAAATTTCTCACACAGCTGCTAATTTGCCAAAAACCAAAAAAAAAAAGCAGAAAAAATCAAGAAAAATTTGGTAAAGCTTCCTAAGAGATCAATCGATTTTCTTTTATGATCCATGGGTATCTAAAGTTCTTTGTATTTGCATGGAAACGGAAATGAACGATTTTTGGTTATTGCGTATAACAGTTGCGTATAAGTATAACTGTTTGTGGGTATGACAGTTCAGAAATTATAAAAATAGTAGAAAATTGAAGCAATTTATTGATTGGCAAGACGAGCTATTCGTCACAGTCATCTGATGTTGGGTTTCCTTCTATGATAGCTCTAGCACCAGACAGATCTATTGACAGATCCTTTTTATCTGTATCTCTATCTGTAACAGCTTCGTGGGTATGAAACACATATTGTATTGATTCTAATCAAGAAATGCCCTCCTTCCTAGCCGCCTTCGCTACGGCTCCATGCACATCCCTCCGTAATCACAATCCTCACACCCCAATCTTGAGTTTGTATCCAAAAATATGAGCAACAGTTCCCCTCAGAAAATAGTTACAGGAGGGAGCAGGAGCAGGAGGAGGAGCAGGAGTAGGAATGGCGATATTGATAGGCAGCAATCAAATGTGCCACGGGGCGTATGCGCAACGAGGATTGCAAGATGGAAGATGGAAAGTGGCAACGACAGCGGCAGCGGCATGCGGCAGCACTGCTCCTTGGTCCACTTTGTGCGGCATTAGCTAAACAAATAATCATTACATTTTCCATTTGTTTTTTTGAATGCCCGCGTGCCCCCAATCCCCCACCCCTCACTGCGTTTCACTGCCTCGCACTGTGTTTTCTGGAGTGTATCGATGGCCGTGCAGGGGCAGTGGCAGTGGCAGCAGCAGCAGCAGCAGGCAAATAAAAATCTCTCACGCATTCACGGCACGTACCACATGATGCCTGGGCCCTTCGGCTCCACCTCCCCCTACTCCGCCTCTCATCATCACCGACGGCAATGCCGCCACCACTTGACGAACGTTGAGTTACAAGCAAACAGAGCTCTCTCTCTCTCTCTCTCTCTCTCTTGAGAGGCGCATAAGCTATGTCGAAGCCTCCCACCCCTGGCCATGCCCTTGCTCATGCCCATTCACCATACCCCATCCCCCTAGCCAACCCCCTAGCCATCTCCATCTCCATTTCCATCTCCATTCCCATCTTTCACTCGCATTTAAAAAAGTATCAATTTCATTGTTACGCGAGCTCGTTTTTTTTCTCTCGACTCGACTCCACTCCTCTCCTTTCCTCCTCCTCCATTTTTCCTTCCTATTTCTACACTCTCTGGCTCTGGCTCTGGTTGTGTCTCTGTCTCTTTCTCCCTCTCTGAGCCTCTTTTCAGTGTTTTGGTTCTTTATTATAAATTCCCCTTAAGAAGAGTATTAGGAGTATTATGGTAACAGAAAATAACAACAACAGAAACAACAAAAACACCAAGAAAATAAAAAAGTATATAAAGAATAAATAAGTATACTTCTTTTTGAGATGAAAATTTGTCGAAATATTAATCAAAAAATACAAATATAAAGCTAGGAATATAAATATAAAGTGCAGCTGGCTTTCGGTACACTATAGAATGCTAAGGGAATGCATTAACAGATCTACAGAACAGATCATCTCTTAAAGTAAAACCTAGCATGAATTTAATGAAAGAAAACCCTTGCCAAGATTCCACAATAGTTTTTTTTATTCATTGGGAATTTACAGTAAAGAATATTACCTTTATATACGCAATCCTTATTCCCATCTATGATCTATCATACCACAAAGTATTCCCCAAAGTTAGGGCATCAGAACTTTGTTTAGTCGCCATAAACCTTTCCCATTTTGTTGTTTTTTTTTGTTTCCTCATTTTCATTTGGCTCTTGGAAAGTGAAATAAATTTTGAAACGGCAATTGCACGGAGGGGCATGCCCCATGGCAATATTAGATGAACATTTTCCGCCAGGACCCAACGACAGGAGCAGGAGCAGGAGCAGGAGGCAAAGGCAGGACAACAAATTATTGCCCGGTCATGACGTGAGTTTTCATTCGACTTTGACTTTTTGCATAAAATTTCAATAAGGCACAGGGCACAAAGCACAAGGCGGCAGTGGCAGTGGCAAATGAGTTTTTCTTTTTGTCCCTCTCCCGCACACCCGCATTCCCTACAACCCCCCAACCGCCCATCCGCTCTATCCCTATCGTTAAGGGTAGATAAAGTACCAATAGTTTGAGCTTTCTTGTTTTTTGTTTTTTTGGGGTTTCTGTCGTGTCCCTCGTGTCAAATTGAGAGGCTAATCAGGGGTCTCAGGAATCAGGACTCTGGACTCAGGACTCAGGTTTTCCCTTAGTTTTTCCCTCACCTCAGCAGCAGCCAGCTGTGCAGAGCAAAAGAGAAAGATAGAGAGAGAGAGAGAGAGCGGGTAAAGGAGCAATGGGGGTTGGGGGTGGAAGTAATGCATCATTTTGTGGTCAAAATGGCAAAAGCGTTAAGTTTTTATGGCCAACGATGGCTTTTTGGATCTAGACCAGGAATATAATCTCCTGCTGTTTGTTCCTTCACTGCTGCTGCTGTTGCTGCTGCTTCTGCTGCTGTTTTGTTGGGAGTTTCGTCGCTCGTTTGCTTTGTATTTTATTATTATCGCTTTTGGCAGGCGAAACATGGCTCAAAGCCACCCCCTCCTCAGACAATCCCCCGGCTCCATGCAAAAACCAAAAACCAAAAACCGAAACAACAATAAAACCAGTCAAAAAGCACTCGAAATGCCAAATGAGTTGGCCCCGCCCACCTTTTGCCTAATGGCTACGTTCATGCCACATGCCCCCCACTCTTTCTCTCCCCAGGAGACTTTTCCCCTCCTCCCCACACACTCTCTCTCTCGCTCTCAGTGTGCTCTCACCTTTTGCAATTAATCCGTGGCAGGCACCGCCTCCCACGACTTTTCCGTCTCCGTCTCCGCCTCGGCTTCCTCCTCTGCCTTCGTTTTGTCTATGAAGATTTTTGGCCAAGGAAATGGCATACCGTTATCCCCTCTCTCCCTCCAGCCCCTCTCCATATTCGTTATCTCAACATTTTGCTTCGTTTTTCATAAACAAAACGAGAAAATCTGTTTTGGCTCGAAGCAGATTCACAGGAAAAGCTGAAGCAGCAGCAGCAACAACAGCAACAACGAGAAGGAATCACTTCCAGCTGCAATTTGGCATCGTTTTGCGGCCGGGACTCTACTCTGTCTGCTCTTTCTGCTCCCTTCGACCCTCCTCTCCATTCTCACCAAGTGTAAGCCAACTCCCATAAGCCCCACTCTCACTCTGCCACAATTGCTGTTGCTGCCGTTGCTGTTGCTGCCATTTTTCGGTCTCAAGTGACAAATATTAGAGGAGTCTTTATCGCTAATTAGACTTTTGGAGACCGTAAATCTGTTGTCATTTATTATTGTTGTTTTTGCTGATGCTCTACCAGTTGTTGCTGTTTGAGTTTTTGTTGTTGTTGTTGTGTATACGTTGCATATAGTTTAATTTTAGTTTTCGTGGTTGTAGTCTTTTTTTTTTTTGTCTAAGTTATTGTTCAGTTTTAGATTTCTGTAGTTGTTGTTGTTGAGATGTTGTTTAGTTGCTGTTATTCTTAGTTGAGTTGTTGTAGCAGTTTTTCTGGCGTTGTTGTTGAATTTTTGTTGTTGTTGTTGAGTATCTGGCGTTGTTGTTGAATTTCCTTGTTGTTGTTGTTGAGTTTCGGTTGATTTCTTTATGCAATATTATTGAGTTGTAGAAATTCCAGGTATTACTTAGTTGTTGTTGTTGATTTTTGTAGAGTTATGCTTGTTGTTGAGTTTTCAACACTTCCTCTGACTCCTTGTGGAGCTGTTGTACAGTTTTTGTAGTGTTTTTTTTGCTGTTGTTGAGTTTATATTATTTTATTGAATTTGTTATTCGTCATGTGTCTGTTGCTGTTAAACCAGGTTATATATTTAATCATTGAGGACAGTGTTGTGGCCTTTGCAGTGCTTTTTGTTGAGTTTTCATTGCAGTTATTTGACAGTAAGAGGACTGCCGCCTACCGCCTCATGCTGTGAATGTCACAGAGGAAAGCATTTTGAAGTTTGCCAAAATACAGAAAATACAGACAGCCGGAAATATTCGCGACTCCCGAGTAAAGTTCGTGCCAAGGGAGTGCATTCATAAGAAGTTTCAGGAAATAGACACAAGTTCTGAACCAAGAGAAGACTCTGGGGCGGCATATTGTACAACAGATCATACAGAATGGAGAAGTAATGGCCAGGAAGTGCATTCGAATGAGGAGCCACATAAGTAAGTAGTCCCACTCCGAGGTTGCTGGTGGCTGGCTGGTGGCTGGATGCTGGATGCGATCGACAACTGAATACCCAGGCAATTTCCACCATTTTCACAAGAGAACTCTTAATTTTCATTCATTTTCTGGACGCTGCTGCTGCCCCTGCCACTGCCACTGCCACAGCTATTGCTATTGCTGTTGTTGCACCACATGCGGCACTGCCGCCGCCAATGGCTAACTATGGAAAACAATGGCCTTGGATTGCATCCAGCATCCAGCAGACGAAACAATTCTGCGGGATACGGATACGGATGCGGACAAACGACAGGCAGTCACAGCGGAGAAGGGTGGGGAGGCTGGGAGTGGGAAAGGGAAGAGAGGGACGCGACGGGACGGGACGGGTAGGCATGGAGTGGTGGCAGTGTCTACGATTATACGAATTTTTTATGGCACATATGAGACTAATAGACGAAGGCAGAGAAAGAGAAAGAGAGAGCGAGAGAGAGAGAGAGAGAGCAGCTGCCGCATGCCAAGAAACGAGCCGAAAGCCAGAGGCAATTTATGCGGCTCAGTGTTGCATTAAATGTACAGTGAAATGCTCGACTTAATAAAACAAAAAAATACAATATAAAAATGTATAAAAAATACAACCCAAAAACAGAGAAAAGCCAGAGAGAGAGAGAGAGAGAAGGGAGAAAGTAGAACAACAGGCAGGGCCTTCAGATGGAGAGAATCCAATTTGAAGTGTGGCCGGAAATGAAGCATCCCCTCATCCCATCATATTTCTGTAGGTAATAAGTGTTTTTTGCGGGGTCTTTTGTTTTTCCTGGATAACGCAGGGTATGATGTTTTTGGGGGAATACAGAATATAACCAAAAAACATGAGCAAGCTGCACACGAGCCTCAACATTTGCACTGAAAGCAAAGAAACGTCGTCTCAATCCGCTTCTGGCGCTTTGTTGTTGCTCTGGCAGACGGGGGAGAGCGAAAGGGAACATTGAACATGATCGACATGAGATGCACTCGGCAGTCGGGTGTTGCGCTTGATTGTTCTTGTTGCTGTTGCTGTTGTGGTTGCTGCTGAGAGAGCATTGAGCGCGAGAGAGGAAGTCCGCAAAGCCTCGTAGATCAAACCGAAATCAAGAGATAAGACAATTGCCAGTGCACTGTCCTCAAGCAGTGATGACGCGACGGGAGCCGAATGCACAATATAGTAAATATATAACCTATGTACTTTTCCTCCCAGGTTTTCCCCAAAGAAATCAATGAAAATTGAAATTTTTCAGCAGCAGCTCCAGGATTTCAGCATTCCATCATTTCCTACCTGCGCTCCTGTGCTGTGGAAAAGTCCCAGCTAAAACCCTGTTAAATCTCTTTAAAAACATCCCCAAAATGTTCTTAATGAGTGTTTCATAGGTGATTGTTCTCTGCTTCAGCATTTCTCTGCTGCTACCATTTCCGTTTCTGGGACGAAACCAAAAACTTAGTTAACATACGAACGCACACACACACACAAACACACATACACTCTCTCTCTCTCTCTCTCGTGTTTGTGTGTGTGTGTGTGTGTAGCATGTGTATGATAAATAGCTTTCAATTTATATGCCTCCTCCGAGGGCGGCGGCGGTCAGGCGCCA
Organism: Drosophila azteca; assembly: GCA_005876895.1. Classification (NCBI taxonomy): domain Eukaryota; kingdom Metazoa; phylum Arthropoda; class Insecta; order Diptera; family Drosophilidae; genus Drosophila; species Drosophila azteca. The sequence goes on along the minus strand of VCKU01000011.1, from coordinate 10,302,944 downwards.
AAGTTTTTGGGGCTGGCGGCAGGGAGGAGGAGGTAGGAGGGCAGGCAGCAGGCGGGAGCGGGAGCGGTAGCGGGAGGGTGGAGACTTAAAGGTGTTCAAGGGTCATTTATCAGGCAGAGCGGCAACATTTAGCGTTGCCTTTCTCCCAGCCCAGCCCAGTCCTTGCCCCAATAGGTGGCAAGCATGCAAAGGTGTGTGTGTGTAAGTGTGTGTGTGTGTGTGGCAAGGATATTTATGCGCTTCCGCCTGTGGAGGCTGTCTAGAGAGAGGTAGGATTGTGGCAGGTTTCGGGCTAGTGGCATATTCATTTCGATCTGAAAGTGAAAATCATTTGCAATTGTGGCAGGCAGCAGCAGCAGCAGTCTCGGGACTCTGACTCCGACTCCAACTGTCCCCCCCCCCCCCCCCCCCCCCCCCCTCTGGTAGAGTGGTCGAAATTACTTTAACCCGCCGCCAGATGGGGCACACGGCACATTCCCAACAAAGTTGCACCTCACTCTCACTCTCTCTCTCTCTCTCTGTCTCTGTCTCTATTAAATGAGTGTGTCGACAGGTGTGCAAGTAATTACACTCACACCCATCATCAGCAGCAGCAGCAGCAGCAGCCACAGGGGTGGGGGAGGGGTGTATGCGCCTCGTTTTAGCCTTTTTGCATAGGACCCTGCTGCCATGCCACATACAATTTATACTTGCCGCTGCTGTCGCTGCTGCCACTGCTGCCACTGAGGCAGACAGGCATTCTGCCTGGCAGTCAGTCAGTCAAGGAAAAATGGTTGCCATTTCCTTTGGTTCCTCGTCAAAATTAATTAATTTGCAGCGCTGCAGCAGCAACAGCAACAGCAGCAGCAGCGGCGTTTTGTAGCACCAAGGAGTCCGCTGCCTGGCTGGCTGGCACATTTCTCCATTCCATATAGTAGCTTGCGGTTATGGCTTAGAAGCCACCTTCCCACCCGCTCACCACCCGCTCACCACACCACACCACAGCGCACATCCCATCCACAAATCCATCGAAACGAGGCACTCATACTCATACCCGGGGAATAACCCACTAAAACAGGCTGAAACACCGCAACCGCCTCATGGGGGGGAGGGTTTCCATTCTCTCTCTCTCTCTCTCTATGCGTCCACTAATATCCATCGTTCCAGAGTCTTACAGTCCACAAATCAAACCATGAAGGCAGCCAGCGATTTACACTGTACCACAAACATGATGGACAGGGAAATAAAGTCAGTTTCTCGAAGGATTTTCCAGAATTCCTTCAAAGCTGAATCCTGTTTATGGACTCTGGCAGTATCTACATACATAGATCTATCTGATAGACGATACAAATCAAGAGCTTATGTATAGGACTATCTATCGCTATCTACGGGGTGATAGATAATAGAGGCCCACCCCCCCTCCATTATGTTCTCCCCTTCCTTGGTGAATTGAAAGCATGTGCAAAAGCGCCTCCCTTTGGGCCATTCAAAGCGTTTAAACAACAAAAGAAGATTGAAATATGTACAGAAATCCTAAACAAAAGGCAACATTCGAAAGTGTTCCGTTCCGATGGATAACACTTCGTAAACAGGACGAACAGGGCGAACAGGACGAACAGGACGAACAGGACGAACAGGACGAACAGGACGACCAGGAGCAGGACTCTAATCGAAACGCAACTTTGTTGCCGAGTGAAATCAAATCCAGGGGTCAGTCGGCGTCTATTGATTACCAAAGTGCGAGTGGGGCGGAAGGGTGGTTGTGCGGGGGTAGTGCGGGAGAGCCAATTGAATTGAATTTGTGCTACAAATCAAGTAAGCAACTTAGCAGCTAAACAACAGCAACAGCAACAACAGCAGGCGCTACCTGCCACCAGCCTCTAAGCCATGAGCCATGGGCCATGCCTCTTGCCCCACACACCACAGCACTCCCTCACTCCCTCAGTCTTCCTGTCAATAGCTGACCCCAATCAGAGGATGGGGTGGGGGTGGACCCACACAAAAGTACGCACGTAGATAAGGCAATGACGGGGGGGAGGCCAGGGGCTTGGGGCATGAGGCATGAGCAGAAGTAGCGGCAATCAATTGCAAGGAATGTGAAGAGGCAGCAAAAAAAAGAGCACAAAAAAAAACTAAACTGAGGGCAAAACGGGAAGAGGGGCCAAAGGAAGGGAGCAAAAGTGCACAAGCTTTTCGCCTTTTGTGCGTTTACAGGGAGGTGTATGTGTGTGTCTGTGTGTGTGTGTGCCTGCCCCACGTGGCAGTGAAGTGCAGCTATAAAATACTAATCCGCATCAAATGAATGCTACATCAATCTTGTGTCGGTCGCAGGCGGCACGGCGTGGCACGGGACGAGGCGAGGCGAGAGACTGAAGCGGAAGGCTGAAGGCTGAGACGTAGATGGAGATGAAGATGAAGGAGGCAGGATGCAGGATGCACGCTGCACGTTGCAGGATGGTGAAGGCCTGATCTGATGCGTCGCCAGGTGCGTTGTTGCAGGCAGAAGGAAGCTGGCGGTGGCAGCAACCGCTGGTGGAAACTAGCGAAGAGAGCTTGTGGCACAGGTTGCACAAAAATCACAGAAGAAACCTCGTGGCAGGCGCAACTTTTATTTCGTTGCTAAGCCTAGAAAGAGCGAGGAATATACATCAAGAGAGAAGGAGACAGACAGAGAGAGAGAGGGAGAGAGAGGGAGAGACACGCACACACAAGAGGAACCGCTCAAAAGTCATTTCCTGCAAATGTTGTCAGCATCGTTGTCGGTGTCATCCTGATGCCTCGTGTCCTGTGTCCTATGTCCTGTGGCTCCTCCTCCTACCGGCGGATGGCAGCCAGGCAGCCAGGCAGCCAGCCAGCCAGGCAGGCAGGCAGGCAGGAGACAAACAGGCAGCAAAAACTAGGGATTAGGGATTTGCGTGCACACATAAATGAATTTCGTGTACGCATGGCAGGGGGCAGGGGGCAGGGCTGGGGTGCAGAGGGGGCACACACTGAAGGAGACAAAATCCCATAGGGGGAAGCTGTGCTGTACTGGGAGGTGGGAGGTGGAAAGACCCACCTAAGCCGTAAGCAGCTGCTGCCGCAACAGTAAACGTTATCTACACACGTGCAACGTGTGTGTGCTGCAACATGCATTGCTTCCCCTCCCCCCCGTCCATCCTGCAGCAGCAGCAGCAGCAGCAAGCAATGCAACCAATGAGCCGACCTCTGCAGCAGCAGCAGCAGCATCACAATCCCTCCAGTATCCTTTGGCCCCAACCAGACCCCGAGATCCCGAGCCGAGACCCCGAGAATGAGAGAACCAGGCTCTAGCTCTAGCTCTGGCTCGTGTGCCTGCCTCCCGCCCCCCTCGTCTGTGTTTGCATTGGTGTGCAATTGTTGGCATTACGTGCCACTCTCGATTGCCATTCAATGCCACGAGCAGCACCAGCAGCAGCAGCAGCAGCTGCAGCATCCATCCCGAAATGCAGAAGAGACGAAGCGGTGGCAGTGGCATCCCACGCAGACCCGCCGCCCGCCAACTATTGAATTACTTTCGAACAGAGGGAGAGAGCGAGAGAGAGAGAGAGAGAGAGCGAGAGACTGCGAGACTGCGAGACTGCGACTGAAGATTGCACTTGAAATAGGATTCACAGCTCACTCGCTCCGCTCGTCTCCGCTCTGCCCTGCTCTTTCTCCCCAAAGCTTCAGATTTTCAATTTCCGTTTCCGTTTTTCTTCCCTCTTTTTTTTGCGCTTTTCCCAGTCACTCCCCCTCCCCTCCCCTCCCCTCCGTTTCCTCGCCTCCTTTGATCTGTGTCTGCCAATGTGTGTGGATTGGGTCTCTCTATTTTTACCCCTTGTGTCGCCCCCCTGCTCCCCTCTGCCACCGTTTTGTTCATGTCTAAGCAAATGGAATAAGCGCGCCGCTCATTGCTGGGGCTTGTTGCTGCTCAATGGATGGATGGATGGATTGTGGGATTGTAGGATTGTTGAATGCTATATTGATAGACTGATTGAATGATCGAATGGTTAGACGAAGGGCTGCAAAGGCTGCAAGGGATGGATGGATGGAAGGTATGTGTGAGGATAATTCCCTCACCCAATTAATGTGAAGAAATAAATGGATTGCCTGTAGGAAAACTATGGAAACTATGGGTAGGTATTGCAGCCTCTCTGCTTTTTTTTGGGTATCCATTTACAAGGCAGGTTCAAAGGTTGCCCAGGTTGTACGGGGTGCACACTTTTCGCACCCGGAAAAACCCAAAAATCTCATTCGATATGCCCCGTGTCGTCCTCTGTGTGGAATTCTATTACCCCAATCGACTCGCAGTCTCGTCCGTAGTCGGATGTCCATTTTGGAATGAGAGCCGGAGCCAGAGCCGGAGCTGGAGCCGGAGGTGGAGCCATAACGTATTCATAGTTACAATACCACACTCTGGAAAATGTACATGCATAGCTCCTATTTGCCACACATGCAACATCATCACCTTGCCACGAGGCGCTTAGGAGGGGGATGAGGAATAATGTGCAGCGCATTTACAGCACAGATGGGAGGAGGCAGGAACGAGCAGTGGAATCCATTGCACGTGCATCATTGACGTTGCCCCAGGCAACAGTTCACACTGCCAGAACGCGCTACCTCTGCTGGCCATATTCTGCCACATGCCACCGCCAGCCACCCAGCCCCACACACTCACCCACCTCCCACCACCCACCTCCCTCCTTTGCTTGCCGCCGACTCTCTGACTCTCCGGGTAGTACATCAATCCTTTAAGACGCAACATTGAGTGCCAATCAACAAGTGCGTTCCATCTTGGACTCCAACCTGTGCTGTTGCCACACCATTCATGCCCCTCTCCCTGCCCCCCCCTCACATCTTCCAATCCTCTCTTACATGCAACAGCACGCTGAACACTTTTATTGCTAACCATTTCTTTCTTTCTTCCTTCTTCTCTCGCATCCTCCTCCTTCGGCAAGTCCCTTCTCTGAGGAATGGCAAATGTTCTGGCAAGGATTTGTACATACACACGTTTTCCATGCAGGAGACTCGGGTGGGCGAGGGGCGAGGGGTGAGGGGCAGGTGGCTCTGAAGTCGGGATTGAAAAGAACTCGGGCACGTATTTGTCACGTATTATATATTTATAGCAACCAATGAACCGTTGAATGCATGGACAGACTGCAGGATAGGATACGGCGACGGAGACGGAGGCGGAGGATGTTGAATGCATAAAATGATTTCCCCCCTCCCCCAACCACCTCCCCACTGCCACATGAACCTCCCCATCTGTAAAGCCCCTTCTCATCTCTCTCTCCCTCTCTCTACGGCTGTCTGTCTCGCCTTGGACATTGCTCATACGCCGCGTTGTACTTGAGAGAATTGAGGATTTAGTTTAAATTGAATATTCCTACAGCCGCCCCCCGCCCCTACAGTCTGCACCAAGAGGAGGGCACGAAGGATAGAAAGAGGGAGAGCGGTAGCGTGGTAGCGTAGGGTGGGGGGGAGAGAGACAACCATCACAGTTTAATTATAATTTTAATCACTTTTGCAACAGCAGCAGCAGCAGCGGCAGCGGCAGCAGGAGCAGCGGTGGCAGCAACAGCTTTCGGGCGGCGGCGGTGGCGGTGGCGGTAGCGGCACGGAAATGAATTTTATGAAGCGTGCTCCGAACTGTCGTCCCCAACATAAACTGTTGTCAGTTGATGGTTGCCTTGCCCCAGCAGCAGCACCAGCAGCAGCAGACTCCTCCCGCCCTCCTGTAGCAGCATCAGTTCCACAGTTGCCTCATGCCACATCATCGGGAGATCTGGGAAGAGCAGCTGTAGCTGTTGCTGTTGCTTTTGCTGTTGCTGGAAGCTGTAGCTGGAACCCAAACGACTGTCATGTCAATTCAATTTTTGTGCTTCCGTGCGCGGCGACAAGTTTTTAGCCAGTTCCTAACCTTCCACCCAACGCAAACCCAAGCCCAACCCAACCCAACCCCCATCCTTTGCTTTCTCTCTCTTTCGCTCTATCTCTTTGGGCCCTCCTCCTCCGACTGACAGCAATTCAGCCAACGGCACTTTATGTACATCATCATCAACACCTTTTGCCAGGCGCCATTTACACGCCGTCGTCTATCGTTGCCGTCTCTAAGTCTAATCAGCGGAGACAGCCATCAGTCGAACAGAGAGAGAGAGAGAGAAAGAGAGAGCGCGAACAGTGGAGGATGGTTATCTCTTTTTCCTCCTTTCTCCATCATTATTTTCCTTCTCTCTTCCTGCCGCTGCTGCTCCTTCTGCTGCTGCTGCTGCTGCTCTGTGGATAAGCAAATCAATTTTAATGCCTCACAAAAAAAAAAAAAAAGGAAAAATCTGATAAAAAATGTACAGAAATTGGAAGCAATGCTAAGGAATACCCTGTAAAAGAGCAAAAATTGAAGAAATTATAAATTACATATATTTCATTCGAAGCGACATCGCATCGCATCGCAGCGGAGGGGATGGGGAGGGGGAGGGGGGGCAGGCGGCGGCATTCAACGGAAGCCAGAGCAAATTGAATCATATTTTTAACACACAACGAAATGGCGTGGTGAGGGGGGAGGGAAACGGGTGAAAACCGGGGGAAATTATAATTGCCAGCTGGGCATTTGCTTTAGTCTCAAAAACTTTGCTCACTCTCCATCGCTGTCTCGCCTCTACTCTGCCCCTGCCCCTGCCCCAGCCCCTGCCTGACTGCCACTGACTGACTGCCTGCCTGGCTGCCAGCCTGCAGCATGCCACACTTCACTTCATTCATAGAATATTATGAATTAAACGGGAGAGAAAGATACATATATATATATATATATGGGGATAAGGATAGGGATGGCGGATGGTGGATGGGGGATGGGGATGGATAGCATAGGATGGTAGAGACGAGGCTGCTGACATGTTGTTGTCCACAGGCACGCATTCTCTTGCGGCATTCTGGCGGCTAACTGAGGACTTGGCCCGGCTTTTGGCTTGCCACCAGTGGCGGTAGGAGGAGATGGGGCTCTGTGGACTGGCAACTTTCCTAACGGCACGCGCGCTGCTGCTGCTGCCGCTGCCACCAAGAGAGCTTCCTGAATCTGTATGTCCCTCCTGCGGCTGCTGCCGCTGCTGCTGCTGTCGTGTGCCCCGACGACAAGTCAGCGCCTGCCCTGTCCTGCCTTGCCTTGCTCTGGTCTGCCCTGCTCTGCCCTGGCCTGGCTATGTCACTCACATGAGCCGCAAATATCCAACCCAAAAAATACCACCCTGCCTGCCACACGTTGATGCCACGCACGAACGCTTACTTTGTCGCATGCCCAACTTTTTGGCTATTAAGTCATTTTTTGGCTTTTTAGATTTTTATGCCGACAAATTCGCCTCTTCTGTTGCGTCCACTAATTGTGGCAGAATCTTGTGGCATATACATCCAATGGTGGCTGTTGCTGTAGCTGTAGCTGTTCCCTGAGTTTCTTCCTCTCGATGCTTCGACTTTGCATCGCGTGTGCTCGTGACAAATTTCAACAGTTTAGAGAGAGAGAGCGGGAGGGTGCGACTGGGGGGGAGGGGAGGGTGTGAATGGGAAGGAAACACTTTATCATCTGTGAGGCTCTCTGGGGCTCTGGTCAAGTGTTGGCCACTGTCCCAGACACAATCGAAGCAGCTGCTTGCCATGCCCCAAAGTGTTGCCCCCGCTCCCGCTCCTGCTGCTCGGGCAACTCTTTTATAAGAAAATTTACTTGAATGAATTTTGTGCAGAGTTTCGAGTGGTGCATGGAGTGGATGGGGGGGAGGGGCCAAGAGATTCTCTGCTGATGGGATACCCGTAACAATGACAAGACAGAAGACGACAGAATGCAGGCAGTGAGGCTGTGAGGCAGTGCGGCTGTGGCTGTGGCACTTGGAGAAGTGATGATGTCCTCAATGAGGCAGGACAGGCCCAGGCCTGTCGCCTCTCGCCACTCGAATATTTGTATGAAAAATCAATAGGAAACCAAAGGAAAAACTCTTTGTGCAGTTTATGGGATTATTTTGGACAGTTTTTAGATTCCATTACAGCTTGAATTTGCCACACGATTCGCTATTGGAGCCATCAGCATGTACAGCATGTATCTGCAGTGATTTGTGCCACAAAAGATACATTTTTTGCATTTTTCTATGCGTTTCTTCAATGGAAAAGCCAACTTTTATTCCCATTCCCATCGTTTGATAGTTGACTGCTTGGAGAACCATCCTCTGGATTTCGGTATCTTCCATCTTCCAATGGGGTAAACCCTTCCAGAGAACCTTTTGCAAACAGAAATCCGCAAAATGTGGAAGAAACTTTTACAACACAAACAATGGGGGAGACAGCGGCAGGAAGGAGGCCACTTTCCCCCCGTGGCCCAGCCTCTTCCCGTCGGCTTTTCCGTGTGCGCCTCCTGAAAAGTGAAAAGCAAGATTTGTCACGCTCTGATGCGTCTTTAAGCGTTTTAATTACCCACCAAACGAATGGACGGACCGGACTGAACCGGACCGAACGAATGGAAATGGTAATGGAAATGGAAACGAGAGGCGAACTGAGGCAAACTGAGGCAAACTTTGGGGCATAATATGCAAAACCAGGACAATAATTCACATTGTCCTTCGTGGCACAAAAGGCCAGAAACAGGCAGAACTGGAATCTGTCTGTCTGTACGTCTGTCTGTCTGCCTGCCTGCCTGCCTGCCGATGTGCGGCCTCCATCAGTGGCTCTCCCCTTTGGCCCTGCCTCCCCCTCCCCCTCTCTCTATCTGCGGTATAGGGTAGAGTCCATCTCCTCTTGGAACAGCGGTAGCAGCATCTATCCTCTCTGAAACCAGAAACAGATCTCTCTGTCTCTCTCCTGTGAATCAGAAACCCTTGCTCTTCGCCCTTCCCCCCTCTGCCTGCTCTCTATCATGAAAGCGGAATCCATGGCTGTTGCAGTCGCAGTTGCAAGTTGCAAGTTGCATTTGCAATTTGCATTTTGGGCGCTCTGGCAATTAATACGGCACACGTAAACAAAACACGAAATGCAAGCAGAGAAGGACGACAGTAGGGGAAGGAGCAGCAGCAGGGGTGACACAACCCTTACCTAAGCACGGGGCAAAGGGGTTCTGGCTTTAGCTCTGACTCTGACTGTGGCCCTGGCTCCTGCCTCTTACGACTACAACGACTACAACGACAATGATACGACACTAAGGTTTAGGAGGACTATCAAAATGCAAAGCAGGCAAGCAGGCAAGCGGGCAAGCGGGCAAGCGGGCAGGCAGGCAGGCAAGCAGGTAATGAAAATGCTTAATGGCTTGCAAAGTGTCACAGTGGCTGAGCGCCATGGCCAGTGGATGGGCCATGTCGATGAGGAGGAGGAGGAGTCAGTGGCGTTGGCGATGGCGGGAATGCCATTCCATTCCATTCCATGGCCATTCGGTTGATTCGGTAAGGAGTCGACTCAGAGTCCTCCCACAGACAGGAAGGCGGAGCACCAGGAGGAGGCAGTGCAATTGGCAAACTTAAAGCGCGTTAAATTCAACTGGCTAAAACACACACAGGGCGAGAGAGAGAGAGCGGGGGGGGGGGGGAGGGGCGTTAGGGGTACTCCCAGAGAGTGAAGTGCGCATAAAAAGTCAATTAAAAGAGGCGGCACTGTGGCAGTGGCAGTGAGGCAGTGGCATGAAACTCACTTGCTTTTCCAGCTGCGCTTCGGTTTTTGAGCTCTTTCGTTTGGTTTTTTCTTTCAGTTTTTTTTTTTTTTGCCTGTATTTGTAGACCCAGCAGCTGCCTGAGTGTCTCCACTCCCCACCCCGCCCCTTGCTGACCGACACCCTGTCTGGGTGCGTGTGTTTGGTAAGACTTTCGAGTGCATGAGGAGTGTTGGCCAGCGCTTTTAGCAGAATAAACAGTGAAAGTTGCGCAAAAAGGACACGGCCAAGACAGAGCAGAGCAGAGTAGAGTAGAGCATAGCAGCCACTGCCAGGACACAGGAGGCAGAAGACAGAAGACAGACGACAGGCGGCAGGAGGAGACCAGAGCCAATTCCAGGAGCCACCACGAGTCAGAGCCGGAGCCGAAGCCGAAGCCGGAGCCAGAGCCACCGTCCAACGCCAAGAATAAAGAGAGAGATGGCCATAAAAATGGCTCTGAAAAAGAGTGTGAAGCATGTTGCATGTTGCGAACGGACCTTTGAACGTGTTGAACTTTCAAATGGCTTTGCCGCTGCCGCTGCCAGCTAATGGCATTACAGTTCACCCACTTTTACCCACCCCATCCCCAATCCCCTTTACCCCTTTGACTGCATACAAAGACAGAGGCAGAGACAGTGGCAGTGGCAGAGAGTGGTGGGAGGGGGAGAGAGAGCGTGCGAAAAAGTAGAGTGTAACTGCAATGTGTGTCCAGTAGTCTGTCGGTCTGTGTCTGTGCACTGCAAGAAAAGTGGCAGTGCTTTTTCAATGAAAAGTCAAGGCCAAAGGGGAGCATTCCCCAAGGATCGGAGAGATCGGGAGATATATTTATATAGATTCATCCTAAAGGATTCTAAAGGAACGAATGGCTATTGTTTGGTTACAAATTGCACACAAAATAAATAGAAATATAGAGACAATAAGAGCTGCAGTTCTTGAACAAAAGTTTTCCCCTTTCAATCCTCAAGAAAATCTCAAATTCATTCATTCTCAATCAAAAATCAAGAAAAATATCTAAAAGTTTTCGATTCTCTGGCAAGCAACAGGAAACATTCGAATGGCCTTTCATCTAGAGAAGATTCCCATTGATTTTCTGTACAAATGTTCCCATTAGCGAAATGAGACATGAACAGAGACCATAGATGAAGGATTACATATTGGATTGCGAAGAGAAATAAGGGTATATATCAAAATGTATCTATTACCTGATAGAAACAAAAACCGGAACTACAGAGATAATGCACCTTTCAAGATACATTCATCTACCAAATTCTGTCAGCAAATGTCCTAAAATTTCTCTCAGTGCTTATGCGAAGAGAGAGAGGGAGAGAGAAGGCGGCAGGGTATGGGAGGGAGGATGGTCAAGGGGTAGGCAAGAGTGCAATTAGAGTGACGTACGCTTTATTGATGCCCATGGCCATTTGGCATGCATTAGGACGCGACTATCACACACACACACACACACATAGAGAGAGACACACACACACACAGCCAGAAACAGAGACAGGGCTGCTTAGAAGTGGGTTCCAAGGTAGAAAATATCAAAGTTGAAGTGCACCTACATATAACAAGAAAGGGGAAAAGGGGTAGAAAGAGAGGGACGGACAGGGACAGGGACAGGGGGGACACCACTACTGTTCTCCTTCGTTTGTGTCACGCAGCACTGCTTCCTATAAATTATTTCTTATGATAATTGGGGCTCAAACGTGGGCGTACAGCAACCAAACAAGCGAATGGATAGAAAATCGGTTTAAAGAATGGTGATAGAGGGGAGAGGGGGGGCAAGCAGGGTGGCACTGACTGTGTGGCACCAATCAAAGTGCAGCAGTCGGGCAGTCGGGCAGGCAGCAGGTACAACAATAACTGCAATCAATTGCTGTTTGTTAGAGCGGAAATCGGTCGACATTTGGCCCCATCGTAATTACCGTTATGCCACAAGCCAACTGGAACTTATGGCTTAAAGGTAAAGGCAAACGTCTGTGTACATACTGAATGTACTATGTACATATGCACTTGTGTGTGTGTAGGTGGGTGTGTGTGCTATTCCAAGAGTTTTCCATGCCGCAAAAGACAAACACATGCCACCTCGATACTCTCTTTCGCTCTCTCTCTCTCTCTAACTCTCTTTCTCTCTATCTCGGTAATCGTTGCATTCGCTACGTAAATGACACGGAAAATGTCTTTTAAATTAAATGACTCAACATTTGACGATACTCGCACGATGAGCTTTCCCGGTTAAGTATTTTCCAGTTAACCCTTGATTGGCCAACCCCCACACCACCCTACATTCGTTGCGCTTCCATTTTTAGCAAGAATTCAGTATTCTAAATCCAAAAGATACTCGCAATTTGCATCTTTCTGTATGGATGTGTCGGGGTGTGTGGTTTTCCATTGAATGTTCCTTTCATTTCATTTCATTTCATTGCAATATTTATTAAAGATTTATTCATAATGGATCCAACAGATACACGTACAGCTACAGATAAAGATATTCGGTAACATATTTCATTTTCTGCAGATTTTGTCGGAGATTATTATTATTTTCGTTGTGTGCTGAAATTTGATTTTGTTGCACTTGGCATTTAACACAGATTAAAACATAGCCAATCCTGCCACTCGCTTCGTTTTCTGAGGGGGGGAAAATCCTAAAGATATTTTCATCCTTTTTTATGTGTACATACATACATACATATGTATGTATGTATGTACATAATTTTGAAATACTTTTCCAGACAACAAAATATGCAGAATAGTTGCTGGCAAGAGAGTGCCACTGCAGCTACTCGTAGCTACTGTATCTCAAAGATAGGTCTGTCCCTCTGTCTGTCTGTATTAATGGCATCATCATATGGAAGTGTTCTTCATTTAACTGCCGTCATTCCTGCCACATCCCCACCCACCCCACTCTCACTCTCTATCTCTCTCTTTTTAGAGCTCTCTCTTCCACTCTGTTTTTGGCATCTTTGTCGCTGCTGCTTCTGCTGCGTAGATGATGATTTAAAATGTGCATAATAAGCGGCGGCACTTCGGAATGGAAGAACGAAACGGAAGACAAGCAACAAAATAACAAAAAAACAAAAAAAAAGAGTAAGAAAAACAAGAGATACGCGTGCATACAGAATACATACATATATACACATATACATCTATGTATATACATATGTATGTATACTGATGTATGTACAGAGTAACAGCACGACGAAGACCAGCTAGGGCGCGGGGGGAGTGGGAGGTAAATGAAAGTCAGGAATACATTTGAATCACAAAACTAACAAATAAATAACACAAACAACCAACGGAAAGACGTGTACGACAAACAATTCCAAAAACAACGAGCTGGCATGAAGCGAGACGCGGCAAGGGCCGCAGATCTATACATATTTATGCCCCATACAATGATACTTCTGTGTCTCCATTTTAGGAGAAGAGTCTGATAGAGAGAGAGAAAGATTACCTGATTTCTTTGGACACTCTGGAATAACGATCGTTTTAGTTGAGTTTTACTTGAAATATCCTTGATTTATAAACGATTTTTTTTAGTATGAAAGCTATGACATTTCCTGACACATGAAGCGAAGGACTAAGAAGAGAATAACTTCAGTTAGAATCTCCCAGAGTTGGAATTTTATTAGAATGCAATACGTTTGATTCTTTTGTAATACTCGTAATACTCGGAATACCCTCCTGAAAGGGTATGGAGAAACATTCAAAGTAACAAAACGAGCAGACAAATGGCAAACGGAGATCGTAGAGAAAAACAGCGAGAGAGAGAGACATAGAGAGAGGTGGAAAAAGATAAAGAGGTAGCAAGGACGAGGACGTGGAAGACAGATATAGTGAGTGAGAAATATACATTGGACTGGGAATGGGAAAAACAGAAGATATGGAAAGAAAAACATATTCAAATTTAAAAATTCGCTCCCACTCCCTCTGTCCCATCCCCCTGTCCCCATTCTCCTTTGCACTACCTCTCTCTCTCTGTCTCTCCCTCTCTCTCTTTGTGTCTATCTCTCTTTCACTCTTTCATTTTTCTCGTTTGCATTTTGGGCAAAACAGTGCAAATGGCGATTGGTGGCAAATGGAGGAGACGTGCAACTTTTCACACATGCATCCTGCATCTCTGCATCTGCATCTCTGCATTCATATGTGTGCCTCTGTGTGTGTGTGTGTGTGTGTGTGTGTGTGTGTGTGTGTGTGTGTGTGTGTGTGTGTGAGCAGCGCATACATATGTATGTGTTTACAGTTAGCGGGCGCCAAACCAAGGTGTCGCCGTGCACCCAAAATCGTTTCGGCGTGAATACATTTTCCACCGCCCACCAGTACCCTCCCCTCCCCTCCCCCGATTCCCCATCCATGTGTCAAACGGTGTTTGCCCCTCCTCTCCCCATTCGCATCCATAGTGCCACCACCTTCGTTACCATTTTGCGACAGTGGGGCAAAGGGGCACTTTCAACTCAGTTATTTTTCCACGTGTGTGTGTGTGTGTCCCTGTGTGTGCGTGTGAGTGTGTGAGGGGCAGTGGGTGGGGCGCATAGTACAGTAATTTAGTTAAAATATTCGAAAAGTTTTCCATAAGTATTTTCAGCTGCACAGAAAAATCTATGACGAGAACATGAAGAAATGAATTCGATTTTCCACAAGTTATTGCTTGTGCGAGGGGGGATGCCGTATGGCAGGGGAAAGCAGAGAAAGCATTTCATATTTTGTTATATAATCAGAAAAGCAGACAAAACTGCATATATGTATGTACTTATTTACCGAATGATTTATGTACTTACATTAAAATTAATTGCTAAAAAATTTGAAAAATTCTCTAAAAATTTACAGCGATTTCCATATAATTAAATTGGGGATTAAAGATCATTCGTTATAGTACACTTTTCCTTTGATATACATATACATAAGTACATACACATGCACATATGTACATATATGTATGTATGTTTATGCCATTCTCTCATAGAAACCAGAATCTCTTTCTACCAGCATCTCCTTTCTGTTGATATCCTTTTCTCGTAGCATTTGACACCATTTCATGTCCTCTTAAAATGATGCTTAATTATTATAGCTAATTTCTAGCTTATCATATAGAATCGAGCAATATTTACAACATTTTGAAATGCATTCTTGGAATATGCTACAATTATCAATGATATGAGATCATGGTTGAAGCGTAACTGATTTCGAATGATACCAATCGTTCTCTAACTGATATTTGATCTTTCTCTAAAACTCTTTTCTTTCGCCTCTCATTTGCATATTCCATTTCGATTTTGCCCCACTGTACACCGGGGTACCCTGGGCCTGGGATGCGAGGCCTGGGCCTGGCTAGTCGAGTCGGTACCTTGAAATCGCTGCCGTTGCTGCTGCGAAATGTATTCGCATTTTCGCAAAACGCGCTGCATTAATTACCGCAGCAGCCGCCTCTCAGCCGCCTCCTCGTTCTCGTCCTCGTCCTCGTCCTACTCCTCTTCTCTGTGTGTATGTGTGTGTGTGTATGTGTGTGTGTGCGTGGAGAGTGTATTCGCTAACACGTTTTCCTGGCATGGAAATTTCTCCACCGACACCCACTCCTCCGGCAGGTGCTGGAGGCAGCATGGAGCAGAATGGTGCACGGTCAGCGCTCTCAGTTGCCACACTTTGCTTGGGTTCTGGTTCTGCTTCTGCTTCTGGCGCTGGCGCTGGTGCTGGCACTGCCATTTCGCCTGGCAACGCTTGTGCTCGTTGGCGCTGATATGTTAAGCTGCATTTTTGGCTTACAAAAATATGGAGAACAGTGGCCCAAGAACAGGGTAGAAGAGTGTGTGGAGAGGGGTGAGTGGAGAGCAGAGAACGGAGAACGGAGAGAGAAAGGAGCGAGCGAGCACCTGCACAAATCCTTTTACTTTGTTTTGGACATTTTGTGATGTATTACGTAAGTGGCGGCATTTGTGGTCTATATAAAAGAGAGTTGCAAAAAAGACCCCCAGCCCCCACCCCCCACATAACCCACAAAAAAAGAGAGAGAGAGAGAGAGCGAGAAAGAGAAAGAGCTGGCATTGGGAAATCCTTAAATGATGAAGCATCCTCCAGTCCAGTCCAGCATTCATTCCCTTTAAAGTTGGCAATGAAAAAGTTTTCTATTTGTGGATATGGATATAATGAAGGGTAGCGATGGGGTAGCAAGGGGTAGCGCAGGGTAGCGCGAGGTAAGGGCAAGGGTAAGGCTTGGACAGACCAAACTTTATGATGAATGGCTAGTGGGGTGAGGGGCAGCAACAAAAAAAAACCAGTAATCCATTAGGTTACAAAACAACTTGTCAAAATCATAAATGAAAATGGAAATCCAACTGAAAATCTAACTAGAAAATGTTGCGGCTCAAAGCGGCGCGGCATGCGGCAGAGCCTCTCGGTCGCTGGGATTTTATAATGTAATGTAATATGTATGAATATCATATTTTTATTTATTTATTAAACATAACATTTCTTTGATAAATTGCTGGGAACTTCATTGAGAAAATGGAATGCAAAGACCTTGGGCTGGTTGAAACATCATTTTTTGGGTCTGTAAGGTCCTTAGATTGTTGAAATGATCTTCGAATATCTTTAGGGAATGCATCTTCAGGGAATATGACATAAATATCAAGAATAATCCTTAGGATACAGCCCCCTAAGATGGTTGTATCGTTTGTATCCTTCCTTGTGATATTCCTTCAATTCCTTTTGCCAGCAGTTTTTTAAGTTCCTATAAAAAGCTCTATCCTATGTATAATCTATCATTTGAAGCTTTCTCAAGGAATAATCTCAACATAGGACTTTCAAGTCTTAAGCTATTTCTTATCTTTCATTTCTTGAAACCTGTACTAAATCTATCATCTATAAATCTTTAAGTTTCCCTCAAGTTTATTGATTTCTTTTGTTGGTTGTGATTTTGTGTGGAATTGAATTTGAGGATTGCTTCGATTTTGGCTTCCTAATTGATTCTGTGGGACAGCATCAGCACTTCCTTCTGTTGTTTACCACAATATCCGGCACTGGAACCACACAACCTTGTCGCATGCCACACGCACACAAAGAGACAGAGACACAGAGAGAGAGAGAGGCAGAAAGGGGGAGAGGATGCCACAAAACTAAAAGGTTTTCGGTGCACATCGAATGCATAATCAACAAGCAGCAGCAGCAGCAGGAGCAGTGGCAGCAAGCAGCGGCAGCAAGCAGCGGCAGCAAGCAGCGGCAGCAGCAGCATATATTTATGGCCTCTGCCTCATACGATGGCAATATAAATCAAAAGCTTTTGCAACTCCATCCATCATCCAGGGATGCCTCTAGATGCCCCATGCTGCATGCCCACTGGCCCACTGGCCCCTGTTCCCTGTCCCCTCTCTCGTCCTTTGTTTGCCACAATTTTCGCACGAATTAAATGCACATTTGCACGACCCTCCCGCCTCCTGGGGGCCCCTCCCTGTACTCCAATTACTGGGTGGCGAGGCCCCTCCCCTTCCCACCACTCCTTTGGGCGGTTACATTGCACTTGGTCGCCTTTGGGGCATTGTGGTGTTTGTGTGTGTGTGTTGATGCCACACAGCCAGGGGCATACTCGGATTTCTACTCGTATGTATGTCTGTGTGTGTGTGTGTGTGTGTGTGTGTGTATGTGTGTGGGCTTCCTCAAGGATAAACGATTAAGGAAAAACCAAAGCGTGAAACTAGGCGAAAAAGAAAAGCCGGAAAAGCAGGTGAGGCGGCAGCGCACGGCCAAAGAAAGAAAGAAAGAAAGAAAGAAAAAAACAGTTGAAGTTGAAGTTGTCCTCAAATTGGAGGCAAATTGGTGAAAGAGAAGGGGAAAGCAGCCGAATAGGAGAAGGGGAAAGAGAAGTAGAAGTAGCGAGCATCCAAATGGTAGAAAAAGAGAGATGCAAATTGGTAGAAAGAGAGCGACAAGAGAAGAATAGAAAGGACAATCCATAAACACAGATGAAAAGGCAACGAAGGGAGAGCGCAGAGCGGAGTTTTAGAGGAGCATCCTCTCTGGTCTGCACCCCCCCTCGCCCTTCGTTCTGCAGCACAGCCAGCACTTTCTCTGCACCTCTCACACCACCACCCCCTCCACGACCACGTTGCTGCGCTTGCGGCAAATTCAATTCAAATTTTGTAAGCATTAAAATTGTTGTTCCTCTTCCTGTTGCTGTTGTTTTTGGTGTTTTTCCTTGGCTTGACTGCAGAAAAACTTGGAAAAACTTGAGGGAAAACGCGAAATAAAAGTGATTGTAAGTGCCAGGCGCCAGGGGGGAGGGGGGAGGGGAAGCCGAAGCAGCAGCAGCAAGAGAGTGAAGAGTGCGGCTAAAACCTCCGCACAAAAGCAAGAAAATTTATGAAAAGATAAAAGACGCAGGCGTTCATTCAAAACATAACACACACACACAGATGCAGGTACACACACACACACATATATACACACACACAGATACAGGCTACACATTGAAAGAC
The DNA here is from genome assembly GCA_005876895.1 of Drosophila azteca. Taxonomy (NCBI): domain Eukaryota; kingdom Metazoa; phylum Arthropoda; class Insecta; order Diptera; family Drosophilidae; genus Drosophila; species Drosophila azteca. The sequence goes on along the minus strand of VCKU01000011.1, from coordinate 10,284,851 downwards.
TGGCACAGGTTGAGGCAAGCGACAGGTGAGGACAAGCGCCAAAGCCAAAGCAATTTTAAATGGCGGCAGGCCCCCAAAGTTGGATTTGGAGTTGGGAGTTGTGCCCCGCCACGCCCCGCCACCATGCTTTAGCGCTTTCTCTCTTGGCGGTTTTGGTGGCTGCCACTTGAGGCAGCATTACAGCATCCACAACTTTTGAAGATGCTCGAACGCGCCTCGGATGCTGCCACTGACGCTGATGGCTTGGCGACACCCAGCGTGCACAGCGGGGCAGCACATGGGAGTGGGAGACAGAGAGAGAGAGACTGAAGGGAGATTTGAGTTTTAAAAAGGAGAAGGAGGAAGGAGCAAAAATAGAGAGAGGGAAGGCCATCCGTGCGACCCACTGTCCTCCGGCTTGGTGCGGCCTACTGCCTACACCCACGCCTCTCCCGCTGCTACTCCTTTGCCTAGCCATCGATACCTTGGCTACACTGTAGGTTTATTTTTTGTCTGAAAGGATAAAGGAAAATATTCCTCAGACCATCGAGAAATGATCGAGAAATTTGAATTTGTTTTTGATTTGAATATTTAAACAAATTACAATTTAAAATCCTTACAATCCTTTAATTAGCAATAATCTTTTCTCGCTGTGCATAATACGTAATATGCAAACAGAAAAAAAAGGAAGAAAAATGTGATACTTTTTGTTCACTTTCATTGGGGATGTTCCTGCCGCTGCCCCCCCCTTGCCGTTCCTGCCACGTTGCTTGTTTGCGGCAAACACAACACAACCCAAAGCCCCCTCTTGCCCCCTCCCCCCACAGTCCGTCCAGCTCTAGCTCTGGCTCACACTCCTGCCCCTCCTGGACACAGGACCACAGAGCGGCGAAGCGGCAAAGCGGCGTTTGCTGAAAAGAAGTTTTTTAGCAACTCAGCAGAAAAAGTAGAGGAGAGACAAAGGCAGGAGAAGGGAGGCTGAACAAAGGGGGGTGAACACAGGAGGGAGGGGCAGGAGCTGAAGCAGAAGGATGAGCAGGAGGCTTTGTCTGTGGCAGCACATTTTGAAAATGTCCTCTCTGAGCCCAGGACTCGGTGTGTGTGTTGCCTAATGTTGTGTGCATGCCCAAACCCCCCAACCCCCACTGCCACCCTCCCCACTCCCCTCACCTTACACTCTGTGATGGCATTGTTTGAGGGGGAGGCGGGGTGGCAGGGTGGCAATAAAAACACGCAACAAAAGCTGAAAGCTGCAACACACAAAACATTTAATCACACTTTGCAAAACTAGTTGAAAATGCAAGCTGGCAACACGCTCTCCACTCTACCTCTCTCTCTCTCACTCTCCCACACTATCTATCTAGCTCTTTCTGTTTGTGACCCTTGCCCCCTGGCCCGTGGCTGGTGTCACTGGTATTCTGTGTGGTGGGGTGGGGCGGGGGAGTCAGAGAGCTGCTGTGGGACCAATTGGCAAATTAACTTTCAATTCAATTCAATGGCAACATTTGAAAGATACATTAACACCTGCCCCACAGAGCAATTGAGCGAGAATTGAATGGAAAGAGAAGCCGCATAAAGATCGAAAGACAGTGCGAGAGGGAGAGGGAGAGATGCGAGATACGAGATAGGTGGAGAAAAATAGGGTACTGTCACGCCTCTTGTGAAATCCCCACCCCGCACTTTCTGCAGCAGTCAACCGACCGACACCCTTTAGCCATTTTGATTTGGCTTCTCCTCTCAACTTGATGACTCTTTTTCCATCTGTATCTGTATCTATGGTATCTGTATCTGTTGTATCTGTATCTGTGTGTGTGCGGGTGTGTGGGTGTGTGCGTGTGTGGGTGCTCGTGGGATGCAATTGAAAAGGTTAATCGAGTCAAATTTGCAACGATAGTTAACCCCTTCATCTCTATTGCGCATCCCGGTCCCTTAGTATCGCATCGTATCCCTATTTCTATTACTCCTTTGTCATTCTGCTCTTCTGGGAATTGGAATTTCAGTGGTGGGTGGCTGGTGGGTGGCTGGTGGGGTCTGGGTAACCAGTTTATGCGTAAAGGTCAGATACATATGCATGCATGCATGTATGTGTGTGTGTGTATCTTGCGGATTACAAATTGAATTAGTTTCGTTGATGAGAATGTGGGTAGCCCTCCCTCTGTTGGGGATTCAATGGAATCAGAGTTGAGAGTTACAGCTGAAAGGTTAATTTTCAATGCATTCAAATCAATAACTGAAATGAAAATCTCTTTAAAGAAAGCCTCTCTTTTGCGGCATATTATATTACATTAAAGATTACTTTAACGCTGAGAATACGATTGTTCTTCCACAGCAAAAATCGTATCCCTTATCTCTTGAAGGGGAAAAACTCTACAATTCCTACATGTCTAGGATATTCAGGAGAAAGCATTGACTGCAGTTTCGACCAGTGGGCAAAAAAAAAGAAATAAGCGCCAGGGAGTGCTTAGAAGATGAAAATGATGGTATGTACATACATATGTACATATATGTACATATGTATTGATTCAATAACAATAGGAAAAGCTTAAAATCGAAACACAGAACCCAAGTAGAAAAGTAGAGTCCCCTTTTGTTATTCCCTCCCTGTCCTTTGCTCTTACTCTGGCACAAGAACTGTTTCAAGGAGCGAAAGGAAGGCAACTTCAAAAGGCAAGAGGAAATATTTGTAAATTTACTTAAAATAAACACAGGAACTACGCAGCTAACTGGAGTCCCGTTTCGTTATTCCTTGTCAAGGCTGGCAAGTTGTTGTCGCTGCAGCGCAGCTTTGCAAACGAAATAAACACGATCGGACATGTTCGAAAGCAGCAGCTCGAAAACGGCAGCCGAGGGCCGAGCTTTATTGTTGTTGTTGCTGCTGCTGAGAGAGCAATGGAACGAGGCGATAGCTTGTGTCATGCACGAGAGGGAACGAACCGTTTATTGTCGCTGAGAGAGCTAGCTGTTAGCGCAGCTTTGCAAACGAGCCAAACACGATCGGACATGTTCGACAAAGAGATGTGCAATGCAATGCAAGAATCGCAGCAGCTCGGAAACAGCAGCCGAGTGCCGAGCTGAGCTTTATTGATGTTGCTGCTGCTGCTGAGAGAGAAATGGAATGAAGAAACTCGCGAGAGGGAATGAGAGAGCGTAGATCAAATGAAGATCCAGAGATGGAGCCGTGCACGGCCCTCAAGGAGAAAACACAGCCAGGCTGTCCATCTCTGACGTGTTCTAGTATTACTTCTCTTTTCTCCCCCCCTCTCTCGCTTTTGTTTTCTTCATATTGAAACAATCTATTAAATATTTTCAATTTTCGCTCGTTCTTTAGCTTTGAATAATTGTTGATTTAATCATATTCTATAATTTATTCGCCCTCCCCCAAAAGAACTATAATTCATAGTTTGCAAATAGTTCTCCTTGAATACTTTTTGCCCTCCAACAGGCGGGCAATCTTTATTTTTCCATCAACAGCAATTTCCGTAATATTCCATATTGCTCCTGCAATGCCAACGCTCATGTCCTGCCTACCACTCACCCCTCCCCCCTCTGCCGGCAGAAGCTTATCAACAGCTCCTAAGATAGGCACTAAATCAATTTCTGCCTCGCTGCCCCATTAAACCCACCGCCCGGACCACAAAACCCCAGACTCATCTCCCTGGATGGCATATCCTACCTATGCCATGGCATATCCTGCCACCTTTTATGCAATGTCACACAGGGAGAAGCAGCAGAGAAAAGATAAAGCCAAGCCAAAATCCAGAACAAAATCCACACATCACACAACAATTTCCCGCTCAGGACTTAAGCCGTTCTGCCAGGATGTACACATAGCAGCAGCAGCAGCAGCAGCAGCAGGATCTGTTTCCAAGGACTGTGGCAAAAAAAAAAAATGAATAATTGCCAATATGCCACAAATTATTTCAAATGAAATGTGAGGTCCCGGCGACCACGAAACGAGCTCGTAAAATATGTATTTATGATTTATAAGAGCCAGAAACACACACACACACAGACGCACACACACAGACGCACACACGGAACAAAAAGTATCCCAAAAAAGAGACACATAAAAATATTATACAAGGCTGCCGCCTCCTGGCGTCGTAGATAAAAATTTGACAGGAATTGGGAGGCGTGGTTGTTTTTTTTTGGTGGGCGTCAGTGCAATGCAATGCAATCCACAAAGAAAGCGAGAGAGGGAGGGGGGGAGGGGAGGGGGGACTCTTTGTAGCAGTCAAAAAACTTGGCACCGCCAAATGAGATAGATCTGACATGGACGGAGGCCAAGCAGCATCAGCATCAGCAGCAGCAGGAGAGCCACTTAGGCAGTCCCAGTCCCAGTCCGAAGTCCGTGCCCCATTACACTGATCCGCCGGAGTAGATTGGCAACGTCTCTGTACGGTTGCAACGTTGCACACAAAGGTGGCGGCAGTAGACACACAAAAAACACGCCAGTAAGTAATGAGTTATGCGGGTGGATGCTGGACCATGGAGATACCCTGCAACGCAGCAATCCCTGCCGTCTTTCAGCATCGTTCTGCCCCCCGAAAGTCAGAGCCTCCCTTTGGCTGTGCAACTTCCGTTCCAGGGTATCCATAAGTTTTGCTGGAATTGCCTGCGTTTGCGTTTCCGTTTCGGAGGTGGTACGAGTGAAGGCAATGTTTGTGGCACACACAAAAAAGGAACTTGAAAGGCAGCCAAAGATGCAGCGACAGAGAGGGAGAGAGAGACCGAAGAGGGGGGTGGGGTTGGGGCAGAATGCAGCCAGAGTCGTAGTAAATAAAAAGAAAAGGCATTTGCAATAATAATAAGTTGTTTACGGCGCGTGAGGTTGCATCAAAACAAGCGCTGACATTTAGGGGCGGACACGAACACGTCGGATACGGACACGGACACGGACATGGACATGGACACGCGGATGCGGATGTGGATGCGGACACAAGGACTCCGCAGAGTCTCTGGGTATGGAGGCAGAGGTAGCGCATTTCCTTCTTGAAGACGTCGCCAATAATCCCCATCCCCCATCCTCCATCCCCAATTCCCATTCCCCCATCCATCGTCCCAACCATCCATCCATCCATCGTCATGCAATGTCACAGTGGCGCCAGCTGGCGTGGCTTTTGTGCAACATTGCAAAAAGCTTGACGCCATTTTTATGAATGAAAAGCCCTGGGCATCAAACAAAGCTTTAAGAGTGCCCTTAAGAGAGTTGGCCATTAAGAGAGAGACAGAGAGAGAGACTAAGCGAAGAGAGCGGGTAGGTAAAGAGTGCAAGAGCGAAAGAGAGCATGAGCGGAAAGCTTGAGCGGCTTTTGGGGCAGCAGCAGCGGCCAGCAGCTGACTCCAGCGGCAGGCAGCATGTGGCACACGTTCGCCGCCCCGTTTGGATCCGTGTGTCAGTCACGTGCCAGTGCGACCCCAAACAGGACCTCTGCCCGCCCCCTGCAGCCCACCTCTGTCCATTTGGTGACACATTAAATCGGGGGTTTCCCCCACGACGACTGTCGCGAGTCGCTGCCGTCGTGATTTCTGCAACTTCGTGAACGTAAACGTGTTGCAGTTGCACGTTGCACATTGCACAGTACACGTTACAGTCACAGTTACAGTTACAGTTGTTGCTGCTGCAGTTGCAATTGGCGGGGTCATGCAACTTTAATATGTAAACAACACCGTTGTCTCCGGCACCTTGCCACGCAGCCCCCATGCCAACTTCCCTCCCCTTGCCTGTCTGACTGTCTGAGAGAGTGCTTACCGAGCATGGGACATGGGGCATGCGGCATGCGGCATGTGTGTGTGTGTTTGTGTGTGTGTGTGTGTACCGGAAGCAGACATGTTGTGACACTCTTTGAATTGACCTCGCCTCGCCCCCAAAGCTCGAGACACGACGACCCCGAGACCATGTGCCACACTACGAATAAGGAATCTTGATGCACGCATGTCAATCGGAGCTATGTGCATCTCATGAACGCTACAACAACCCACTCCCCCCTCCTGTGTCACAGCTGACATAATAACAACACAAGTTGCAACAACCGCTAGCTGCCACAACCCAAAAACACACACAATTTTCGGTTATGCAAAAGAGCTACAAAAATTTGTGTGTGACCTAGTTTAAGGCCAGAGGAAACCAGAGGAGGCAAATGAGCGCGGGAAACCCCGTGACAGGAGAGAGGATGAGGGGCGGAGGCGGAGGCGGGGGCACAGTTGCAAGCACCGGCACACGACAACGACAACGACAACGGCAACGACACCGGGTTGCAGAGCCCGAGACAGAACCGAAGACAGAGACGGAGTTACGTGGCAGGTCCTGTGGCCGATTGTGGGTGGGCTTTTTGGCTAGACGAAGGCTCAGCTACAGACACAGACACACAGACACTGGGGGCCAAACCAGACACACACAGATATATGTACATATGTATGTGTGTGTGTGTGCGAGTGCTGCAAGAAGCAAGTGGCACACAAACGAAGAAAGACACGTAGCGCACAAATTTCGTAATAACTTAATCGATGTCGACTCTCAGGCAAGCCTCTCCAGAATTTGTAGTATCTTCCTTTCCTTTTTTGTAGGTCGCGGGAATGGATACCCTTACCCGGTTCGATGGATAGAAGATAGATGAAGTATTCCTGGGAACAGAACCCTAGGGATAGAGCTGAGTTTGAAACACGAGAAAAGAGATAAAGATGGATAAAAGAGTTTTCTGTTTCAATCCTTAGGACAAGAGATGATCTGATCAGATAGATTATCTATAATATAGCACTGGCATTAATAGCATTCGATTTTCTTGCACAACATATGTAGATCACAGATTATTGGCGATCATTCTGGAACCATCACAAGTTCCTAACTTTCATTAAGGGTATCCAATAAATCGCTTTCAACTTCCCTTCCCTTTTCCCCCGTCAATTTTCCGTTTTCCGTTTCATTCATTTTTTTTCCGTTCTTCCTCTTTCCTCCGTGTGTGTGTGTGTGTGTGTGTGTTGTAGAAGAGAAGCCGCTCTTTGCGGTGTTTTTGGGGCAGGAGCAGGAAGTTGGCAATATATTTGACTGCTCTGCAAACGGAAGGCGCAGGCTAAGGCCCAGGCCTTTAACAATGGTTCTATGTGGCAGAGGCAGGCACTGGCAGAGGCAGGCAGGCAGGCAAGAAGTTGCAGCATAGAGCGGCCGCGTTGGTTAACAATCGTCGAGGAAAATGTCACTTAGCTGCTAGAGGAAAAGCCAAGGGAAAAGCGCAAGAGACCAACGAGCTGGAAACAATGAAAGCCAAAAGTTGTCGCTCCTTCGGTTCTCCTGCTCTTGCGGTTGCTTTTTCGGGTGTGAAAAAAGAACGGATGGATGGATGGTTGGCAGGATGGATGGAAAGTTCTAATGAGAATGGAAGGTGCAAGGGTGGTCCTTCTTATTGAACGTGGAATATATGTATTTACCTTTTGGTGCCTTTGGTGCTGGAAATTGCCTTCCGAAAGCAAAAACAAAATCTTATCTCTGGGCAGGTAGTGGACTCTTGCTACCACTCCCAACCCCCACCCCCTGTCTATGAAACCTCAACCTCAAAGAAGAAAACTTGTAGCCACCAAATCATGGCAGTTGTGCAAAGAAAGCCGCCAAAAGGAAAACCACCAAAGAACACACACATACACACACTCAAAAGTAGAGCCAATGATAGGAGGTGCAGGAGCAGGAGCAGGAGGAGGAAGCAGCTGCAGCACTAGAAGCAAGCAAGTCCTGCAATTGAAATGGAGGCCCAAAAGACACTGAAGGCATGGCCCGCCCGAACAACAAACACATAAAGTCGATAACCCCCGGCTTTCACTCTGAGGAGCAGAATTCCCATTCCAAGAGGGAAGAAGTGGGTGCTGCCCCCAATGTGTGTTTGTGACGTCAGAGAGGAAGGGGAGGAGGAGCAGCCACCACCACAGGAGGAGGTACAGTCGGAGCACTTGGAGCAGTAGGAGGACACCGAAAAGTAGTAGCTGCAGCAGAAGCAGTGGCAGTAGCAGCTCTGGTGACTCTATTGTGCCTAGCTGCCCCCTCCCCCACCCCTTCCACTGCCTGTCTCGACTGAATATTTGTTCGTCTGCTTTACCCCCGTCCTCCCCGTTCCCGTCCTCCTGGCCTGTCTTTACTCTTTTTTCGCCTCTTTTAGACCGAACTCAGAACTTGCGACTTATGACTTCCCGAGCCGACAAAAACCAAAAAGGGAATGGAGGAGGCTCCAAAAACAGAAAGGCCCCTGCACCCTGCCGCACCACTCAACCACCCAGCCCAGCACCTCTGCCTGTTTGCGCCCTTCATACCCTGCCACCCCCTACCCTTCATATGGCCCCCTTACAAGTTTTTGGTGTTGACATTCACAGCGCTCATTAAATGTTCTCCATCCATCCTATCCACCCTCCCTCTCCATCCTTCGCCTTTGCCAACTGAAAGTTTCTTCCCTTAAAACTTGGAACATGGCCTCAGAGGTGTCTCATCTCATCTCTCTCCCTCTCTCTCTCACTCTATAATAAGTCGATTTTGCACCACAAAAATTGAAAATCAAAGGAGGATGTACTATGGAGCTATGGAGGTCTATTTGATAAGAGGAGTGTCCAAATGGGGTTCTAAGTTTATAAATAATAACCGTTTGAAAACCGTTTCATTACCATTTCATAACCGTTTCAAAACCGGAACGTAACCAACTCTCGAAGATTCGAAATTGATATGAAACATAACCGATTCGGAACCGTTTCACAACCGATTACCCGAAGACTTAGACCAAAAACTTTTTGAAATGTGGCTAAATAGTTATAACCGGTTCGTTAGGTTCTCAAAACCAGTTGGGGTCTTGGCTATTTATCCCAGTCTCTGATTGATTGCATGTGTCAAGTGGCATGTGGCACGTTGAGCATTGCAAAACGAAAAGAATACTCCGTCTGTAAAGTCTATAACAAAATTTAAGGATATTTAGCAAAAGATTATTAATTATTCCATTTTAAACAATGCCTTAAACGATCTTCGAGTTCACGCCCCATTCTAGCACTTTCCCGCTGCTCCACCCTCCCACCCTTCCACCCTGCCCCCTGCTCTACATATATTTTGAGACCTTCGTCTAATGCTTTGCCTCCTGTCGCTATTTAATCTATCAACTAGTTAAGCCCGCTATTAAATCTATATTTTATACCTTCCCTCTTTGCTCTCTCTCTCTCTGTCTGTATCCTCCCATCTTCATAATAATAATAATAGTAATAGTTTGTTGTTATTGCATAATTTTAATGTGTCGTCCTTAATTTAAATGCTTCCGCTGCACACGGACGAAACGAAACGAAGCAGAGCCACAGCCAGCGCCACAGCCACAGCCAGAGGCAGAGCCAGAGCCAAAGAGGAGCAGCACGAAGCAGCACGAGGCAGGCAGCAAATCCTTGGCAACGTCACGACATGGCCTCGTCTTCTATCTACCTCAAAACGTGGCACCGTGGCATCGTGGCATCGTGTGGCATCGTGGCACGGGGCAGGGGCACCCATCCCACCCGGAGGGGGGGGTGGGAATCTTTCTGCATTGTGTCGTGTTCCGTTTTTGGCTGCCAAAAAATTGTCTATTAGTTGGGGCCAGGATGAACATTCCATAATAATGGCATATGACAAGCGCCACATGCGGCAGCAACCCACTCCAGAGGGGGGGTGGGTTGCCCCTTCTGGAATGGATCTGGAATGAACGGTTGGGAGGGGTGCAGGGGAGGTAGGCCTGATGCTTATTAATTTAAAATTTACGGCGAATGCATTTAGGCGTCAGCTTGAAGCCCTTTTGCAACCACCCCCTCCACCCCTCCCCACCCCGTCCCCATGATTCCCCAGAGGCTCTTTTCTCTCGTTCCTGTTCCCATTTGGCTCTTGCCACGTTCCAATCTCCAGTTCATGCCCCAAAGGCAACACGACATTTTGATACTTCGTACAAGTTAATTAATTGTTGAGGCAGGAGCAAGGAGGCGCCTCCTGCCTACCCGCCTGCCCGCCTGCTGCTTCCAAGTCCTGCTATACGAATATATCCCGTATATATGTATATATAGACGTATGTATGTATATTCCAGTGTCACTTGTGTAAATATTCAACAGAGACACGCCCCCGCAGTCGCTCTCTCTCTCCTCTGCCTTTCTGTGTGCCCCCTAAGGATATAGAAGACGTGTCTCGGTCTGGAGGAGGAAGCCAAAGGCGCAACAACAGTGCTGCACTGTTGAAAAACGAGCCACAGTCTGTGGCATGTGTGAACTTTTTAACCAAACTCGTGCCAAAGTCAACACAAAACGAGGCACAAACGAGGGAAGCAGCAGAACAGCAGAACAGGACACTGGCCGAAGCAGAGGCAGTGGCCGAGGCAGTGGCAGTGGCAGTGGGAAGGGGAAACACTAGATAGGAGACAGGACAGGCCATTGGCCAACTGGCAGGACATTAAATGCAATGCAAAAAGTGTAGCCGGAGAGCGGAGGTGCGGGGGAGATGGTGTCCGGGGCTGGGAATGGGGCATTCTATCAAAGCCAAGATGCGATGTGGCCACAGAGCCTCAGGGATAATCACATTCAAAAGAATATGAAGCGTCCTCCTGCTGCAACAACATCGCCAAAGATAGCAGCAAGGGAGAGGCGAAGGGCAGGACTGGGCGGGGCGGGGCGGGGCAGGGGAATGCCATGGACTGCCAAGCGAAACAGGAAATGTTGCACGGACAAATTCAATGCTAAGAAGCAGGCGAAAAACCACTGAACTTTGACTGATGGACGCACGATGGAATGGGAGAGAGAGAGAGAGAGAGAGGGCGAGGGATGGTGGGGGAATGACTGGCGAGTGGCTGGTGGCAGCCATTCCACAGCTATGTATATGGATGGATATTTAAGGACTTGGCCCTAACCGTCCGGCACTTATTTTATTGACAATTTTATTTTCTCTTCCTTGATTTTCCTCACTTTTTGTTTTTTTTTTTTCTGCCAGCTTTTCAATTTCGACGGCTGGCTTGCGGCAATTTGTTGTTAACTGCCTCTTGCGCTCTACCCATCTCTCCACCGCTCTCTTTCTCTGCCTCTCTCTCTGTCGAGTGACATAAATTAATCAGGAAATCGAACGAAGCAACGACTATGCCCCTGCCCCTGCCCCTGCCCCAGCACCTGCCCTTGACTCTTCTCTCACTGTCTACATCCTGAGGTTACCGCCCACATGGGCGTGTTATTTTTCTAAAAAAAATTTGACAATTTTTTAGTTTGATTTTAAAATATAGAAGCAGTGGCGTAGAGTCGAGCGCACTAGAATATTTTGTCATCATCGTTTGTTTCCTGATTGAATTCCACTCTCACGAGCGGCCAGGACGCTGCAGGACGCTGCAGGACGCTGCAGGACGTTGCAGGACTGCTGGCATGCAGGAAGTGTTAGCCCATGCAAATTGAAATTGGGGATTGGCAATCGAAACTTTGTTTAGAGTGCGTCAAGACTGAGTCCTTGATTGATGGCAGTTAAGGGCACAAATTGAGTTCATTTCATAACCGGTTCGTGAAGTTTCACAAAGGACACAACACTGGCATTAATCGTGTTACCATTAAATTGAGTCACTGTTTGTCTATAAGGAAGAACCGGTTCATAACCGTTCCATAATCGGTTTGGAAACTAGAAAACGGTTTCAACTTTAAATGTTTCAAAAATGAAACACAATGAGAATTGATTTCGGTCTCTTTGTTGGTTTTTTGGCAACCAAACAAAACTATATATATAACCGATTCGTTAAATTTTTGAAAAATCTTTTTTCTGTTGTTGTCTTTTTTTCTCGTTTGTGGATTCAACTTTAAGTTGTGGTTGTTAAATATCCATAACCGGTTCATAACCGGTTAGTAACCGCTTCATAACCGTTCCGTTAAATGTTCGAAATATGCCCATTTTCTCATTTGGCTGAGTGATCTTTCTTCGCGGTGCCAAAACCTTCAGCAGGAGCATCTCCATTAAGCCTCGAAATATATACGACTTCCACTCCCCACATCCCCCCCCCACCCACAGGATCAAAGTCTGTTTGCAGTGTGCAACCTTTAGAACTCTTTTCAGGACATCATCATCTATTGACTTTACCTGGACAATTTCGGCGGCGTCAAAGGGCAAAGATGGTAGCAGATTGAGGAGGAGTTGAGGGTCGGTGGGTCGGGGTGGGGAGTGTGGCGGCGGGACATAAGCCCCAGATATGCACACAGTCATAATGCCAGATGCAAACAAAAAGGCGAAGGCGGCATCCGTGGAGGCTACAGATTTCCTTGAAGGCTGGGCTTCATTTTCATTTGCATGACACAAGCTGACAAACAGACAAACAGACAAACAAAAGAGAAGCACACACAAACAAACAAACAAAAAAAAAGAGTAAAAAAGAGTAAAAAAAGAGTAAAAACATTTGGTAATAATAATAAAAGGCGAACGCGCAGCAAATGCATATTTATTTGCCCAAAGTATTCCATATGCTGTCTGGCCGTCTGTCTGTCTGTCTGTATGTCTGTCTGTCCCGTATGACCGTATCCGTATCTCAGGTTCCAACCATCCTCGATTCCGAACCGAGCGATGGATAGATTTCCACCGTTTCGTTTCGTTTCTTTCAATTCTTTCAGTTTTCTTCCTCCTTTTTATTTGGTTATTTGTTGCATGAGTAATGGGGCATCTCCTCCGTTGATGCTGCTGGTGCTGCTGCTGCTGCTGGATGCAGATGCAAATGTACTGCGGATACAGATACAGAGAGTATCTGTATCTTTAGTGCATATATAAATAGTATTTCAGTTGAACGCACATCCAAAATAGCAAAAGCAAAGCAGAGCAGAGCGACGGCCCAGAGGCAAACCGTTTCGTATTGTGTTTCGAAAAATGTTGTTAAAATTGACACAAAATCAGAGACGAGGCAGGCCGTACCGTCTAGCGTTGAGACAAAAGCCCAAGCTCCCAGTCTCCCAGCTCCCAGCCCCCGCCCCAGCTACAGCGGCCTTTCATTCACTGAATCTCTGAATGTGTGAATGGGTCACACAGAGAGAGAGACTGAGAGATCGAGATCGTCAGCGTCAGCGTGTGCAAGAGCGGGACAGAGAACCCTATTCTGAATCCGCAAATCCTTAGCCCCAAAAGTCCGGAGTCTGAGGCTGAAGCTGAGTCTGAGTCGGAATCTGGCGTCGGGAACGAACGAGTGTTTGCCGGCGATAGCAGCGTAAATACATTTCATTTCGTCAATGCGCATACAATTACTTCCAGCAAACTGCTTGCAAAATTAAAATTAAATTACGAGCCAGAGACCTCGAAGATGGGAGGCGCTGCCTGCCTGCCAGCCAGCCAGTCGGGTTGGGTGGGTGGGGGGTGGTGCTACTGCTACTGCCGCCACTTCTAGCAAAAGTTCATTAAGTTATAGATGACGTGACGTGGTAGTTGACACGAAAAACGATACGAGAAAGGGTACGTACCACAAAGGCACAGAGGCAAACGATGGATGGGTGTACGGGTGTACGGGTGTACGGGTGAATGGATGGGCGGCTGGGTGGGTGGCACCTAAGAACACATCATTAAGTAGCTGCAAGACAATCGTGCCAATCATTAAAAATCTTTTCGGGGGGGGCGGTGGGGCGGTGGGGGTTGCTACAGGCTAAAGTCAAACGCTTTTATGAGTGGCTGAAGCTGAGGCTGCAATGCGGATGCTTTTCCTTTACATCTTCTGCAGTTATCAACACGTTCCACAGAGAGTCTGTGCTCTGCTGGCACTGCTGGCTCTGCTGGTGCTAGTGGTGCCGCTATTGCCGTCGTCGACCTGTCTAAAGCAGCCTCTAACTATGCTGTTAGACGCTGGGCCACCCTCGTTGGCCGCCCCCAAACGCCACCCCATGCGCATGTTTATAGACGCCCTAGATTAGGTCTTTGTCAGCAAATTTCGAGTGTGTACTGTAGCGGAGGAGAGGCAGATGCCATAAGCCAAATGCCTCGTGTGTATGGGTGTGCTCGAGTGGCGATAGCTGCGAAAAATCCAAAGCATAAGCTTTTGGCGCGAGTGGAAGCAGCCCACTTGAGGCACAGGCACAGCACAGGCACAGGCCCAGCAGAGACCCAGCACAGCCCGACGGTTCCGGCCTGCCTCCAGTGGCTTCAGTGGCTACAGTGGCTACAGTGGCAGAGCAGGACACAAGAGCAAAAGAGAGAAAGAGAGAGAGAGAGAGACTTGGCCTGGCCTGGCCTGGCCGCTCAACAACCACAGCAAGAGGTAAGAGGCAAGAGGTAAGAGGCAAGAGACAAGAGGAACAACAACTGCAACTGCTACTGCTACTGCTACTGCAACTACAACTGCAGTGCCCCCGGACCTGCCACAAGAGCTGGCAAGCGGGGGCGAAACGAAACGAAACGAAATCAAAGACAAGACACAGCCAAACATTTCTGAAGGCTCGGACTTTTTGGGGTCCTTTGAGTCCGAAAATGGCAGCTAATTGAATTGTTTTCGGTCCTGCCTGCCTGTATGTACATATGATATAACCGGTTCATAACCGATTCATTAATAGTTTGTCTTTGAGTCCAGGGAAATAATATTCTGGTAGAAATATCAGTATTTTTCAGATATTGTAGGGGTTTTGTCATAACCGGTTCATAACCGTTTCATAGCCGATTCATTAGTAGTTTATTTAAGTCAAAGGAAACAACCGGCTGGCAGTAAAGATCCTCACGAAAAGTTAACATATGTACCTAAAAACATACCCGATTCTTAGCCGATTCTTAACCGTTTCAAACCCGATTCGTTGCCGTTCTATTTGGGTTAAAGGAAACAATATTCTGATAGAAAATGTATGCCAACAATCTTGAAGAAACTAAGAAACTTTATTGAATGGCTTTCGAAACGGTTTACAATCGGTTAAGCGAATTCAAATATGTGTATGTATTATACCTGATTCTAAACCGATACGTATAGCAACCCCAGTCTCTACCCCTTGCCCCTCACCTCTTTGCTGGCTCTCAATCAACTCCATTGTCGATTGTCTAGCATTTTTGGGTCATTATTTAAATTACCGATTGATAACCGGTGCGCCCCTACCCCCGCTTGCGACCCGCATCCCCTGGCACGTGTCACTCATTGACCCCGCCAGAGTATGCAATTTCCCTTCCATTCCAATTGACTTCTTGGCCATGTCTCGAAGGAGTCTCTTCCGCCAGAAAGAGACAATTTTTTACGCCCATCGTTTGCGGGTTGTTCGAGGGTGCAGAGAGGGGTGCTGAAGGAGGTTTGTGGTGTTTGTGTGTGTGTGTTTTTGGGGCTAATTTACCAGGCAGCTCCATTGGGAGGGGAGGACCAAAAGGCGGCTGCCAAGAGCGAAAATAAAAATTAAAAAAGATATAAGACACACATACACGTCCGAAAAATGGCCAAAAGATAACAAAAGAGAGACACCCAAAGGGAGATAGAGGGAGAAAGTCACAGAGAAAGAGAGAGAGAGGCAAAAACACACAGTACACTCGGCAAAGGGGTGAGGGGCAAGGGGTAGAGACTGGGGGGGGTATTGAAGAAGCCATTTGAAAATTTGAAAATTTTTTGGCACAGGTACAGGAAAAACCTACACCCCCCCGCCCCCTGCTGGCCCCCCGGGCACCACTCCTACAAACACACAAAAAAAAACAACTGAGAAAAAGAGACAAACCCAAAGACCGCATTGACTCTTCAACTATTGCTGCCGCATATGTGTGATTGTATGGGTACGTATCTGTGTCTGTAGCTGTAGCTGTAGCTTTAGCTGTGAGTGTATGTGTGTAGATATGCGCTATAGGTTATAATATGTTAGCGTAATGCCCCGGACAGAACGACGGAACGACGCGAGTGGCACACGGCGCACTCTGATGATGGGCGGAGCCAACAAATTCGCTAAACAAAAAACAAGCGCGCTCGACCCCAACGCCAACAGCAACAACACAAAGCGAATCTATCTATGTAACTGTGTATCTGTGCATCTATATGTCTGTGTGTGTATGTGCATGTGTGCACTGCAGATGTGTGTTGGCGGGCGGCGGCTCTAAGGGCTTTAAGGGCACCCAAAAGGCAAGCGCATCTTGCCAGACGACTGTTGCAATCTCTACTTCCTCGCCCAGATACATTTACATCTTTCCATCTTTCCATCTTTTTTTTTTGTTTTTTTTTGGGTTTTTTGTATCTTTTCTGTTGGAGTGCCATCCGAAATTTGGTTAATATGAATGCCAGGGAGCTCTGTGTTTGGATCTGCCTTTTGATTAGCCTAATGAAACTATGCGGCAGAGAGAGAAACAACCCCCTACCCATCCCCCTGCTCGCCACTCCCCTATGCGCCCCCATTCCCAGCTGTATCTGCATCTGTGTCTCCCTCTCAGTGTATCTTTGCATTGTATCTTCCTGGCCTCCACAATTGAACGCAAAAAGAAAGGGAGCAAATCTCAAGCATTTGATCAATTACAATTTCAATTTAAAGGCAACCCCCTCCCCCCCCCCAATACCACCCCACCCCACCCTGCAACACCATCAACATCTCCGCCAGCTTCTACTTCTCTATTGATTCATTGTTTTCTCAATGAGAAAACGAGAAAACGAAACCAAAAACTGATGAAAACGGGAATCAATTCGTTGCGGCTCGTCTCGTCTTTATGGCAATTCAAATTGAGATACAAAATTCAGTTAGATATACAGCAAATAGATACAGCAATCCCATCCCATTCTCCCTGCCCGAGTTGAGAGAATAAGGGAATTGATTAGATCGCCTCACACAGCTGGAGACAACGAGAGAATACTCGACTTTCGACTATTTCGAAAACCTTGAGAAGGTTAGCAGCTGTTCCCTCACTGGATGGGCTTCTGTTTTCCATTTTGATCGCAAATAAATCTACATACGTCTATCTACATATCTAGCTATCTATCCATCTCTTCTGTCTATCCATCTACATACAGCTTCGTGTATCTTTGGAGCAATAGATTGCTATTTTTAGAAAGGGAAAAGCTTCGAAAAAAGACTATTAATGATTATAATACTTTTTCTAATCCCAAAGAATGAAATTTTACTTTGTTTACATCCCAGATACATTTCGAAACAGAGAAATGGAAAGCAATTGAGTGGAATATAAAGACTGCAAAACATTGGACAGATTTTCTCTGGGTTTTGTTTCCGATCTCTTTTCTATAGATTTCAGAATTAAGTATAGTCTTTCCTTTCGCAATGAAAACCCCTAAAATCAGCGTCTTCGCTCTGAAGGTTCTTTTTGGAAACGAAATCATTGAAAAGAAAGAATCTACTGATTCTATCAATTGTATCAAAATTGTAGAAAATTATGTTCCCAGATCTGAAATGAAGGAAAATAAAGTAGCACACTATATTTCAACTATTTTTTTCAACCACAAAAGTAACATCTATGTACAGAATCTTCAGCAGGTCTTTTGTCTTAGCTTTTGTAGCTCTTTTTCTAGTATTTTCTAGTATTTTGAGGCGATTTCCTGGGTCTGGGTCTCTTGTTAGCAAAGGATTGAGAAAGAGTATCTGCGGAGATGTTAATTGTGACGACCCCGTTGTTTCTTGCAAGAATCCACTGCACAAATTATGGCATCCGCCAGCTAATTGTCAGTTAACTTTCAGTTAATGTAGAAACAGTAACAGTGTGAGGCTTACCTGGACTCGTCTGCCAACTGAGGCCGCCAATGAACATTTTGCTGCAACGAAAGAGAGAGAGAGAGAATGAGAGAGGTGATAAATGAGGCATTAGCTAGTAGCAGCAAGAAATTAGATAAATGTTATGGCTATATGTAAGTACTGGTAAAAGTAGAAGAAATATATTTTTATCAATTGCCGAACCAATGGCCAAGATGCAGGCTGGTCTTTCAGCGGTGTGTCGTCTGTTGTGGGGCACCCTTGTGTCATTGGTGGCGGCGTTGTCATCATCATCATTATGATGATGATCATCATCATCGTCTGTTGTCTCGTTGTCTTCATCATTATTTAAATCATAGAAAATAAGCCGCTTTTCCCGGGCATTGTTTTTCAGGCTGGAACAAAAAAATCTCTCACCCACCACTCATTCTCCCACAGGTTCCCCATTCCCGTTCCCTTTACCAACCACCCACCCCTTTTACCGTCTAGACCCAGACCCATGGCTTATGCAACAAAAGAAAAACAAAGATGCCACATTTTGGAGTCTTTGATTTAATGCGAAGCAACAGATACTCTCCCTCTATCTCTCTCGCTCTCTCTACTTTTAAATGAGAAAAGAATTCTATTAAAATCCCAATTTAAGGCCATATTTTAAGGGAAATCTACATTCTGAATGATGTAGATGTAGATAATGATGTAGAAATTGAAAAAAGTTTCCTCTCGGATTGAAGGAGACACTTTTTGAAATGATATTTTCAATGGCAATAGAGGGATCTATTAATACGAACTATTCTCAACTTAAGCGATCTTTTTTCTATCAATATATACTTCTTCTATCTATCATTTGTCAATTGTATTCCTTTTTCTGTAATTCAATATTCATTCTACCATTCCATTGCCATTCTATCATCATTCTATGGCCATACTATAGTCATCCCAGCATCATTTTCCATTTATATCATCAATTCTTGGGGAATATCTTCGAATTCGATGGCAAATTAAGCTTCATTTTTTCCTAAACTCAAGAATTCAGTGATTTAGTGAGGAGGCCCCTTTCGCCAGCGACGACAAGCTCCTTTGAAACACTGAGGGACTTTCTCTCGAAGAGGAAAATTCGAGTATGGGGCAAAACAAAAGGCAAAGGCTCTGTGCCCAAAACGAAAGTAGGCGGCAGCGGCAGTAACGACGACGTCGGCGACGACAATGATTATGAAAACTTCAACAAACTGCAAAAGAGCGCAACAGTGGCATGCAACATACAACGAAGCAACGGTGGCAGCAAAGCAGCAAAGCAGCAAAGGGAAGTGGAAGTGGACCACTGGTTGGTGGAGTGCAGCAGGGTGCTGCAGCGGCTGAGAGGTGGGAGGGGGCATGGGGAGGGGAGTGGCAACAAAATGCAATGTTGGAGGAGGCAAATGTTAGTGGCGACACGAAAAACGAATGTAAAACACACACAAAAATGCATAGAAACACAAATTGCAATGAAAAGCAAAATAAAACAAGGGACTGCCAGAGGGAAAGAGAGTCAAAGAGAGATAGAGAGAGAGAGAGCGACAGAGACAGAGCTACAACTAAATGAAAATGTTAATAAAATGTGCAACAACAACAACAACAAGAGCTGCAATAGCTGTTGCAGCAGCAGCAGCAGCAGCGGCGGCAGTGGCGGCAGTGGCAGCAACAAAAGAGTAACGAAAGCTAAAAGAAAAAAACTAAACCAAAGAACGGAAGAAGCGTCGAACTACAGCAGAAAAAGTAGCTGGGCAAAAGAGGTAAGGGGAAAGAGGGGTGGGTCGGGGTGGGCAGAAGGGGGCTGAGGGATGGCACAAAGTAACGGCACTGCAGAAACCCCCCCCCCCCGTGAAAATAGGCCTCGGAATCCAAGTATTTTTATGTTTATTTTGATTTTTTTTTGGGTAGAAAGGTAGAAAAACAACAACAACAACAGGAAAAATCTAAACTCTGGCAGAACAATTTGTCATTAATCAATGTTTTGGTATTTTCCAAGCGATTTTCCAACTGGTTTAGATACCAGTGGTTTCCCTTGGGGCACATCCCCCCAACCCCCCCGGGTGGAGCAAAATAATCAATCTTCATTGTAAAGTCGAGATATCGGAAAAACTTGTGGTGGGTGGCTAAAACTAAAGCGCTGATAGATCAGGAGGTGGTGGTGTAGGTGGAGGGGGTGGAGGTGGTGTTGGTGAAAAATTCTGTATTTTTTTGAAGCATTTATTTCGTTCTCATTCATCATTTTCGAATGGCTCTTCTGTAAGTTTTCCATCGATTCCATCGCTCGCTTTTCATTATATTTTTTCTTCTCGCTGCACTTATTTTTGTTTTTCAACAGGGAGAGAGGAGAGAGGGAGGGAAAGAGAAAGATCTCATCATTCATCAGCATTTGATTTTTACTTTGTCAACCCATTCGCGTCCCTCCACCACATGCCGCTCTTCAGTCATTTCGAAGGCGGAATGGAACGGAACGGAACGGAATGGAATGGTCTCCTCTCCTCTTCTGATGCCTCTTATCCTGATGCCGCTGACTGATCCACAAATATTTGTATTCATTTCATGATAATTCTCTTCTGCTGCTGCTGCTGCTGCTGTCTATGGGGTGCCGCCTGTGGGTGCCCCATTGGGTTTTGTGCACCGCGGGTGACCTTCCAACGCACTTCTCTACCCATTCACCCCTTGCTCCTCACACCCATGCACGTCTCTCTCCCTGTCGCTCTGGCCAGCCAATTGCCAGTGCACCGAATAATGCGCGCGACCTTGTCCCACACTGGCAATCAGTACGAAGCCTGCCACCCCCACCCCCACCCCACCCGCACCGCACACCACCCCCAAGCAGAACGTCGTTCAACGTCCAGCTGTGTGACGCGTAATTTTGCAAAAAAAACACAAAAAAAATACAGCAACAGATTGGGACAGCGGACAGGAAGAGGGGGTGGCAGGGGGCACGGGACAGGGGGGGCGGCATGGGGAAAAAAGTGTCAAAGTCAACGCTGAATACTGTGTTTAAAGCGATAGATTCATTCCGCTCGTCGTCGTTGCATTCGTATCGTTTTTGCTGCTGCACAAAGTGTTGCACAAATTGCAAAAGATTACGCATTCGCAGCGGTGTCTGCCTCAAACCTACTTGCACTCCTCCTCCACCGATTATCTGTTCCTTCGGGTGTCTCCCTCCATTGGGTTCCTGGTGGGGGGTGGTCTCTATTCCCCTACCCTTACATAGTTCCTATTCCCGCGGGTGCCATGCCACAAAGAGAGAGAGAGAGAGAGAGAGAGATAGAGAGAGCTTTGATGACATTTGCCTTTGTCTTTTACAACATAGCTGCTGCTGCTCCTGCTTCTGATCCTTTGCTGCTTCCTCTCGCCCGAACCCCCCTCTCTTATGGTATATCTCCCCTTTGGGGCATGGCATTGCCGGCTTATACTACAGTTTTCGCAGCTATTTACAGATTTCCCACAAGTCCCCACCTCCTCAGACACACACACACACACAGAGACACACAATCCCCCAGCCCATCCCCATCCCTGATGTGTGGAGTAGGTTGAGTGTGGTTTAGGGGGGTGCCTGGGGTGGCTGGGGCGGTTTGCAGCAGCACTAAGCTTACGAGTCATAAACAAGTCAACGCAACATGTCCGATTAGTAGTGCAACCACCGACGACTGGCATTTGTCACCCACTGCCTAAGCCACGAGCTTGTGGGCGTGTGGGCATGGGCGTGGAATGAAGATGCTGCCTGCCACAACGATTATGCCTTGCCTCTGCCTGCCACCAAACTCTAATCTGCACTTGCAGAAACAAATCCCCACACACAAAGATCCTTCAGCAGAGAGACCCACGGACAGATGACGGATATCTCTAAATCTCTGTATGGGTCATAATGACGGGGGGGGGGGGGGGGGGGGGGGAACAAACCCACAATGAATGGGGGGAGGGGGCTGTGGCTTCCAGCCTGGAAGGATTCCCCCTGGGGCTTAGCTACGATCTCCTGCGATCCTTGATTGAATTGAACTGAATCTCAAAATAAACAATTAATTGCAGTTCTTGCAGTTTTGTATCTTTTTGTCGAGTGTATCTGCCATCGTAGGCTTCTCTGTATGGCCTGCCGTTTCTGCCGCGGCTAGGCTCCGTGTTTAGGAAGGGAGGGGTGGCATGGGGAGGGGGGTCTACAGCTCTGCTGCTCTGCTGCTCGGTCACATTTGCTTGCATTACGAAATAATTGTAAAGCGCACGTCACTTTTCTATAGGCCTTCGTCTGTCTATCCAGTCCCGTTTCCCCTCTCTATCCGTTCTGCCCCTTCCTTCACCCTCTCTCTCTCTCTCTGTCTCTGTCTCTCTCTCTGGGGCAGCAGCAGCACTCTTGGGCCATTCATGCGCAAGTTGTCATCCATCGCCCCATTCACGGAGGCCCATGTGCCTGTCCCGAACCCGTACACGGTCCCAGTACCGTACCCAGAGCCAGACCCAGACCCGGACCCGGTCTCGGGCTCCGTTCAGCGAGGTTTTTGGCTTTGTGCTTGACGCCCGCCGCCGCTGACGCTGCTGCCACTGTCTCTGCCTTTGGCTCAGTCTCTGCTTCTGCTTCGGCTTCTGCTTTTGCCACTGCCACTGCCACAGCGCTGACGTTCGCTTTGCCGCTTGTTTGCCATTCAAAATCCGTTCAGACTTTTGTATGCACATCACAAGTGTTGCCCTCTCGTTTCTTCTGCATTACATTTGCATATAATACCATCTCTCTCTCTCGCTCCCTCTCTCTTTCTCTGCCCTTTCTTTCTTCTCTCCCATTCTCCCACTCTCCTCCATCTCCCTTTCTCTCTCTCTCTCTCTCTCTCTCGCTCGCTCCCTGCACTAGTTGACGTTTTCTATTGTGGCTTCATTGTTGAATAGAAAAAATGTGCAAAATAGTAACGAAAAAAAAAAGAAAAAACCAAACACACACACACACACACAAAAAAAGCGAAAAGAAAAGAAAAATAGCAAAACAGCCAGAGGGGCGACTCCCACCGCCCCTACCGCCCCTACCGCCACACACGCATGCTGCTGCTGCCTGCCACACGCGCTGCCTCTTGCTGCATCTCCGCTGCGTGGACAGGAACGGGGAGACGGGGAGACGGAGGGCGGGATGCCATGCCGCTTACATGGAAATAAAAGTGCAGATCTTGTAACTTTAGTAATTTTTCACATGACAAATTATGTGAGCGGCGACCGGAGCGGGACAAGGTGCAGGAGGTGACGGTGGAGTACTATGTCGAGAGGCCAACAAAGGGGAGCAGCACATATGGGGCAGCACCAGCAGCAGCAGCCGCAGGAGGAGGAGTGGCATATAGTGGCACCAAAAGGGGACAGACAGACAGACAGACAGAAACGACACTCATGGAGCAGCAGCAGCAGCAGCAGAGAGATAGAGAGAGGCCATCCAAAAGGCGCCGAGTTGTGGCTTTTGAAAGCGGACAGTCCGCATTATGCAACAATGTGTGGCAGGCGGCATTAGAATGTACAAAACATTAACTATGCAACTTTAAAGTCTGCCTTTAAGGCGGCAAAGCGCTATAGAGGCATAAGGATTATCAGGGGCATAAACAGAAGGTAAAGTTTATGCCAGGAATACCTAAGGAAACAATCGGGAATGTACCTTAAATACCTTAAATTTCCTGCCACAGATCTGCTGCCTTTTCGTATACCCATAAAACCGAAAGAGTTTTGACCTTTTGGAGAAAATTATAAAGCGATTTTTCCGCGTAGCTAAAAGCCAAACATCGAGTAAAATCCAATGCACATTTTATTTCATTATTTTCGTTGCCTCGTGCCCCACAAAATCCTCTGGACAATTTGACTCCCGCAAGGCCCAAAGCGACGCAGCAGCAGCAGCAGCGCCAGAGCCAGTGACAAAATGTTAGCCAAGGTGTCTTCGGGGGTCGAAGCTTTGATACCCTTCCTAGAGAAACTGCACGAGGGCATCAATAATACGTATACGTACATGTGTACCATAGGTATGTATGTATATTCCCTTTTTGGGTTGGAAAGGTATGGAAAATAGTTCTCTGATTCTCAAAATGCATTATATACCCTCCTCTGCCAGGATGTGTGTGTACGATGTGTGTATTCCCCCCCCCGTTCCGACTTATCCTGATGACTATCATGTGCGGCTATCAACAACATCATCAAAATGCACCGACAACAACAAAAACAACAAAGAGAACAAGAACAAGCAACGTGAGGTACGGGGCAGAGGCAGGGGGCAGGGGGCAGATGGCAGGGAGGATGGATGAAGAGCCACTGCAATTGCTTCGTGGTTACAACCTTTTCACTAACAGAATGTAGTCCAGAGAAGGGAGGATTGAGGGGAGGAAGGGGAGGGTTTGGTAGGGTATGGTAGGAGAATGTAAAGAGGATAGCGGAAATCGTTGGACACAAAACTAAAACGCATCGAGAGCAGCAGCGTAGACCCAGCAGAGACAAGGCTAGAGGGCTGCCGAGGTACAAATGTGTGTCTGTGTGTGTGTGGCCTGCTAGAGAGATAGAGACAGTTATGGGGGGGGAGCTGGAGAGCTGCAGAGCTGAAGAACTGGAGAGAGACGAAAGCTAGGCCAAAGCATAAATATGCTGCTGCCGACAATTGTCTGAGACATTCGAAGGCAGCGCAGCGCCGCTCAGCGCCAGGCCACCGTCGGCAGAGGCTACGAGTGTGTGAAAGCGACACTAAGCGGGGTATGGGGTAGGGGTAGGGGTAGGGGTGGGGGGAGTTGCAGCGGCACAATCCCATTGTGGGCGGGTGGGGGTGTAAGAGAAAACACGCAAAACAGAGCAGAAATATGAACCGATGGTCAGGGAGATGGAGTGGAAAGGGAGTGGGAGGAGAGTGCGGCGGAGAGTGCGAGCGGTAAGCGAGCGTCAGACAAAGCAGCGGCTAAATGTTGGCCTGGCGGCAGCAGAAGCAGCAAATGTTTTATGCACCCACAGAGCAAGAGAGAGAGGAAGATAGCCATGGGAGATGCTGGTACAGTGGGTGATAATAACGAAAACTAACTAATGGTCAAATATCCATGGGGGGAGGCTTACAGTGGGCGGTGCAGCAACATAAGCCACTGTTCACCAGATTAAATATTCGAATACATGAAATGTAATATTCAAATTATTCATTTATTTACTCAATAT
Organism: Drosophila azteca; assembly: GCA_005876895.1. Taxonomy (NCBI): domain Eukaryota; kingdom Metazoa; phylum Arthropoda; class Insecta; order Diptera; family Drosophilidae; genus Drosophila; species Drosophila azteca. Next base: position 10,260,112 of record VCKU01000011.1, on the reverse strand, counting down.
TTACTGGAAAAACCCATTCAAGCGGAAAATTCCACATGCTGAAAGAAGAAACTTTGCTATTGTAGCCCACTGTAAGCCGCGACGTGTGTTTTTGTGCCCGCCTGTGGGTGAGTGGGTGGTTGGGTGGCTGGGTGTGTGCCTATGCGAAAGCGAATGTGAATGTGTGCATGTGTGTGTGCTTGATAGTGTGCGTAATGCGAATGTGCACGAAAAAGCGTAATAGAAAAAGAACTTTACAGTTGCATCGATTTAATCGTGCGGAAAGCTAAATATGAAGGAGAAGAGCAGAGGAGAGAGAGACCCCACAGAGGAGAGAGACCCACAGAGAGAGAGACAGAGAGAGTGGAAGAGGGCAAAAAGGGGTCCGACCAAGGCGGACCCCAGCGACCGACGACTGCAACCGGCGACTGCGTCTGGAGGCAACGTCATCAGCATCTACGGGTTGCTTGTTTTGGGGTGGGGAAAGGGGTGGCCAGGGGTTCACTGGGGCAGAGGCACAGCCTAAATTGGGATACGCTTCGGCTCATTTAAAGCAATTCTACTGCCGCTGCCGCCGCTACTGCCGCTGCCGCTGCCGACATCGCTGCAAACACAAACACAATTACCAGTACATGCAATTTATAATGAATAGCGAACGAGGGGGTGAGTGGGTGCGCAGCGCTGGTTTTCGGGAAGGGGGGTGGTGGGTGGTGGGGAGGGGTTAGAGGTTACAATGGTGGGGGTCATATAACCCGCTGCACTTTGCGGTTCAAAGGATGCATTGTGCCGACTGCGATACAGATAGCAAAACTTTTGCACTGCTTTCCTCTTTTCCACTTAGTTCTTCGTTTCGTTTCTCCATTTCTTGCTGGCTTCTTCTTTTCTTCTCTTTTTGTTATCGTTTATTGCATAACATACGCCCCATTTTGCGCGGGGGAGGAGAAGGAAATGGAGCCGGTAGACAGCGGCGGCAACCAGGCGACCAATATAATGTTTGCCTACACCTATAACTGTTCCTCCGCCTCCGACTGCCGCCTTCTCCTGTTCCTGTTCCTGTTTCTGTTTCTGTTCCCACCCAAATCCCATTCGGCGTCATTTTCTAATGGCGGCGGCTTATACTTCCTAACCAGGAAAAAGAGTTTACTTTTTATTTTGCTGCCAAAAGTTATGACTGCATTTAGCAGCAGGAAAGGCAGCCAGCCGGGCAGGGAAAACTTTCCTTAGCCTTGCATTGATTTCAAAAGAAAATCGCATAGAGAGAAATGTACTTTTTAGGCTAAGTATTGTGCTCGAGCACTACAGCTGCCTCCACTCACCCGCCGTCTCCCTCGCCTCGCCCCCCTCCACGCCCCTCTCATGTCAAGTAAGTCCATTTTAATCGAACTGTTTACTTAAAAGTGCAACTAAAGCAAATGAAAAGTTTTAGGTTTCCCCAAATGGCGTGACAGGAGGGTAAGAGATTGTAAATTGAATTTTGATAATGTCAATTGTGGAATTGTGCACACAAAAGTTTTTCCTATTTTTGCGGTTTAAGTGGATCTTCTCTCTCACACGCTCTCACGCTCTCCCTTTCTGCTCCGCTCCTCTGCCATTAAAAAGTTCCGTTATTTGCTGGCTGCAACGAAAATCATGAATGTACATATTTATATACAAAATAAAACCATTACAACTTGCCCGCCAGCAAACAAACATTGAAATCCCATAAAGGGTCAGGTCAATGTTTTGCAATTTGTTAACACACTTTGAAAACACTTTAAAAATGCAACGAACACGCAACAAACACACACACGCAGAGAAAAAAATATCGATAGCCGGCGGTCAGCCCGATGATCGTTAGTGTTGCTAAATAGCCATCGATTGATCCAGTGCTTTCCAGTGTTGGGAGTGCCCAGCATCTGTTTCGTCAGTTATTTTTGGTTGTTTTTTGTTTCTGTTTTATTGGTTGGCTATAAAACGAAATCTGCAACAAAGCTGGACGGCTAGTCGGGCTGGCACTTTACGCTAATGGCTGGGGGCTGCCTGCCCTAGAGTCAAATTGCCCCAGGTCTCATTATGCATACCAAATGAAAGCTTATTGGCCGGACAAACGGCTGACAAGCAAACAACAGTTTGGGGCAATATGGAACTGCGCCGCACACAGCGACACAAAATCATTTGAAAGCAATTATATCAGACAAACAGGAGAAGTACGTTGTGTTGTGTTGTGTTGTGGATGGGACAGACGATTGGGTTGGGTAAATGGCGATGAGGATGGGGCTGGGGCTGGGGTTGGGGTTGGGGTCCGGTCACTCTCCGTTTTCCGTGGCTCCGTGCTCCTCTGCAGTCAGCGTACATAGAACGTAGTACAATGAATCAATTTACGAAACGTAACAAAGCCGCAATTACAAGCAGAGCGCGAGAGGGAGACAGAGACAGGGGCAGGGACGGAGACAGAGACAAGAAACAAAACGACAATTATGAAAAGAGCAACGAGTGCAATTGCATTGCCACGCCAAACCGCCCCTTCCCTACACCCTACCCTTCCGCGTGTGACAACAACCTCTCTAACGGTTGCTGCAGCAGTCGCTCATTCCATTCCCTCTATCGTGGCTCTCGCTGTTGTTGTTGTTGTTGCCGTTTCTGCTTCTTCTGTCGATTTCTAGGCCCAATTTTTCGAAAGGGGGACGCTGGACGAGAGCGTGTTGCTGTTTTGCCTTTTGTTGTTGTTGTTGCTGTTGTTGTTTGCATTGCTTTTGGTTTTTCTCTGTTTTTGGGTGCCGCGTGTCAGTTCTAATGGATAATTGTCGAACTCGAATGCCAATGCGGATGCCGTTGTCGTACGTAGCCATGTTCCCGCTGCTGCTGCCGCTGCTGCTGCTGCTGCTGTCGTAGCTCATTCGAAGAGGGTAGCAGGGGTTGGATTAGCTAAATAAACCACTAGGGGGACGGGGACACCCCAAAAATAACTCAAATACTTGTTGATTCAGAGCCCCGTTGACAAATTTATAATATTTGATGATTGCTCAAGTGTGAATCGGTAACCTTTTGGTTTAGAGGACTTTTATACAGAGAGAGCGAGAGACTCCTGCATTCAGAAGAAATAATATCTTATGAAGAATTTCAGATATGGAGTGTAGTTTTTGGCTGCTTTTGCTTGCTATATCAAATCTTAATTTCTTACTCTGATTTTGCAAGAATTTAAGGCAGAATAGTTTTAGGGGGTAGATTTCTCATGGTCTATGGAAAACGGAAACGTTCTAAATATGAATTTATAGATAAAATACCTTATAAACCAAAGTATATTGCTTTCTATCCTAAGAATGATCTGAATTCCAACTACATTTATCACAAAAGTCGAACAAAAGTTATCTCTCCATTACATATGGAAGAAATCGTCCAATATTTTACTCATATTGGTGCCAGCGAGCGAGGCGCGTGAGCCGGGGGTTGGTGCAACCTAGTGTACAGGGTGTTTTGCCCTCTAGTGCCCCATTGGATGTCTCTTGATCCATTCTAGAGGGTATTTTTCTTATCGATCAGCCTGCAATGCCCGCCCCTTCAGTCATTTGTTTGTTTTTGCTGCATTTGCCACTAAAAATACATTGGCAAAGTGAATTATATTAATAGCAGGGCATTTATTTAGTTATTTCAAAGTTTTGTTGCATGTGTTTTACTTTTTATTTGCATTTTCTTGCGCCTTTGTGTTTATTTACTTTGCCATTTTGCGCCAGAAGAAGATCTCATCAGCCACCGATCGCCCCATCCCTTCTCCCGCTCTTCCGAGGCCAAAGATCTCTCCCCTCTTATCCTCTCCAAATATTCGGGAGGCAAATGATCTGCCGCCACCTCCTGTTTTTTGCCCACTGCAGATGCCTTCACCATGGATGGGATGGGCCCTTCAAAAGATTTATAAAGTTGCCACAAGACAGAAAGAGAGAGAGAGAGAGAGTCGGAGAGTGGATGAGTGGGAGATGGATGAGCAGGAAGGCGGGACCGAGACCGGGAGACCGTTCAAATTTACTGAGCCATGGCGATCGCCGAGAGGAGAGCCACCGACCGACCGACAGACCGACCGACCGCCAGTGAACGAAACTGTGAATGGAATTGTATTCCCCCGAAGTTGCACAACCGAAATAGAGATACAGATAGAGGGATAGATACGGAGAAAGAGACAGAGATAGAGAGAGAGAGTGAAAGATACAAAAAAGAGACACAAAGATGCGGATGCATTTGTATCTGTTGCCGTAGCCGTATCTGTATCTGTATCTGGGGGGAGCGTCATCAAAAGGTATTTTACATTAATTCAAGATTTATGCATTCAACATTCGCGCTACTAGGTGCTGCATTTCCCATTCGTGCAACGCCACACAAACTTTTACCCGACTCCCTCAGTTGTTGCAAACAGTTGCAGTTGCAACTGTTGCCAGTGTGGCACCTGCCAACATCAACGGAGCAGCAGCAGCCGCGGCAGCAGCGGCGGCAGCAACATCGGTCGCGAGCAGCAGGTGATCCATTTCTTTTATCCGGTAGCCTACGGCCCGCTGCCCTGCCTGCCACTTGAAGATGCAACATGCCCCAGCCTATTTTTGTGGCTGCTGCTGCTGCAAGTTGGCCAAAAACTAATGCAAATAGACAAGAAGAGCTGCTGCATCAAACATACCTCCCCTCCCCACCCCTTCATCCCCACCCATGTGCCACACACTCTTTGTGGAGTGCTGAAATTTGCAGCATTTCGATAATAGATATATATATACATATATACATATGTACATATATACGAAATGTGGCAGTGACTGGGAAAGGGGAGGGAACAGGGAGGGGGATAATGTATGTACGTATCGCATGTATATGCATGAACTGCATAATTTATGGGGATTGCGTGTTCAATGGATTGCGACGGCTGTCCGGGGCCATATGGCCATAACTGCTCCTCCTCTCCCTCCTCCAATGTGATCTCTGCCCTGCCCCGCCCTGCTTTGCTTTTCTTTGCCCTGTAGATGGAGATAATCTCTGGTTTCCCTTCCGATATGATGGAGAGTTTCTCTGATTCATGTTGACACAGGAGATGGTTATGGAGAGCTCTATTAGTGTCTCAGATTTGAGATTTACTTCGTTTGAAGTTACCAAAACTGCGGGATTTTATAAGCGATATGAATACATGATCTTCCTCGAGGAGAAGTATAATAATTCTATGTACATATAAGAGATCAAAGATCTTCTCATCGAATTCTCTTGATTTCCTAAGGATTTATTGGGGTATTTAACCAGACTTGTTAGGCATCTGCTTTTCCATTATTTTTCTTAGATAAACACACGCAAGCTAGCGATCAAAATAACTTCTCATTCTCAGTTTCCTTACTCCAATTACAGCTTTCCCCCCCCCTCGCATTCATATGCATTGCCTAGTCTTATCACACACAAACATTTCCATCCATTAGGAAAGCCATCTCCAGCTCTCCATTCATATCCCTGGTCCCCTTTGCCGCACATACAAATGCCACATCGATTGTGGCATTCCTCCTTTCATAATTTGTTCACTTCATGGACTGCGTCAAAAGGGCTCTGTTTTATGTGTGTGCGTGTGTGTGCATGCATCCAATCAGCCGCCGCCGCTGCCGCCCCCCCATCATCATTACCTTTCAATCAGTGCCAGCAATGCCACTCGACTGCCAATCATGGGATCACTCATTTGTTTGTCTGATTCTGTATGACTTTCCACAGCCGTTGCATGTGGCACCCCCAACACCCTCCACTCCACCCCCCACTCCTCACCGAAACATGATGCGAATTATCAGCAATGCAGCTTGCAATTAATCTGCTGCATATGACACCGCCGCAATCACAACTTAACCCATTTTCGGGCCAAAGTATGATGCGACACAGGAAGTGGCAGAGTGGCTGTGGGGCTGAGTGGCTGTGGGGCCAGAGACTGGACCGATGATAAACTGTAACCAGAAGAAGGACGGCCAAAGTCAGGACTAGAGACGAGACTAGTAACTGCAATGCACTAAAGCACTAAGCTCTCAATGGCTTTAATTGAATTTTGATGTCCTTGGCAAATTGTTTTCTAATTAGTTTCGCAGACTTTGCACTCCCCTGTTCTCGTCCTGGTTCCGGCCAGGACTGAGCTGAACCGGACTGGACTCTGGACGGGGCCGGACCCCATAGTTGACATAGAAAAAGTTTCTGTCAACAGCTCTAACTGCTTTCACACTTTCCTCCCCAGGCGCAAACCTCCGCTGCCTTCCCCCCTACCCCCACACAGCCCATTTCCTGCTCTTCAATAATGACAAACTTAAAACTAAAACAATTAATGCCACATCCACGACCTCAGACACACACACAGACACACACAGACACACACACACAAAAAATAAGAAAAAAGAAAACATTAAAGAAAGGAACGAGAGAGATTTCGCTTGAAGATTGAAGGTTTTGATACTCTCAAGCAGATACTCTTCAATCTTTGGTTAAACATTGTGAAAATCCATTCCCAAAGCGGGTTTTACCATGGGAGGTACATACATATATCCAATACCTTTGTGATTTCGTCATCTATATGTAACTCTCAGCTGTACGTCTGTCTATGTCTAAGTATAAATCTTGGAAAATCCGCAGTTCGATTGAGAGGTCAAATTTTGGACCTACTATAAGTTCTGTTATAGAAATCCGATCATAACATCCCTTGTAAAATGCTCTCCAGTGGTATAAATTGCTGAGATATCTTGGAAAACATGGGTAGTATTACCACAAAGATACAAGCGAAAAGGATCAGAAGGACTTTGGTATCTTGAAGCAAAATAACCGATAAAAAAACAGACTGAAATCTAGAAGATAATAAGGATATACATACATATAAAGTAGATCGATCTAAAGTCTAGAGACTGGCACAAAATAAAATCCCAGTAATATAAATTTAACTTTTAGAGAAAAACCATCTTTCGAGTGTTACAAACGTTGCCCCGAACTACACGCTGTGGGACCCTTTTGAAGGGCATAGTTAGTATATGGGAGACGGGGTGGGAGACGCCGTGGAAAAACGAGTAAAACACTTACCCAGGATCATTGGGCACCTCCGACGGCGAGCAGGGACCCAGCTCCACTTGCTGTTGTTGCTGCTGCTGCTGCTGCTGCTGCTGCTGTTGTTGCTGTTGTTGCTGCTCAATCTTGATGTCCATGTTGATGTGGGGGTCGGTGTGAATGGGGATGTGTCTTGGGGATGAATGTTGTCTTCTGCTGCTGCCGCTGCTGCTGTTGCTCTGTTGCTACTCTACTTTTAATTGTTGCGCTAACGTCTGCTGTCCGGGCATTGAGCGCGGTGAAGGCGGCGTGGCGTGGCGTGGCTAGGCGTGGCGTGGTGTGGTGTTGTGTGGTATGGCGTGTGGGTGGACGGGGGAGATGCTGCTACGATTACTACGGAACGGCTAACAATCCCGGCCCTTAATCATTGGCCACGCTGGTGGCTGCTGCTGCTAATCTGCTGTTTGATTTGCTTGAGGATTCCTTGATTTCCATTTGGCTACTGGATTTTGCCTCTGCTTTTGCTTTTGCTTTTGCTTCTCCTGCTGCTGCTGCTTCGGCTTCTGCTTTTGGCTTCTGCTTTTGCTGCTTGCTTTGATCTTTGTTTGACTTTGTTTGGTTTTGGGTTTGCTTTTGGCCTTGGCTTTGCTTTGGCTATCAATCAAAGATAAGAATTGTTCACGTCTTTGGTTACATTTCACACTGGGAATCACATTTCTTGGTTGCTTCTTTTGTTGCTTTCTCCTCCTCGTTTTGCAGGCCACTTTTGGTTAGAATTTTTGTTGTAACAAATTTGTTTTTTTTTTTTATTTATGGAGATTATTATTGTTATTTATTGTTTTAGAAACGTTGCGTTAACTTTTGTTGGTTTTGTTGTTGGATTTTTATTGGTTTTAAGGCAACATCGTATCACTGCAAAAAAAAAGTTGTTGTTTCTTTTTTGGTTGTTGTTTTTCTTTTTGTTTTTCTTTTTGTTTTCAGTTGCGGTTTGGGTTTTGGGTTTTGGGATTGGGGATTGGAGGTGGTTTTGGGGTCGTGTGAAATTTAATTAAATTGTAATTTTAAACTTTTGCAAATTTAAACTTTCGAAAGGCACCTCCTCCTCCTCTCTTTCCCCTGTCACACAACAACAAAAAATTTAAAAAAAAAAAGAAAAAAAAATAGGGAAAAACTGCAACAATTCGGATGCAGGTGGGAGGCAGAGCAAAGGAGTACGTGGGAGAGTGGGGGGCGTGGGGGGAGTGCAGGTGGCTCGTTGGCTGGTGCCAGGTGCACGGAATTGACGGCTGAGTGACGACTATTTGGTATCGGTATTCATACAATACCGAGAGTGAAATAGATCTGCCGTTTGAAATAGATTGGCCTCAGTTTATACGAAACTGAAGCCAGTCAATAAATTCCACTGAAAGAACGACACCCCCAGGTGGAGTTGTAATCCAAGAGCATGGAATCGTAGTACCCTCAGAAGTTCTGAAGAAATCTATGGAAATCGAAACAATTTCCAAAGTATTGTTTACTCTCTTGGAAATCTCATTCTCTACCCTGAAAAACAATAAACAAATCAATCCAAATAGAGATTCCCTCCCTATCTTCTTCTGCCACACTTCCTTCACTTCTCATTACACCGTTAGATGAAGATCTTACTGAAATTTTTTTACTGATCCGTTACTTTCGCATTTTCACTTCATCTCACGATCATTTGAGGAGGACACCTTCCTGGGAACTACATATGTATGTAGTTTTCGGATATTCTGTAAACTTTTTACTGTAGGAGTTTTCACTGATTCTGTGTAGTTTTTCGATTTTCGATTCCCATCAACGACAACGAATTTGTATGGCTCTGAACTTTCGTCTTCTCTTCTGACAACCTTCTCTCCCTCGCTTTCTTCTCTGTCATTCTTTTTCTGTTTTTGCATGTTGCTGTGTGCTAATACGCGCCTTGATCTTTTCCCACACCCACAACAACAAACAACAAACAATTGATAGAGAAGGACAGAGACAGATAGACAGAGAGAAGAGGAAGAACATTGCATGTGCTGTTGACTCCCACAACAGCAAAAACAACAACAACAACCTCGTAATAACGCGCAGCATGCAAGCTTTCACAAACAGACACTCATACTCCAACGCACCCACACACACACACGAATACACACGCACATACCATCTGAGAACATGCACCGTTACAACGAGTGCAGAAGTTAACTGGCGGCAGCAACAAACACGTGACCCGACAATTGCGACAATTGGCAAAAAACAAAAAAAACAAAAAAAACAAAGCACAAAAAACCCAACAAATCAAACGTTAAAAATTTCATTGTAAAAAAAAACCCCAAGAACGATCACCGCCAGAGCCCCCTGGCGGTAATACTCGTAAATGCATCTCGTGAACAGAATTCGAATTTCGAACTTTAATCCCCGTTATGAAATGAACTTTCACAGTTTCACGTGTCCGCCTTTTGGACGTTTAACGTCCATCTGAAAGCATAAGAAACCAGTCGAATATTCATAAACTAATCATAAATTAAAATACCTCACATTTAGAAAAGGAACACAATAATTCAAATTTAATCAGCCTTGCCTCGAGCCTGCTGGCACCACATTGTGGATTGGGTTGTCGTATCTGGCGGTTGGTCATTGCAGATTCATCGTCGTGCGACCCACTCAATTCGCTCTAAGCGATCGAATACGAAAAAAAATATTAAAAAAATGAATGGACTTTTGCCGGCCGGCTGACATTTTCCTTGCACCAGGCGATCAACGGAAGCTAAATGCTACAAAACTGGAGAGGGAGATTCGAAGAAGAAGGATGCGGCGGCGGTCGGATCCCAAACCAGGTAAAATTTGAATCAACTTTGATTTTGTCCGCGCACTTTTCTTTCAGATTAGTTTTCCCAAAAAAAAAAAAATTAAACTTTTGGTTTCTTTTTTGTTTTGTTTTACATTATATAATCGTCAAATTGCATTCCACACAGCCATCGTCGATTTAACAAAATGCAATTCAGCCAACTGCTGTTGCTTATGATTATATTGTATGATTATTGGCTGAGTTATGGCCGGCGCACTCCACTTGCAACTGCAGCGGCAGATGATTCGGAACTGGGAGATTTCAGTGGAATACTATATTGTGGCTATTATTGCGACTGCGACTGCTGCTGGCTGCTGCTGCTACTGCTGCTGTTTTCTGTGCGCGCACACGAACGCGACAACCAACAAAATGACTCTACGACACGGCAGGCGGCAAGCGGCAGCTGAGACCCCAACACACACTGGCCGCCAGTCGATGCGATGGTAGTTGTAGTTGTATTTGAGCAAAGCTTTGCGGCAACTTGCACTACTTAACGTGCCGTTCCGTGCCGTGCCGGCTGCACAAAGCGCATCAGCATCGGAACAGCTGATAAGTGATAAGCGGCCCCAGAGTCACTCAAAGAGAGCGGGAGAGCATAGCAAAGCTTTTTGAAATAATAAAGCGCAAAATTAAGAGCGAAAAAGCTTCGAAAGCTTACACTGAGCAAAAAACAGAGAAAAGCAACTGCTTACACAGGAAATAAGTACAGGTTTTATCATGTGAGGCTATCCCGAAAGGCTAGCTATTCCGAAAGAGCTTGAGGTAAGAAACTTGCACTGACGGGAAGCTTTATTCAAATTCCAGCGTTTTCCCACACTAAAAGGCGCATTGCATTTATTGTTCCATATTTAAAATACAGCTTACGGGGAAATTCAGTTTTTAGATCTATGCCCCGTTCTTCACCACCCGAACAGGGACTCATCCATGGGGGTTCTAACTTAAAAATATGCAAACAAAATTGTGAAGAGCGTCCACTCGTGTCCAGGACACCCCAGGCCCCGCCTACTGCACTGCTCTTCTCCACCATCCTTCTTGGTTGCACATTCTCTAACCGCGACTAGGGACAACAACAAAAACAAAGAGACGGCGACCCTCCTGGACTAGCTGGTCTAGCTGGTCTGGGTGGTCACTGGCTTGTCCTCGGGCGAAGACGATGTGGGAATATCAGTGGGCGGTGTGATCTCCTTCTCCTTGTTCCAACTCTTGAGGCCCTCGGGCAACGTGGTGTCTTCCTCGAGGGAACCCGTGCCCTCAACAAACTCCTCGTAAGTGGACTTCTCCTTGAAGGGGCGCGGGCCGAGCAGTTCGATCATGTCGTCGCGGCTGAGAACCTCGTTCTGCAGCAGGCGCTCGGCCACGCGACGCACCTCCTCCTTGTGCTTGGTCAGTAGTTCGGTGGTAGCCACGTGAGCGCACTTGATGATGGACCTCACCTCGCCGTCGATCATCATCGCCGTGTCCTCGGAGTAGGGCTTGCTGAACACGGGATCGCCGGCCTGACCCACGTCGAAGCTCACCTGGCCGATCTTGTCGCTCATACCGAAGCGCACCACCTGAGAATAGGCGATGTCCGTGATCTTTTTTAGATCGTCCTGGGCACCGGTGGTGATGCGGTTGAAAAACAGCTCCTCGGCCACACGTCCACCGATGGTCATGCACATCCGGTCGAACAGCTGCTCCTTGGATAGCAGGTAGTGGTCCCTGGGCAGGTACTGGGCATAGCCCAGGCCCTTGCCTCGCGGGATGATCGAAACCTTCAGAAGGGGATCGGCATGCTCCAGGAACCAGCCGGCCACAGCATGACCCGCCTCATGGTGGGCCACTGTTTTCTTCTCCTCCGGCGCCAGCACATTCGTCTTTTTCTCCATGCCGGCTATCACACGCTCGATGGCCTGCTCAAAATGCTTGAGCACAATCGAGTCCTTGGAGTCGCGGGCCGCTATCAGGGCGGCCTCATTGCACACGTTGGCGATGTCGGCGCCGGTGAAGCCAGGTGTCATGGCCGCCATCTTTCGGGACAGATCGTTCTTGTCCAGCTCCGACTTCAGTCCGCCCAAATGGACCTTGAAGATGCTGGCTCTGCCCTTGATGTCGGGCGCTGGCACATAGATCTGACGATCAAAGCGACCCGGTCGCATCAGTGCCTTGTCCAGGATGTCCACGCGATTGGTGGCAGCCAGCACCACCACGTTCGTCGTGGTATTGAAGCCATCCATCTCCACCAGCAGCTGATTCAGTGTGTTCTCCTGCTCCGAATGGCCGCCGAAAGTCTTGCCGCCTCGCTTCCGCCCCACGGCATCGATCTCATCGATGAACAGTATGCAGGGGGCATGCTTGCGTGCCATGGTGAACATGTCACGCACGCGAGACGGACCCACGCCCACAAACATCTCGAGGAACTCCGAGCCGGACACTGTGATGAATGGAACGTTGGCCTCGCCGGCGGTGGCCTTGGCCAGGAGCGTTTTGCCCGTGCCCGGGGGTCCCGTGAGCATGGCACCCTTTGGTATCTTGGCGCCCAGGTCGATGTACTGCTGCGGATTCTTCAGGAAGTTGACAAACTCCATAATCTCAATCTTGGCCTCCTCGCAGCCAGCAACGTCTCTAAGGAAAGGATACCAGAGATAAAACTTTTCTAAATTGGTTTCATGGAAGACTCACTTGAAGCGCACACCGATATCTGTGGGATTTATCAGTTTGGCTGTGGACTGCATGACGCCGCCAAAGAGACCGCCACCCTTGCGTCCCCGCGCACCGCCCATCATGTCGGCGGATTTTCGCATCATGTAGACTAGGAAGCCGATTATGAGGAGCGTGGGCAGCAGACCCGTCAGACTGGAGGCCTCCACTTCATTGCGATAGATGACAGGTACAAAGTTGATCGACTCCGTGCCCTGCTCCGTTTGGGCCATCTCCAGGTTCCGCTCGAAGCTGTCCACGCTGCCAATGTTGAACCAGAGCACACCGCTGCCCTGACCACTGTTCTGCTGTAGGCGCACGCGCACCCACTTCTTGTTGACCACTTCCAGCTTTTCCACGATCCCCTTGGACAGATAACTGGGCGCGCGGAACAGCAATTACAAGAGAGGAATTGATAAATTACATAATGCATTTTATGACAGCACAGGTAGTGCCGCTGCAGACCTCTGGAGCAACGCATTCGCACCTGTTTACGAACTCCTTCCAGGAGATCTCCTTGTAGCCCATCTCGAAGAAGGCAAATGAGCCGACGAGCACCACGGCACCGATGGCCCCCAGAATAATCCATCGTTCGCGATCTCCGGTACTGCCCTCGTTATTCGCGCTATTGCTATTGCTAAACATCCCGAAATTCCAGTCTGACTTGGACTCTGGTGCAGCGGCTGACTTAGAGGGTTGGGGTGACTTTGGTTTTGGTATGTCTTTGCCGGATTGGCTGTCCTTGGCCGGGGGCTTCTTATCCTCGGCTGCAGCCTTCGGCTGTGTGGATTTGCCGCCGGGCTCAAAGAACTTATCGAAGCCCTTTGGCGGCTTCTTGCAGAACGACTGCAGCTGGTCCACGAAGTAGCGTATCATGGGCGTAAGCTGCCCCGGCAGCATATCAAAGCCGGCACTAGCTCCGCGCTGCATCTGCTGGGCGAGAAGGTGGTGAAAAGGACGAGGAGCCGGGAGTAAGAGGAGCGATCACGTGCCTGACAGCACTTAGATGATCCGTCATCCTGTTACTCACTTTGTTTGGCAGTGTGCCGGCCATGTAGCTGCGTCTCATCAGGCTGTTCATTGCCTTGGCCGTGCTTAGCAACCGGAACGCCATGACTGCTTTGGGGTTATTCAACGATTCGGGATGGTTGATGTGCGCTGCTGCCGCTAGCCAAATGCGCCTCCGATGCCTACCTCACTACGTCAATTTGGTATAAAATACTGAGTGTTTCAATCCTGCCAAAAGTTGCCTAAAAAATCTAAATCTAAAATATATTACGCGTAGAGGTGCGCAATTGTGAAATTTCGATATCTTCTTTATCGCACTAAAATACCGATATACGTGAATCGATAAGTATAATCAAAATTGACGGGAATATCAGAAGTATAGTGTCAATTGGCTCCGAACTCAAACATGAAGTTCGTTGTTGATATATTTGTAATGTGATCACAGAAAACAGTGTCTGCGCTTTGTATTTTTTCGTTTTTCGCATATTTTGGGCAGTGAATATTTATAGATTTTCTGAATTTTCGTCAAAGTAAACAAGTGATGTGATGAAAAATAAAGTTTATGATCGTTAAAAATTCAATTGCATTTCGTTCTAATAATATCTGAAAAAACTATTAAAAATTCAAATTGTTATTTAGACATTTTTAGACATATATTTTGTATTAATTGTATTTTTTTCTGCACTTAGAAAGCAATGGCAAAAGCAAACAAAAAATTATGCTCCATGGCATTTACTTTAATTTAGACAATATTATTCGTCATTCTGCTCCGAACAGGCTCTTACTGGGCTTGGACCTACAATAATTGAAAGAAAATTAGTTCTTGTGAGTTTTTCACAGAACATTATTCTGCAGGAATCGAATTTCAGAACAAGAATATACTTTCACAGTGGAAAGGAGAGGTAGAAGAACATGACGAAATAAGCCAAATTGATACTATTAAATCGTACTTTTCATTATAATTAAACGAATTTAACCAAATTCTGGAAACACTGAACTGAAATGATGTGATATCGTTAGCCCTAGAAGCCTGTCTCTGCACTTCTCAAAAAAATTTTTAGCAGTCAGCTCTATTCAACCCAAAAAGACAATTCCTTTGCTTCTTCTACTTCACTTAGGCGGAGATACATCTTTGACACCCCAGAATTACGAAAATGTGTATATCCATTTAAGTGAGCCCTAACCTCCGAGTTTTTAAACCCCAATACATGGGAAACTTTATACCCACGATCAATGTAAATTTACAAAAAATTAATGGACTTTTGCTAGCCATTTTCTTTGCCCCACGCGATCAACGAAAGCTAAATGCTACAAAACTGGGGAGGGAGATTCGAAGAAGATGGATACGGCGGTCGGATCCCAAACCAGGTAAAATTTGCATCAACTTTGAGCCAACTGCTGCTGCTTATGATTGTATTGTATGATTCTTGGCTGAGGTTTGGCCGACACACTCAACTTGCAACTGCAGCGGCAGATGATTCGGAACTGGGAGATTTCAGTGGAATACTATATTGGGGCTATTATTGCGACTGCTGCTGTTTTCTGAGCGCGCACACGAACGCGACAACCAACAAAATGACTCTACGACACGGCAGGCGGCAAGCGGCAGCTGAGACCCCAACACACACTGGCCGCCAGTCGATGCGATGGTAGTTGTAGTTGTATTTGAGCAAAGCTTTGCGGCAACTTGCACTACTTAACGTGCCGTTCCGTGCCGTGCCGGCTGCACAAAGCGCATCAGCATCGGAACAGCTGATAAGTGATAAGCGGCCCCAGAGTCACTCAAAGAGAGCGGGAGAGCATAGCAAAGCTTTTTGAAATAATAAAGCGCAAAATTAAGAGCGAAAAAGCTTCGAAAGCTTACACTTAGAAAAACAGGAAAAAGCAACTGCTTACTGCTTACACAGGAAATAGGTACAGGTTTTATCATGTGAAGCTATCCCGAAAGAGCGGCTTGCTTGACAACCTACCCAACCTTCTTCAATATATCTTGGGGCAGAGAACTTGCACTGCCAGAAAGCTCTATTTAAACTCTAGCGTGTTCCCACACTAAAAGGCGCTTTGCATTTATTGTTCCATGTTTAAAATACAGCTTACGGGAGAAATTAGTTAACAGATCTTTGCCCCGTTTCAGTGGGCGGTGTGATCTCCTTCTCCTTGTTCCAACTCTTGAGACCCTCGGGCAACGTGGTGTCTTCCTCGAGGGAACCCGTGCCCTCAACAAACTCCTCGTAAGTGGACTTCTCCTTGAACGGGCGCGGGCCGAGCAGTTCGATCATGTCGTCGCGGCTGAGAACCTCGTTCTGCAGCAGGCGCTCGGCCACGCGACGCACCTCCTCCTTGTGCTTGGTCAGTAGTTCGGTGGTAGCCACGTGAGCGCACTTGATGATGGACCTCACCTCGCCGTCGATCAACATCGCCGTGTCCTCGGAGTAGGGCTTGCTGAACACGGGATCGCCGGCCTGACCCACGTCGAAGCTCACCTGGCCGATCTTGTCGCTCATACCGAAGCGCACCACCTGCGAGTAGGCGATGTCCGTGATCTTCTTTAGATCGTCCTGGGCACCGGTGGTGATGCGGTTGAAAAACAGCTCCTCGGCCACACGTCCACCGATGGTCATGCACATCCGGTCGAACAGCTGCTCCTTGGATAGCAGGTAGTGGTCCCTGGGCAGGTACTGGGCATAGCCCAGGCCCTTGCCTCGCGGGATGATCGAAACCTTCAGAAGGGGATCGGCATGCTCCAGGAACCAGCCGGCCACAGCATGACCCGCCTCATGGTGGGCCACTGTTTTCTTCTCCTCCGGCGCCAGCACATTCGTCTTCTTCTCCATGCCGGCTATCACACGCTCGATGGCCTGCTCAAAATGCTTGAGCACAATCGAGTCCTTGGAGTCGCGGGCCGCTATCAGGGCGGCCTCATTGCACACGTTGGCGATGTCGGCGCCGGTGAAGCCAGGTGTCATGGCCGCCATCTTTCGGGACAGATCGTTCTTGTCCAGCTCCGACTTCAGTCCGCCCAAATGGACCTTGAAGATGCTGGCTCTGCCCTTGATGTCGGGCGCTGGCACATAGATCTGACGATCAAAGCGACCCGGTCGCATCAGTGCCTTGTCCAGGATGTCCACGCGATTGGTGGCAGCCAGCACCACCACGTTCGTCGTGGTATTGAAGCCATCCATCTCCACCAGCAGCTGATTCAGTGTGTTCTCCTGCTCCGAATGGCCGCCGAAAGTCTTGCCGCCTCGCTTCCGCCCCACGGCATCGATCTCATCGATGAACAGTATGCAGGGGGCATGCTTGCGTGCCATGGTGAACATGTCACGCACGCGAGACGGACCCACGCCCACAAACATCTCGAGGAACTCCGAGCCGGACACTGTGATGAATGGAACGTTGGCCTCGCCGGCGGTGGCCTTGGCCAGGAGCGTTTTGCCCGTGCCCGGGGGTCCCGTGAGCATGGCACCCTTTGGTATCTTGGCGCCCAGGTCGATGTACTGCTGCGGATTCTTCAGGAAGTTGACAAACTCCATAATCTCAATCTTGGCCTCCTCGCAGCCAGCAACGTCTCTAAGGAAAGGATACCAGAGATAAGACTTTTCTAAATTGGTTTAATGGAAGACTCACTTGAAGCGCACACCGATATCTGTGGGATTTATCAGTTTGGCTGTGGACTGCATGACGCCGCCAAAGAGACCGCCACCCTTGCGTCCCCGCGCACCGCCCATCATGTCGGCGGATTTGCGCATCATGTAGACTAGGAAGCCGATTATGAGGAGCGTGGGCAGCAGACCCGTCAGACTGGAGGCCTCCACTTCGTTGCGATAGATGACAGGTACAAAGTTGATCGACTCCGTGCCCTGCTCCGTTTGGGCCATCTCCAGGTTCCGCTCGAAGCTGTCCACGCTGCCAATGTTGAACCAGAGCACACCGCTGCCCTGACCACTGTTCTGCTGTAGGCGCACGCGCACCCACTTCTTGTTGACCACTTCCAGCTTTTCCACGATCCCCTTGGACAGATAACTGGGCGCGCGGAACAGCAATTACAAGAGAGGAATTGATAAATTACATAATGCATTTTATGACAGCACAGGTAGTGCCGCTGCAGACCTCTGGAGCAACGCATTCGCACCTGTTTACGAACTCCTTCCAGGAGATCTCCTTGTAGCCCATCTCGAAGAAGGCAAATGAGCCGACGAGCACCACGGCACCGATGGCTCCAAGAAGAAGCCATCGCTCGCGATCTCCGCCACTGCCCTCGGTAAGGGGACGACCGCTGGGATTTGACCCCTTTCCAGACGCTCCGCGCGAGCTATTGCTAAACATCCCGAAATTCCAGTCTGACTTGGACTCTGGGGCAGAGGCTGACTTAGAGGGCTGGGGTGACTTAGATGTTGGTTTGTCTATGCTGGATTGGCTGTCCTTGGCCGGGGGCTTCTTTTCCCCGGTTGCACCTTTGGGCTGTGTGGATTTGCCGCCGGCCTCAAAGAACTTATCGAAGCCCTTTGGCGGCTTCTTGCAGAACAACTGCAGCTGCTCCACGAAGTAGCGTATCATGGGCGCAAGTTGCCCTGGCAGCATATCAAAGCCGACACTAGCTCCGCGCTGCATCTGCTGGGCGAGAAGGTGGTGAAAAGGAGGAGAAACCGGGAGTAAGAGGAGCGATCACGTGCATGACAACCCTTGGAAGTTCCGTCATCCTGTTACTCACTTTGTTTGGCAGCGGGCCGGCCATGTAACTGCGTCTCATTAGGCTGTTCATCGCCTTGGCCGTGCTTAGCAGCCGGAATGCCATGACTGCTTTGGGGTTATTCAACGATTTTGGACGTTTGTTGTTGTGTTGCCTCCGCTAGTCAAATGCGTCTCCGATGCCTACCTGCACAACGTCAATTTGGTATAAAATACTGAGTGTTTTAATCCTGCCAAAGGTTGCCGCCTCATAGAGCAGATTGTCGTTAGAAATTAAATAAAAATAAATCTAAAAAATATTACGCGTAGAGGTGCGCGATTGTGAAATTTCGATTTCTTCTTATCGTTTGTAGTAAGTTGGTCCATTCACAGCGAAACGCAGTATTTTCGTATTTCATTTTCCAACACTTCCAGAAAGATAGAGATGAACTTCCTTTTTGTCCATCTATTTAATAAAATATCAAACGTCTACCATCATTTTAAATCTTATGCCGGAAAATGGTATTTGGAACCGATGTTGGGTTTGCTATATTCAAAATTGCAGCATTTAGTTAATTCAACTTCTATATATCGCAAAAAATACTGATATACCCTAAATATCGATAAGTAGAATCAAAATTCACCAGAATATCTAGTCTAACGACGTGAAAAACAGAAAAATAATAATAATTGTCTCTTAACTTCGAAGTATAGTTGCGTTTGTGATATATTCCACAAATATCTGTGTTATCTTATATACATTATCACAAAAAAAATATATCGATATATTGATATCATCGAAAAATTTAAAATCGGCAAACATGGCGGCTCGTGCGTGTTGTTGTGCTGTCGTGTGGTACGTATTGCTACTGGTGAAAATTTTTTTCTCTTCAAATAAGACAATTAATTAACTAAAATTTGGCATGAAATTATTAGGGAAATGTGCCGTAAGCTACACTGTGAAAGTGACACATAGAAAACAGATAAAAAACAACGTTTGAGCGCGTAGAAAACAATTTTCTTGCCTGACAATAGTGTCTGGTCTGTAGCTGAGGGGTGCCAAATTCGCAGCCCGAAAAAGTGAAAAAAAAACTTTTTTACCAACTTGGCACTGTGTGAATGTGTGTGTGTCGATTTATGTGATATTGTATGTACAGTCGGCTGCTAAATTTACGCGAAAAACCACAACAAAAATGTGTAAAAATAGTGTACAATAGATGCAGTACACTGCTGTGTGTGTGTGT
Organism: Drosophila azteca; assembly: GCA_005876895.1. Taxonomy (NCBI): domain Eukaryota; kingdom Metazoa; phylum Arthropoda; class Insecta; order Diptera; family Drosophilidae; genus Drosophila; species Drosophila azteca. The sequence goes on along the minus strand of VCKU01000011.1, from coordinate 10,240,687 downwards.
GAATGAGAGAGTACGTGTGTATGTGTGCGTGCAATTTTTCCGGCAGCCAAATCAATAAAACTGCAGCCGAGTGCGGTGTAGATTTCACTGCCCACCAAAAAAAAAAAAAGAAAAAGGATTTACTAATTGTTTCTACCTTTCTCTGTCCCTTCCCTTATTTTCTTGCAGCTTTTGTAACTAAAACTCCGTTTTGACATCACTTTCATCATAATCTGAATAAAAATAATAATAATATATAAAAAATACAACAAAAAAATAAATAAATAAAACACCATCGAAAAGGAATCAAAAAATAATACATACAAATAATTGAAAGTCACAGCAAAAATATCTAAAAATCAACAACAACTACTACACCAACAACAAAAACATCCACAAAAAGCTCAAAAAAGTCAACGAGGGCAAAAGCAAAAATTCTGCCATCAACTTTTTGGTTTTGAACACTTCTTTAGTTAATGTTTGCTTTTCTTTGCAAAGAAAGAGAGAAAACACAGAGGGAACGCCGAGAACCTACCAGTAGTGGGACGTCCGTGAGGCCTGCGTCCCGTAGGTGAGAGGGAGACAAAGCGACTGCGCAAATAAAACAAAAAATACAACAAAAACAACAAGCCAAGCTTGAAACGGAAGACTTTCAACTAAAACAAATACAAAACCAACAAAAAACAAAACCAAACAAATTGTAAACGCTGTGAAATTAACTCGTCAATACTCAAAGGCACCAACAAAAAACATAAAAATCAACAACAAACGCAAAACTAAGAAGAAAGTTGAGAAAAAGAGGAAGAAAAAGCAAAAAACGGCAAGCACTGAAAACCCAACGGAAAACCTAGCGGTAGGAAAAAACCGGCAGACGTTCTGTGACGTCTCGAAAGCTCGAATAACAGTTAAAACAAAAACAAAGGCAAAGGCAAACAACGCGAAAACAAGAAACTTTCAAAAAGCAAAAGCAACATCAATCCCAAAATTCCTCATTTATTTTCCTGCAAAAAGCTTTAATTTAATTACGAATTTTTCTGTTAAGTCAAAGTGAATTCAATTTGCTAATTATTTAACATTAAGACAACAACAAAAGGAAGCTACAGAAGCAGCAGCAACAACAACAACAACAAAAGAACACCAACCAACAAACAACTGAATTAATGTTTTAAAGTACAAAAATAACCGGGAGTAAAACAAAACTAAAACAAACAAACAAAAATAAACAGTTTAAGTTAAACGCAACATCAATCTTAAATTATTTAAATAAAAAAGAAAACAAAAACTTCTAGCCTTTAAGTCTAGATAACGGTAAAAGCCCAACGGGCCCAAGACAGTGTGTGCGCGAGAGAGAGAGAGAGAGAGAGACATATAGAAAGAGAGTGGAGCAGAAAATAGCAGCCAGGAGCACGAAAGAACTAACGGCAGACGGAGCAAAGCAAAAAGAAAACGATTAAAGCAACAATTGTGCCGCAAAATTGTGTGAATAGCAAAAGCAAAAACAAAAGAAATATACTAAATAACGGTAACAATAAAGCAAAAAAAAAAACATTAAAACCAAAAATCTACAAGAATTCTATAAGTTTTAAGTACCCTTTTACACCACAACAAAATACGAAGAAGGAGGAGAATCAGAACGAAACCCTAGAAAAACTACGAAAACTACGCAAAAGAAAAACAAAAGAAAACCATAACACATAACCGAAAAACTTAGCCAACAAGAAATTTGTTTGTACATAAACTGAGCAAAAGGAAAACACAGAAAAATATAGAAAAGAAAACCGAGGGGAAAAAACTGTGCCGGCCTTGTGCCCCCACCCCCCCCAAAAAAAATATAAACCACAACCGTTTTTATTTTACAACAAAACATGGTTTTTTACTAGTTTTTCAGTTGAATTTTGTTATAAGTGTACCTAGTGAGAAATGTTAAAAGTCTAAAACAACAACAGCAACAACAAAAAGCAACTGCAACAAAGGAAAGAAAAGAAAACAACAAAACAAACAAAAAACAAAACAAATTCAAAGAAAGATTTAACAACTCTGTGATAATTACTGTAAATTTATAAATTTAAACAAAAACAAAAAAAAGAACAAGAAAAAACCACACAAAAAAATCTCTAACGGAATGAAAGGGAAATAACTGTAATTTTTAACAATAGCAAAGAAGGAGTGAAAGAGGAAAAGGAGAACGAACGAAGAGAGAGAGAGACAGAGAGAGGAAGAGAGAAATAGAGAGAGAGAGAGAGAGAGAACATCTTAAACCAACAACAACTTTACACTTAAGAGCAAATGCAAATGAAAAGATAAAAAAACATTGAAACAAATTCGTGATATCTTAAAGGACTTCGATACATATATACTATAGTATATTATATATTATATTATATAAACTATTAAACTAAACTTAAACCTAGTAAGCAAAAACCAGAAAGAATAAGTGAAAAACAAAAAACAAAAAAAAAAACAAAAACAAAAACAAGAAACAAAAACCAACCAACAAACAAAAAGAACAACAAGAAAGCAAAATAAAAAACCCTAGGTTATAAAAAAAGACTTCAAAACGCATTCAAAATTATATGTATATTATTTAAACACATAAACCGCAAGTAAAAATAGTAGGCTCTAAGATTTCAACAACCATAGTAAATGATCAGAGAAGAACGAACCTCTCACCGTATGAGAGTATCTGCATACATATATCGAGATATACATATATATTCTAAAGCCGGAAAAGCCCATACTTTCTGCTAAGTGAATAGTGAATGAAACAGCAATAACAAGAACAACTGCAGTAACAAATCATACAAATTGTGCAACCGAAAAGTAATAGCAACGTACAGCGAAAACTAAAAAACAGAACAGAATAGAAGGAGAAGGAGAAAGAGAAGAAGAAGAAGGTAGAGGAGCTTAGAAGAAGAAGAAGTCGAGAGAAGAAGCCTGCAAACCCTAGAAGCTGCCACAGCCTCCTCCTAAAGGAGCCACGCCACAAAATCAACGTGGAAGCAGCCCCCCATCGTCCGCCACCCTCCCCACAATCTTCGTAGTGTCGTCGTATAGCGCCCAGCCCCTGCCACACACACACACACACACACTCACACACTCTAGGGTCGCTCCCGCTCTAGCTCCAGTTCCAGCTCCAACTCCAGCTCCAGAATCACTCAATAATCAAGGGAAACCGTGAAACCGAAAAGCAAATATATAGTAATAAATCACTACTACTTCCTATAAACCACAACGATTGCCTACAAATATATATATATATATTATGTAAATTATATAGAAAGAACAATTATAATCACTTCCCAAAAACAAAAACAAAAGCAAAAAAAAAAACACAAAATATTCAAATATCAAACAAACAAAAAAGCAAACCTAATCTAACCCAAAAGTAAAAGTATTCCCAGTGTATTTTTCTAGTAAAACTAAAATATAAAAAAAATATATATATTCAAAAATCGACCGAAAGATCATCAAAAAGCGCAATAAAGCAAGTAATAATTCAATTTCAATTCTAAAATACAACAAAAAAGAAAAGAAAACAAACAAAAAAAAAACCACAACACCAAAACCAAACAGCAGTGCAGCAGGAGCAGCATCAGCATCAGCAGTAACTGGAAAAGTAAATGCATTTTCATCGTAGGACAAGAACAAGAACCATATTTTGAAGTACACCCACACAGACAGACACACGCATACACCCGTAGAAACAGGAAACGATCCACGAAAGGAGGAAGAGGAGAGGAGGAGTAACCACAACTACCAAAAGATAACCAGAAACTATAACGTTACAATATTTGTCGGCATTTTTTACAAACAAAAACAAAAACACAACCAGGAAACACAAAACACAACAAACAAAACAAAACAAAAAGAAAACAAACAAACCAACCAAGAAAAACCAAAAGAAAGAATAGCAATTTTTTTGTGTGTGGGACATGACCCGCGGCAAAAGACAAAACTTTTATTAACTTCGAAGACAAGGAATTTCAGTGCCTCTTGTGCCAGTGTTTAGCCAAAATATATATACACAAAAAACAAAAACATTAACAAAAAAAAAAAAGAAAGAACGAACAACAAATACGTATTTATTGCTTAATTTTTTTCTCTTTGATAAAAAACAATTACACTAAAAATCGAAAAGGATAAGGATAATAGTATAAAAACAACAATAAAACACAAAGAACAGTTTTGTTTTTCTGTTTGTGGGTCACTTTTTGGACCCTACCCTGTCACCGTGCGCTCTCTTCGTCGTTCCGCCCTCATCGTACTCGTCACACAGATTTCGAGTTTAAGCATCAAAATATCAGCGGAAGGCACCAGTCAGTCGTCTTGCTAGTCCTCTTATCAGCATTTGTTCTACTTTGTTTCCTCATATCGAATCAAACAATCAATTCAACATGAATACGCAATCGAAGGTTTATCGCACAGGCGAAGGTGAGTTCTTTTTTTTGTCCAGTTCAGTTTTAGTGGAACATAAAGATATATAACCGCTCTCCCCCCCCCCCCACTCTCGGTCCCGATTTTCGTTCAACAGAGATCTACGAAAACTTGCCATGCGATGGTTATTTCAATATAAATGCCATTCGCAATCTGGGAATTCCCACAACTTTTCCTACCATTGGAACATTTACGCTTGACTCCACTACTCTGGGCCTGCAGCCTCAACCGCAGCAGGGACCATCGCCTCAGCAGCAGCAGTCCATGCATCATCTTCAACAGCAGCAGCAACATCAACAACAACAACAGCAGCAGCAGCATCAGCAGCAACAACAGCAGCAGCAGCAGCAACATCAGCAACAGCAGCAACAGCTTCTCCAGCAGCAGCAACAACAGCAGCAACAGCAGCAGCAGCAGCAACAACATGCCACCATTGGAATGTTTGATTCGAATGAAGTGCCCGATGTACCACAGATTGGGGTCTTCACATCGAATAGTGTGCTGACCAATGGGGCTGGCAGTTCATCCTCAATCTTTGGCTCGTCGAGCAGTTCATCGGCCGCCGCAGCGGATCCCAATCAGACCACCCGGGAGACGGGCATCATTGAGAAGCTATTGGTAATTATGGAAACGAGATAAACGCTCTATTGGCACTTTCTAAAGCCCCATGTTCCCATGTTCTTTCAACCAACAGCACTCTTATGGATTCATTCAGTGCTGCGAGCGTCAAGCCCGTCTGTTCTTTCACTTCTCGCAGTTTAGCGGCAACATTGATCACCTGAAGATCGGTGATCCCGTGGAGTTTGAGATGACCTATGACCGTCGCACCGGCAAACCAATCGCTAGTCAAGTATCGAAGATAGCACCCGAGGTAGTGCTCTCCGAGGAGCGTGTCACCGGCACGGTGACCACCGAGCTACGCACGGACAGTGCCAATAATGTCCTCAGCTCCAGCGAGACCACGGGTCGGATCAGCTATGAGAATCGAGGCGAATGTTTCTTTCTACCCTATACCAAAGACGATGTCGAGGGCAATGTCAACTTGCGTGCTGGCGATAAGGTCAGCTTTCAAATTGCAACGAACCAAAGGTAAGAAAAATCACAAGGGAAACCCACAAGCATAGTAGCACTCCATTACCATTCTTTGTTCTTTGATCGAAAAACAGAGGCAACCTGGGCGCCTGCCATATACGCCTAGAGAATCCGGCCATGCCGGTCAAGTATCGTGGAGTGGTTTGCTCCATGAAGGAGTCGTTTGGCTTCATCGAACGCGCTGATGTGGTCAAGGAGATATTCTTTCACTTCTCCGAGGCCGAGGGCAATGTGGAACTGCGTCCTGGCGACGATGTCGAGTTTACCATCCAAACCCGAAGCGTAAGTATAGGCAATATACAGAAACACACTTACCCCTCCATCCAATCATTCAAAAAACAGCAGTCTGCAACTGTGCCGCCGCAGGGCCGTGAGTTTGCGTGCAACATCACACGCTTGCCCCCCGGTTCCGTAATCTTTGAGGATGTGGACAGCACCGTCTACAAGGGGCAGGTCCTTAAGTCCCTCGATCGCAACAATCCCGTGCGACAGAACAACGATCCGCTGCCGGGACGCATTCGTTATAGGGCGCTCGACTACTCTGAGGTGGAAGTGCCGTTTGGAGATAAGGATCAGAAGGGTGATTTTACGCTACGGCACGGCGATTGGGTGCAGTTCCTGCTGGCCACCGATAGGCGGGATCAGCTGCAGCGTGCCACCTCCATTGCCCTGCTAGACGAGACCTTTAAGGTGTCCGGGGAGAAGCGAGAACAGGGCACCATTGCCTCGCTCAAGGAGGGCTTTGGTTTTCTACGTTGCGTGGAGCGGCAAGTGCGTTTGTTTTTCCACTTTACCGAAGTGTTGGATACGGTATGCATGGAATAAAGATATACAATTAATTAAACCACTTAATTATAATGAATTTTAATCTATTTAGAGCCGTGAAATCGATGTCAACGATGAGGTGGAGTTCACTGTCATCCAGGAGCCAGGCTTGGCCTATAACAACTCGCGTTTGCAGGCCATACGCATCAAACATTTGCCGCCCAACTCTGTGGAATTCGAGACCCTGATGGCCAGCAATATTGAGGGTACGCTACATTATCCCCCTCTTCCAAACTGCTATCTCTTATTCTGTTTGTGTTTTTTGTGCAGGCTGCGTAACACGTGAGGCGCCCAAGAGCCCTATCAAATCTCAAGACCGCGTCGAGGGCGGTGTGATTACCTACGAAAGTGGCGATGTTAAAAAGACTATAATGTATTTTCTTAAAGACTGCGAAAAACCACCAAGGATTGGGGAGCGTGTACGCTTCGATATTTACATGGTAAGCTCTCGGATAAGCTCCGCAACTGATATCGTACTATTCCGATCTGATTTCCGATTTTGATTTGATATACTAGGTCAAACGTAACAAGGAGTATATTGCCGTCAATGTCCAGCAAATTTCGCTGCAACAGCAACAGCTGCAGCAGCAGCAGGCGCAACAGCAATTGATAAACCAACAAGCTGCTGCTCAGGCGGCGGCGAGTGCGAGCCTCTCTCAAACTGCCGATCAGCTGCCGCTTACGAATGGCATCAGTGGCAGCAGCTCGACTGCCTCGCTGCAGAATGGCTATGTAATGCACGGCAGCCCCGGGGGCAGCATCAGCAGCGTGGGCAGCAGCAGCAATCAGGCCAACATGGACGACTTCAAGCTGGAGAACAACAATGTGGCTGGTACCGAGGGGGGTCAGATGTATCGTGGCTTTATAGCCGTGATGAAGGAGAACTTTGGATTCATTGAGACCCTCTCCCACGATGAGGAGGTCTTCTTTCACTTTAGCAACTATCTGGGCAATCCCAATTGGCTGGAGCTCGGCCAGGAGGTCGAGTACACCCTGGCCCCCAATGGTAACACCTCTGTTTCGGGCAATTGCCTGCCAGCAGAGAATGTCCGGATGCTGCCCAAGAACTCTATACCACAGCCGTCGGTGCTGGAAACCGTGCACAATGGAGTGGTGGCGCGTCCCCTGCGGTGCATCAATCCCGACCAGCAGGAATACGCTGGCCTCATTGAGATTCTCGACGAACAACGCACCACAATCATCTCGCAGCACGAGTTCGGCATCACCAGTCTGGTGAACAAGCGGGATCTGTTGCAGAAGGGGGATCTGGTCAGCTTCCGGATCGATGAGAGCGGGCGGGCGGCCGATGTCAATGCGGTACGGCTGAAGAAGCGTGCCACAGTGGACTCCATCAAAGGACAGTTTGGTTTTCTCAACTTTGAGGTGGAGGATGGCAAGAAGCTATTCTTCCACATGTCTGAAGTGCAGGGCAATACTGTGGCCTTGCATCCAGGCGATACTGTGGAGTTTTCGGTGGTCACCAATCAGGTGAGTCGATGATTTTTTTTAAATATCTAGGAGGTTGCCTAATATATCTCATCATTCACTAGCGCAATGGGAAATCTTCGGCCTGCAATGTTGTGAAAATAAACGATCGTCCGGATCGATTGATCTCGCGCCTCAAGCTCAATGGCGATGACACAGTGCCCCGCCTGATACTCATTCGTGCACCCAAGGGGCCGCAGGGCAAGGGCTTCTCTGTACTAGCGCGCCATCCCCGCATTCCAGGTAGGTTTTTTTCTTCCAATATTCTATGTACATATGTATATGGGATTTCTTTTGATTCGATATGTTAACTGATTTTTGCGTTGCAGGCAACTTGGTGGAGTAGAGAGATTGTGACGTGAAATGTTCCAAAGCCAGGGATATTAGATGCAAATCAAAGACAACTACAACTACGACTACAACAACATACAGCTATATACTTATATATTTGAACGGAGGAGGCAGCCAACTAACAGCAACCTAAACTTGTCGTGAACCCTAACCATAGATATATACACCACACCACACCACAATACAAAACAACACAACACACTGATATTGAATATAATCAATCCCTAGGAGCAATCAAAAACACTATTGGATGCGATAATAATTGATAATACGCGTACACGTACATACATATAATACTTATTGAGGACCAGCGGAGATCGAACCTCTTTGTGTCTGAAAATGGAAACCTATTTGTAATATTAATATAACTCTAACCCCTCCAATCCAAACCAAACCCATTGTAACGCTTTGTTTTCAAACTCAAGCGAAAACTCAACTCAAAAGAAAATCCGTGTTGTGGCTGAAATGAAATTACAATTCTGAATGTGGTCTGAGAGATGAGATGATCATGATGATGATGATAAAACAACCAAAACGTTTGTATACGTATACTATTTTCAACTAGATTGATGTTTAATTTTAAAATTATAAAATGAATCCAAAAAGCAAAATGAAACAAGAATTGTAATCTATATAATGTAATTATTCTACGATTAGAATGGCAACGAAAACCGTGCATTAACCGCGCCGCGTTAGAATTTGGTATAAACAAGAACAACAACAACACTACAATCCTCTATATATAATGCATATACGAGTAGTTCCTGCTTCTAATTGCATCTTGCTCTATTCTTCTGTCTCCTTCTTCAGAACACCTCATGTTCTTTCGATGCTTTCAATCTTAACTGTTAACCATTTATATTTATTATGAAATAACAGCAACGGAAACACCAACAGCAACCCCAACTGTAAAAGCAATAAATACCTTAGTCAAAAACAAACAAATAAAAATGGTGGAACCCCCGCGGAAATCACGAAACGAAATGGAGCGAAGCGAAGCAAAATGAATGAAATGAAAGTATTTATGATAGCTAAACAAAAAGTCTAATTTGTATACAAGCATATATACATAAATACATACATATATCTATATATTTTACATATACATAAACATAGCATGATACTATTATAATTTTGTTGATGATTTTTTTTTTACTTTCGCTTGTGAACCTTTTTGCTGAAGCTCTTTTCACTTCACTTGCCATCTTCAATTCTTCTGTTTGCAGACTGCAGGTTGCGTTAACTTATTAACATTTACATTACAGAAACAAAAGAAAACCATACTGCATATGGGCATTTCTCTGACGACGGTCCACCGAGGCCAATATAATCGCATTTGAATATAGTTTTCTCGGGATTTTCTTTTTAAAATATATTCAAAAAAAGTTAATTTCATTAACTTTGATCTGAAAACCTATAAAAATTAGCATAACTTCACTTCAATGCAGAACATTAATCGGAAATTCTCATAAATGTATCGCCTCCACTTTCGCTGAAATCTGAGTTTGAATTGGTCGCCGCGAAAACCACTTCTATATTTGTCCCTTACTTGCAAATATCTCGAAAACGAAAAGTAGACCAAAATCGCCCTCAGCACCAGATATAGGGCTAGTCAAGTGGTGAAAATCTCTTTTTTTTACACTTTTAGAACTTGAAATGCGTACGAACGTCCCGTTCGACATCAGAGAAATGCCCATACATACATATAGGGTCTTATAGGGTATTTATTTAAACAAATCAACAACAAAACCATATACATATATACTCTTTGGGTATCGTATCCAAAACAAAAATCACATTAAAAGAAAAAAACTAAAAAAAGGGAAGAAAATAAACGAGGTAGAAATTTACGAGCAAGTTTTGTGTGTGACGAGATGAAGAGAGCAAATAAAATTTGCTGCGCCAAATCTGTTGAAAACCATTTAATGAAGATTATAAAAATAATTTTAAAAAAATATATAGTATATTAACGAAACCAAAACCTTATGAACGTGTCGTCAGTAACAAAGAGCAAATATTGTGAAAATTATGAATTTCAATTACTAAAAAAAAACAACAAAATACAAAAAAAAAAAAACAACTAATGTAACAAACATGAAAATAATATATATCCCTATACTCCTTGAGTATCGGGTGGTATAAAAAACAGACACGACACACACTTTAAGAAGCTAACAAACAAATTCGGGATCAGTACGTCCTATTATAACCGTGTTATATACAACAAACAAGCAACAACAACTACAGAAACAAAACTAATGTTCCCAATACTCTTTGAGTATCGGGGAAAAATAACACAAAACAAAAGCAACACTAAGCAGACACACACACACAGAAGACACAAAACAACAAAATCAGAGAAAAAAAGCAAGAAAATAGTAACTTTAATATTGTATAACACATCTACAGATCACATATACATACATAGATATATACAGTATATATGTATATATATATATGTATATCTCGCGTTGTGGGATACATACATACATATATACCAACGGGGCGGGGTGGGGAAACAGCAACAGAAAGAGGGGGGGAATAAAATAAAGATAGCAAGAGAGAAATGCCAAAACGCCATGGAAGCCCAAAAAAAAAACCAGATTTTTCAGCGGCTGAGCGTTTCGACATTTATATGCAATGCAAGAAATGAACAGCACAGTAACTAAATCCTTATTATAAACAAAACGAAAAACGTAAAACATTTCAAACAATACAAAAACACAAACAAAAAAAAAATCGAAAAACTCACAAAAAATGTAACAAAAACAACAAAAAAAAAAGATACAAAAATACAAGAAAAATACATACATACATATGTGCTTGAATACGAAAAAAACGCAAAATCGCAAACTATATAAGTCAAATATAATACAACAACAACAAACGTAATATAATACAAAATAAATACATACATATTTCAATAAAGCTAAAACACTGTTTTTTTTTTGCTATCAATTTGTTCACTCCCATTAAATATAGGAGGGAATCTATCGAATCAATGTGTAAGGAACGGAACCATTCCATGACCCTCCCTGGAGCGCGGAAAGATGAACGATGGCAGAAACTATAAGTTAAGCCTTATAAAACTAACCCGAATGAAATCTGTTAAGGGTCGGATCAGGATCTATGCTATGTATAAACTGATATTCGAATAGACCTATTTCCCTTCGCACAATGATAGATTTTTGTAATTGGTTTCTTTTTGGTTTTATTTTTGTTTTGTTTTTTATTTATAAGAATAATTGATGTCTGCTTAGATTTGTTCGGTTACATGACATTACATGACTATGGTATGGTAGCATCTTCAAACGTTTCCCTGTCCCTTCGGTTCCCTTCGCTGTGGACTCTCTTTCTCTCTCTCGTCCACGCGGACTCTTTGTCTCTGGTTATGCTTTCTTTTCTGCTCTTCTGCTGTGTACATATGTATCTATATATGCTTGAAGTTATGTATATCTTTGTTTTGTTCTTATGCTGCAAAAAATTCAAAATCTTTTCGCTTCTATATATATATATATATATATATATATATATATATTTTGTTGCCTATATGGTCTATATGTATATGATGATTTTTGTTTACTGCTTATCTTTTCTTTTCGTAGTTGAGTTTTGGGGTCAAATTACTTACGAGTTAACGTTTTGTTTTGCTTTGTTTTTGTTTGTTTTTTGTTTGCATTTGAGTTGTGTATTAGTGAGTATTGCATAGATGCGATTCAATTTTCGGTTGTCTCCTATGCTACAATATGTATTGTATATTGTATACTAATCTCGCTTAGCTTTAGTAGATATACCGAGTATTTCTCGAGGTTTGGGGGTCTAGAACATTTGATTTGAATTTTAAAAACCGATCGATATATTACGATATACATACATACATACATATGTATATAGTATAAAGCCTGTAAAAAGGGATTTTTTAATACAAATTGAATAATGATTATTTTTTTGTTGCTGTTGCTTTTACGTTTAGTTGACTTTTTTCGTGTACGGAATTGAATTAATTGATTCGATTCGAACTTACAAATTACAAATACTATTACAATTACAATTACAAAAAAAAAACAGTTCGAGCATTGTATAAAAAATCGAGGTAAACTTGATAGTGCATCGGATCCGGGAGTGGAGCGGGGCGTCACTTGTATGCTTTGTTCATTGTTTTTTTATACTTGTTCTTGTTGGTGTTGGTGTCACGGGGGGAAACTCAGGGTTTGGGTATTTGGGTTCAGTTGTTCAGTGGTGTGGTTCAGGGGAAAGGCGGCAACCGCCGAAGGCATATTGGGTTCCACAATTTCATGAATGATTACTAATGGATGTGCCCCCTAAATGAGGCATGTGCAACGAACATTCTAATCCAATGTCCTAATGTTTTGTTTTAGTTTCGTTTGGCTTAGTGTCCTTCTTCCAGATGATATGAGGGCTCTACTTATACGAGGATGGGCTTATGAGCATGAAGGTGAACTAAATCACGATACTGTCTTTTTCTTTATACGAGTATAGTATTTTGTTGCTGCTTAAACTATATCCTATATGAGAGAAAGAGAGAAGAGAATATTGCAATTTTCGATCTTTGTTTTTCTTTGGTTTTTTGTATTTGTTTTTGGGGGGTGGGCAAGTTTTTTCTTTTTCCATTTCCTTTCAGAACTGCAACGTATATACTTTATATACCTTTTTGTTTTTTTGTTTATATATATATGTGTAGTATTGTATATGTTTTTTTTTCTCTTAATAGGAAGAAGTTGTAACATACGAAGACTTAACATACATACGTGTACATAGCTATATTTGATATCCATGGGGTTTTTTGTGGTGCTTACATATTTGTTTTGTTTTGTTTCATTTTATTTTGTTTTTTTTTTTTGTTTTTTGGGAACTTTTGGAACTCTGGAAACTTGAATTGCTTGTGGTATGTGCTGGCTACGCCAATTGGGGGCCGTTGCCATTCTCCATAATGGGACAGGGCTGGGCAGGGCAGGGTAGGGCAGGGTAGGGCGTGATTTTAGCGTACCTATGTATATGTATATGTATATTTATGCATATATAGGCGTGTGTGAGGCGTGTGTTGTTTTTTCTTGGTGTGGTGTGTGTGTGTGTGCTCCTAAAGCGGAAAATATTCACCATGTTTGAGAGATTAATGGAGAATTTCCTTTGCCGAATAATTCATAAGACTTATATTAAAATTTTTGTTTGCTTTTTGCCAGGGATCAGCATTATCATTAGCATTATTCGATATTGTTATCCTCGCATCATTATGCATTATGCATTATCATCATCCTTATCATTTTCATCGATCAATCTTGACACTCTTAGGCGCTATTCTTTGAGACAAACTCGCGCAGTATATCGCCAGCCATCTCGATGTTGTTGCGCGAAATCCCCAGAGCAGTGATCGCATTCTCCTTGGAATATCCCGCATTCATCAGGCGCGCTATGTACTCCAAATTAATGTTCTCGTAGGGAACGGAGCCGTAGTCTTTTTGGTTGATCGTCACGTTGGCGTAGAGCAGCGGTTGGGTCTGCTGCTGCTGTTGCTTCTGTTGCTGCTGCTGCTGTTGTTGCTGCTGTTGCTGCTGCTGTTGTTGTTGCTGCTGCTGTTGTTGCTGCTGCTGTTGCTGCTGCTGTTGCTGCTGCTGTTGCTGCTGCTGCTGCTGTTGTTGGGCAGGTGCAGGTGCAGTCGCCAAAGTTGGCGTCGTTGTCTGGGTCACTGTCTGCTTGGGAGCGGTCTTCTTGCCGTTGGCCAGGGTTGCGGCGGCGGCCAGCGCCACCGACCCGCCAGTGCTGGTGGTGCACAGCTGTGTGTAGTGCGAGGAGGCCGAATTTTGTCTGGTGAGGGTCACGCCACGGGCCTCTAAGGGGCGGGTATCGATCACGCCGCTGATGGTCTCCGCGGGCCCCACTTCCACGATGTCCTCGTCCAGCAGGGACAACACTGGGGAGGTGGTGCTCGTCGCTATGCGCTGCTGCCGCATCAAGTCCTCGGCCAGGGTGTCCACGCTGGGCGTCACATGCGGCGGAATCGGCGGAGCTGTCGTCTGGGGCGGCACGTTGTCCATGCTGCACTGAATGTTGTCGATGCTCTTGCTGGTGGTCGGCGGGACTGTCACCTTGCCCGGAGTCTCGACACCAGGCGATGACTTACGTGGCGGGAGGGGAGGTGCCACCACAGCTGAAATGGTGCCCGAACCAGAGGCCGAATCCTGTAGGTTCTGGAGGATGGCATACGAGCTGGTCGAGGCGGTGTCACTGCCGCTGCCGCTGGACGCAGGGTTCTCCGATTTTCCAGGCAACTTCTGGCCGTACGTGGAGTTGGCTACGCAAGAACCGATCAGGGGAGCACTCATGCGGTTCGTGGACTTCTGGCTGATGCTGGCCCCTCCTCCATTGCTTAATACAGCGGAAGCCGGCGGGGCCGAGGGCTGGGGCTGCGAGGATGATCCTGCAGCGGTGCCAGATGCTGATGATGCTGATGCTGCTGCTGCTGCTGCCGCCGCCGATGATGTGGACGAGGAGCTGGAGCTGGGCAGACTGAGGACTGGACTGCCACCCGAATAGAGATCGTTCTGCACGGCCATCAGGCTGGGCGTGGTGCTGCGCCGGCCTAGCCGCGGCGAGGTGTGTGGACTGTGCTTCTCTGCGGCTGCCCCAGCGGCTGCCGAGGTGCTGAGGGCGTGCAGCGAGGAGGTGGCTATGTTGAAGTCGCCCATGTCCTAGAGGGGAGGCGGAGGATTTAGTTAGGCAGATAGATGTGTGGAGGGCTAGGGCATGCCGCTAACAGAAGGAGTAGGAAGTAGGCTGCAGGTCTGTGCATGCAGAACGGAACAGAATGGAGAATCAACAACAAAAGAGAGTGAAGAGGAGATAAAGAATAAATGAAAACATAATTTAATTGCAACCAATAATTAAATATTCATAAGATATGTATATATATTTTTCTTTTGCTTTAATTCGTTTTTTTTCGTTTTAGCATAAAACTTATTAAGGAAATCAGAAAAAAAAACTAAACTAAAGGCTATGATGTATGTATAAAAATTGCATTAGATGTATTACATAAATAAACATTATCGAATATACGCGATTGATGTGATCCTAGATTCGATCTGTTCCTAGATCTGTTAGGATATGTTAACGAAATGAGCCAATGGATGAGTTTTAATTGAGAGTAATGCCCAAAGGGCAATTTAATTTCTCAATGAAAATTTCGGTGCTAATACTTTTAGTTTTTTTAGCTAAAAACGATCGCTATCAATTCTGGCCTATAGACAGAAATTGTGACATGTGCACTCACAGAGAAGCAAACGTTGTGGTTTCATTTAAATAATCTAACTAAATTAATCAATTGTTGGCCTCTCTCTTCCTTTCGGTATAGCCTTGTTTCGTTTTGTTATTATTCGTTATTTCTTGTTGTTTTGTTAATAATAAATTACAGTCTTAGGGCAGCCCTCGGGCGTGATATGGTGGCTGCTTACACATACATAAAATTGAAACCGATCGGAAGCAAACACACGCTACTAAAAACTAAATATATCTTTGGAAGTATTAAACAATAAACTAAAATGAAATAAACACATAACGGAGCAAAATGTATACGTGAGGATGAGTCTAAGGAATACTGCCGGGGATAAGAATACACAGAGTATAAAGTGAGTTGGAGAGAGATAGAGATGGAGAGAAAGAGAGGAGGAAACTCTACAAGATAGTACAGAACGAGTTACAATTATGAATTCCTATGTACAAAAGACCGATCGAGGGCGAACAGAAAATGAATCATCAAATGAATGAATGCACACACAGAGAGAGAGAGATAGAGCAAGAGCGCGCACAAGAGAGGAAATAGAAGAGAAGGAAACAAAACGAAACGAAATGAAAAAGAACAAGTGTGAAGCAGCGAGCGCGATAACGAACATCGGGCTGATGAGCCACTTCCGTTTTGGCGCGGTGCGGCGCACACGAACGAGGAATTTCAACTACATAATGGATAGATGGATGAATGAATGGGATACATGAATGAATGAATGAATAGATAGATGGGATGGTATGGTATGGTATGGGGTCTGTGTGCTAGTGTCTATGTCTGTGTGGATTAGTTGCGGATGAGTTTTGGCTAATAATTTAAATATGTTACAGCTAAAACAAACAAAAATAATTAAAACTGGAAACTGCAAAAAACTGCAAACTGCAGGCTAAACATTAAACTTATATAAACAATAGCAGTTGTAAGATCTAGTTGTATATATAATGTATATATAGGTAGATATAGATGTATATATAAACGAACCAAAAGTAATCATAAGAGTAATGTGTATATAAATATAGCAGCACAGGCGGCAGCGGAGCAGGCGGATCAGGCTTTGAACAAAACTATACCTCTGTATCGTCGTCGTCCTGCTGCTGCTGTCGCCCATTGGTGACATTGCGATTATGTTGCTTGCGCGGATCGAAGGCATCCACAACGATCTGTTCGGTGCCCTTGATCTCGGCGCGGCAGAAGGGACAGCCCTGTGCAAAAGAGCAATAGGTCAGTCAATAGTTCAGATTGTTACACATCTGGATGTAGTAGAGTTCTACGCGAAGCTTACCTGTCCCTCAGAGTCCACCTGCCAGGAAGTGAGGCAGGGCGTGCACAACAGATGACCGCAGGGCTCGATGCGAATATCCTTGTCGTTCTCCGCACAGATTTTGCATAATTGAAAGGTGCTGCCTGGAATGCCAAGAAACGAAAGCTTTAGATGAAGCGGCAAGGAAGGACTGTAGACATGCACTCACCCATTTCACAGTATAGTTCGTATTGCTCTTGTGTAACGGTTATGTGATCCTCGGTAGGACTTTGCACCGCACAGGACAGATCCGGATTGTAGGCTTGGCCATCTGGATACAAGTAGAAGCCCTCGCTGCAAGTAGACACACATTAATAATCGTCCTATTCAACAATCATCCGAGCAAACTTACCGATGACCATCGAGCAGCGCCTGGCATAGCGATTTGTTCTGTGGAATCGTTTGGAGAATCTCCCCCTCTGCCGTCACATAGCCGATGGCCCACTGGCCGAGTCGTGTGCAGGACAAACGAAAGACATAGCTGCCGGCCTTCAGGATGTAGCGCTGGAGACGCGCCTTCACCTCGTCGTATGTGAGAAACGCCACATAGCCCGGATGGGTGACGGCCAGGATTTGCCAGTTGCGCAGCAATGTAACCCACGGCTGGAACAGACGCGTGAAGACATCGAATTCAAAATTCGAGATAAAGTCGTTGCACGTCAGGTCAATTGTGGTCTTCAGGGCCATAGCCTCCAGCCCCGACGATATCGGATGCACTTTGTTTAGCTCCTGTCGAAAGATCTTCCAGGGCACCAGTGTGCTGCGGGCGGGAGAATGAGCGGAAATGTTGAGACGATGCCACAAACATGCATTGCCACAAAGCGAGCACTCACCTGTTACCAAAATTACTCTTCCAGAAGTCGGCCGCATCGGCCTTGGTGATTCGGAACTGATCGCCGGCAAAGACCCCGTTGGGGAATATCGCCTTGAGCTCGCTTAGCATGTGGGAGAAGACCAAACTAAGTTTGGTCAGATTGCGGCGGTAGTGGGAGTTCTCGTCGAACATCTTCTCCTTCCCCTCCTTGAAAAGCTTGATGGCCTGCTTGCATTTGCGCATCAGATTGTTGATGAAGACATTGAAGTGCTCGTTGGCGTGCAGGAGGTGCATCTGGTCCTCGTTCTTGGAGTAGATGAGGCGCAGTCGCTGATACGTGTCCGGTAGTATGTCCAGTATGAAGGGTGGACTGTTCTTGAGGTTCATTTTGGGCTGCTGGCACAGCTTGACCACCTTGTCCATCAGTTTCCACGTCTTCTCCAGCGTCTTCTTGTCTGTGGACAGACGCTGCGAGACGCATGCCTCCGAGATGGCACCGTGCAGTTTCGAAAAGAGTGAAGGAAAAATTTTTGGTTGTGATTGCACGCGAGCTGTGCCTCTCGTCGCCATCTTTTCTCTGCTGCTGCTGCTGTTCTGTGCTGCGCTGCTGTTGTTGTTGCTGGTTTGGGGAGTTGTAGGTTTCACTCTTGACGTTCACGACATGAATTCACAGCTGGCCAGAACTACGCACGCACTAAACGGAAACTCTCGTACTATTATTTATGCACTAACCGTGTGCATTTGCACATTTCATTTGCTGCGTTCAGCTGTAAATTTTTTTATCCCACACACAATTTCTTTTCAATGAGTGGGCCTGATAAAATATACCGTCTGAAGAAATATACTGAAATATACCGTAAATATACCGATGATAAATTCAGCTTAACCCACTTAACTCCCCTCTTTTTAAACGATGAACAACTTGAGCTAAGCGGCGGAAAATGATACTGTTTTTAAATTCTTCTTGTAGATCCATCTTCTTAACTTACAAAAAAACAACGATATCTGTCATCTGAACTGCGCTAAAATTCTACAAGTTTCATTATATTCGTGTGTGTTTTAAATACCCACCTAGTCGACAATGGGTTAATCATTCTCTGTTAATGATCGGAAATCATATTGCTCGATTTTTATATTGGACCTAATATTACTAGCTAGAACCATCAGCCCTGAAAACATTCTTTTATCCGATTGATTAATACATTTTCTACAAGATTGGCTAATATTAAGAACTCTTTTGAGATATTTAAAAGAGCGAAAATTACAAATTGGTTTTCCGTTAATTCGTTTTGTAAAAATAATGTACAAATTAATACTTACATGTAAAATGCACATGTATCTACAACCAGATGGCCCGGTTGTGGAAGGGCACAAGTAGTTGCCATGTAGCAGAACCAACTGTTTTTACCATTTTAAACCCGTTACTTGAAGAGTATTGGGGGAGTATATTAGATGTGTGTATCACCCAGACGGAAGCGTTTCCGACTCTACAAAGTATATACATATTCTTGATCAGCACATCCGAGTCGAAAGAGCCGGGTATGTCTGTCCTTCCGTCCTGTTTGATGCCTAGTTTTCAAAGACCATAAGAGCTAGAGTAACCAAAGTTTGTTTCCAAACTTCTCTGATATGACATGTCACCCCGCCGCCACAACGGATGTAAATCTGTGCCATTCACAAGATAGCATCATTCTTATAGCCAGTTGGAACAAATGGACTTGCAGGGGCTATGAAACGCCTTCAATGTACCTAATCATTCTCCGTCTCTCTCATTCTCGTGCAAAGTGCAAGACAGCCATTTTATCGGTGTTGGTGTGAGTAGGAGAAGCCTATTATAATTTACCGTTAATTTAGGATCACATTCGAATAACATTGCATAGATACATACATATATGCATGTATCTACGTACTCTTCCAGCTCATGTAAAGCTTACCTAGCCATAAGAGCACATGTAAGCCCTAGCTATAAATTGGACCCTTTGGCTGATTCAAGGTCACTCAAGAACCACTTCTCGCCTTTATCATACGGCGATCCTGTCTATTACGGAACAAAATTAAAGAAAGAAAGTGCCCGGAAACAGGATCTGCAGGATGATTTGATCCTCCTCCTCCCCATATAATTGGAGCTCTGGCACCGCATTTATATAATACGTATATGACGAGTAATCGTTGTACTCGCACACGAATCTCGTATTTTCTTGATGCGGCGTCACAGCACAGCCACCATCCAGCACAGAGGCTGTGATTAGAGCCGCATCGTAGAAAACCCGCAGAACAGGTGCGTGGATGGGGATGTGATGGGATGGGATGGGATGCCTGCTTCTATCTTTTATTATGGCCATTTCTTCGCACACAATCTTTTTAATATGCACTGCCGCCAGTGCAGCTACAATTTTCACTTTCCATTTTATTGGCAGCCCCGCAGGCCGCAGCAACAGCAGCAACAGCAGCAGCAGCGACCGCAGGCAAACGTCAAATATTTGGCCAAAAAGAAATTGCACGGCTGCCAAAAGGTTTTTACGTCTGCCTGGCTTTCTTTTAATTAATTTTTTCGGCTTTTTCTCGTGTGCAAGTATGTGTGTGTGTGTGTGTGTGCCGCTGGTCGTGCCTCCAGCATTAGTTCTGGACGATGATGGCGCTCAAAAGCCAAGTCATGGCTGTCATATGCAGTTTGGCTCCAAGGCCCCACTGACGGTCGCCGACGCCGTTGTCTGGCTGCCCAAAAACTAACTGTAAACCATTCACTTACTGACCTCTTTTTTACCGCTGCTGTTGCTATTGCCTTTGCCGAAGCTGCTGCTGCTGCTGCTGTGCAGCCGCCTCCACCTCTACCTCCACCTCTACCTCCACTCAATTTTCTTTAATGCACGCGACTCTCCCGCCGCCATTGATCTGTATGTGTGTGTGTGTGACCCTTATTCGCAACGCCACTCAGGCGTAAAATTTATGGCTTTAAAGTCTACAAGTCTATAAACACAGCTTCCAGCTAGCAACGAGAGCTGGACTGCGGCAACGGCGGCAGCGGCGGCACTGTGGCTGCACTTTCTACTGCAACTGCAACTGCGACCGCATCGGAATCGTGTGGATCGTGTCTATTGGAGAGGAGGAGCACAGCACAGCACAGCACCTCACAGCATGGAGCATGGGAGCATGGAGCGCGGACCATGGCGCATGGAGTGTGTGTGTTATAATTTCAAATGCGGTTCGCCTTTTTGGTTGCATTTGCTGCCACTTTTGGCAAATTAAATTTGTACGCAAAACCGATTAGGCAGCAGCGGCAGACAACAACATGGCCAAGTTGTTATTTTAAATACCGACAACTCCATTTAATCAATATGCCATGATGCCATGGAACAAGGCGATAGCTTCAGCTTCGGCTTCGGCTTCAGCATAAGCATCAGCTTCTCCAGCATATGGGCTACAGCGCTGTGTAAGCTCTGTGTAAGCCAGCGTCGACTGCGCTGCCTTTCACTCATATAAATTTGTTGGCATTGCAAATTCGGTGCCATTCGTCGGCGCATTGTCAAACCTTTCTCTTCGTTTCGCTGGAGCCTGGACTACTACGACTCTACTCTACGCTCTGCTGTGAGACCGAGACGCACTGGAAGCCAATTCGTGCAACAAAAGAAAAGAAGCAACAATAAGAACGTATAATTTTTTTGAATGTACAAAATCGGATGTGCGCGTGTATGTGTGAGTGCCGTGCCAGAGCAGAGAGTGTGTCCATTCATTCATTGAAATCGTCAGCGCGGAGACAACAACAACAGCAACAACTACAACTACAACAATATATAATGCAATCGCCAGCGTCGTCGTCGCAGTAAGCTTCAGCAGAGGCCTACCTAGCATACAGTGGAGAGAAGAGCACAGCACAGCAGAGCCCAGCAAAAGCAGAGCAGCAGCAGCATCAGCAGCGCAGCGCAGAGATCACTTCATATGCGAATCTCAGCGAGCGCGCATCAAAATCAAATTCAAACGGCAAAAGAGTAACGAACTACTCCCCGACATAGAGGAGTCGCCACATACAGGGGGAGGAAGCTGTGAAAAGAATTTTTTTGTGTGCATAATAAAAAGCGATACGATCCAGAACGAACCGAACCAACGAACGAACGGACGGACGGAACGGTGTTTAAAAGCATTCTCAAAGCGTAATTGAAATCAAATTAAAGGCCAAACCGTGCAAAAAGTAAGAGAAAAGGCCAGGCACAGGCGATAAAAAAGAAATTATGCTCTATTGTGCGATTGTATGACGAAAGAGAGAGAGAGAGAGAGGTCAAGTGCTTAGCTTAGCGCAAGAGGAGCAGTAGCAGCACTCCTCATCTAATAGCCAGTAGCCAGTGGTGGGAAGGGAATCAAAGGGGGAAGTAAATAGGCACCGAATGAACTCATAAAAGGGCCAGACCCCAGAGCACAGCTGTGGTGACCACAAGAGAGAGACACAAGAAGACTACCGTTAATTCGATCGTTGAAAGAGAGTCATCGAGCGACAAAGCAACATCATCAGTAGCAGTAGCAGCAGCAGTAGCAGATTCTGCGGTAATCTTGCACCAGTTTAAGAGGCGTCTTGTGGTGTGTTGTGTGGTTTGTGCAGCATAGGAGGTGGAGACCTCTGACGAGGAAAACTTTCTTCATTTCAACGCAAGTCAAAGTCGTGTCGTGTCGTGATCCGCTGCCGCCGTCGCATAGCTGGTAGTGAACTTGAGAGTAGAGTCTCAAACAGCAGAAACTACAACAACAGTTGCTACTATTTCAATTGTTAACGAGCGAAAGCGCCGTAGTCACGCACACGTCGTTGGATCAGCAGCAGCATAACCAGCAGCCAGCAACCAGAGCCAGAGCCAGACAGCAGCAGCAGCAGCAGCAGGAAAGTGCAGTCGACAGTGAAAATGTACCAGCCCCAGAGACAGACAAGGCCCCAGGCCCAGAGTCAGAGCCAGGCCCATAGCCAGAGCCAGAGCCCGAGCCAGCTCTATCCCCAGTTAAGGCTTAAGCGCCAGCTGTTTGGCGCACTGCTGGCCATGTTAATGTTGGCGGCATCCACCACTAATGGTAAGTCATACGCTACACTGCAGGAAAAGTGGTTTCCCCCAAAAGAAGCCTCGAATTAGTCCCCGGATCTAGGTAGACCCACAGCTGTGCTGTTAGATGTGTGGTAGAAAGGCCGTCGTAGCGTCGTCAGAGCAGCTATTAATTTCTAAGGTACAGAGTGCGGAAAGTGCCTCAAAGTGAATGTAAACTGGCACACATCGCAGAGGCAGCGCAACCCAAAACACCCAAGCACTTCCCTCTCTCTGTGGCCAATCTTCGCCCCTCCGTATAGACCACCACGCACAACATGCTCGTAAATATTTTCGTGCACAATTTGTCCAACATTCAAATAAATTCATTAAAGGCATGCTCCGGCACACAAAGGGGGAGTAGGGGGGGAAATCAGGGGGTAATGAAATGCTGGCCGCACGAACAGTGGAAAAAAAGCGGAAAATTGCAGAGGGCCCTTGTAAAGGAGGTTCATTTAGAATCGACCCCTCGAACCGCAGCGAACCGCAGAGCGGAGCCCAAGCGATTTGCTTGAGGCTCGACATGATCGTTGCTTCGATTAATTGATATCAGCATTTCATCAGAATTGATGGGTGAAAGATCAATTAGCTGGAGGTTGTGATTTGAATTGAATGAAGCAGCTGGATAGTGGATGGGATGGTGCCTGATCAATTGCGAAATCACTTGAAGAGTGATTCATGGGGATGGTATGGTTATAGTTCTACCATGGGTTCGGATTGGGTTTTGGTCTGCACACAGCTTTCCACTGTGCCAATGTGTCCATGATGTGGGGCAGCAGCAGCAGCAGCAGCAGCAGCAGAGCTCACATATCATTTCACTCGCCAGAGTCCATGTCCATGCCACCAACAGCAGCAGCACCACCAGCAGCAGCAGCACAAGCCTAGGCCCAGGGCAATGCAATGCAATGCAATGCGTTGGTTGGTGGCTTTTTCCACTTTTGAAAATTATACGGTTTGTGCTTCGCTCTTTTTTTTTTGCAATTGATGGCATCCGATAGGCAGGAGGACGAGGAGCTGCGGCAGCAGGAGAATGTGAATGTGCTGGAAGTGGGTATGGTATGGGTAGGGAATGTAGCAAAGCATGGGGTTTGGGGGTCGCATAGTTTTAATGCTGAACGAATGAATGAATGTCTGCCCCGTAGATCGTTTACATCTGCATTAATTCCCTAACGCCGCTTAATTTTCTCCAACTTTAATGGCTTCAGAGACTACTATGCCCCCCATCCATCCATTAGGCGGGGATTGCTGCGCTGCAGCGTTTGTTTGAATGCTGAAATGTTGAAATTCTCATCTCAAACAAATTGGAATAATGAACGTGGGTTCAATTATCGCAGCCAAACAATCGTGGCAGCCCCAAAGAGCGCTAATAGATTTTCTACTCTGTGTGGCAGAGTGTCTTCGTCTTCGTCTCCGTCTCCATCTTTGGTGTGCCTGCCTCCAGTGTGTGTGTGTGTGGGCATCGTATCTGTGAGTGCTTCCTCTGTACCAAAACTGGAGGCGGCATCGTCGTTGCCGTCGCCGTCGCTTTCTTTACAAACAAAACCAACGGAGCCACATCCGACCAAAGACAACAGAAACATTCGGTCCGAGTCCAAGTCCGAGTCCATTCGAACCGGGGGCCGGAGGCAATTAGTGTGAAAATTTCACTTGCAGTTTTTAGCACAGATTAAGCTTACGATTTCTGGCTGGGATTAGCATGAACACAATTATAGATGGAGGTCGTTGATAGTACGCGGCATTTCCTTTCCTTCTTCCCCAGCTTCCCCCCAGCTCCAACAATCCCGTCAAAATTTCCATTGTGTGTGTCGTATTGTACTTGGAATCGACTCGAAAGACGGCTAACATTTGCCATTTCCCATTTGCCGTTTGCCGTTAGCGAAGAAGAACCCCAGCTCCACAACGGCAATGGCTATAGAGCAACTCCATAAACTCCCAAATTATTCCGGTTAATGGGGGGTTACATGCGTCGGTCATGCGATCATTGAGCGGTAGAGTGATGGTAGAGGCGGAGGCATAGGTAGGGACAGCAGCAGCAGCAGCGGGGGCAGGGGCATAGGCAGCGGAGGAAGAGTAAGAGTTCAGCTAGACAGTGGGTCACAACTGCGCAAAATGTTCTTCAGGCTGGAACTAATCTGAAATTTGTATGCCGCACGATGCCTCTTCCGCACGCATCTTCCAAAGACATCTTCTACTGGCAGGGGAGCAATGGAAAGTTGATCAAAGTTGGGATACCCTTTAAATGTTTGAAATACTTCACAAATTTCCGTCATATTTTCCCTTAGGCGCCGTCACAGACTCCCCCATTAAGATCATCAAGCTGCCCGCCCAGGCGCCTGTCATACGATACCGCAGTGCCGATGCCTCGCCAGATTCGCTGCTAATCAACTACCGCCAGGATGCCCAGCCGGAACTGTCTTCCACCCTGATGCAGGCTCCTGGAGCAGCAGCGGCCGCCCTCGAGAGTCTGCTGCGCGAGGAGACCGAACAGCAGCAGCAGGCGCAGACGGGCAGGCAGAACCGGGCCAGTAGCTCGTCCAACAGCTGTCCGAGATCGTGTCCGCCCAGTTTGACGGTAGGAGCTGAGCCGGTGTGCGGCAGCGATGGCCTAATCTACGCGAATCTCTGCGAGCTGCGGAAGAAGACTTGCGCCCGCAATGGAGTGTCGCTGGTGAAGGACGTGCGGGATGGGTGTGAGCGGTCGAAGGGCTCAGAGTGCAAGCACCGTTGCAGCACGGAGAAGGATCCTGTGTGTGGCACCGACGGACACACCTATCTCAATCGCTGCATGCTGCGGGTGCAGTCGTGCCGTGTGGGCCTGGCCGCCGTGAAGCTCTCGCATGTGGGTCCTTGCAGCAACACGAGCGCCATTCGGGAATCCTGCCCCGTAGACTGCAACAGCGCCCCCAAGGACGGTCCCATCTGCGCCTCCGACGGGAACGTTTACAACTCCACCTGCGAGATGAAGCTGCATACGTGCGGCCAGGGCGTGGTGAAGACAAGTCGCAAGCACTGCCAGTCGACGAGGATGTGCCGCGAGTCCTGCTGGCGCGTGGCCAGACCCACCTGCGGCTCTGACGGACGCCTATATGCCAGCCCCTGCAAGATGCGCTCCTCCAACTGCGGCAAGCATGTGTTCGAGGTGCCCCTTTCGTTCTGCATGCCCCAGGAGCGGCACGGCAGTGCTGCGGACGCTTGTCCCACCGAGTGTCCCAAGGCCGAAGCGGATTCTCCTTCCCAGTATGTGTGCGGCAGCGATGGCAACATATACTCGTCTCTGTGCGAGCTGAAGATGCTCAACTGCGGGTAACTCTTGCATAAATCCTATCGAATATTCCCACTCTAATGGAGAAATGAATTCTCTTCTCTGTCAGACCACAGCGCAAGTCCATTCAGAAGATGAGCATGGACAAGTGCAAGAACCGGCTGATTCGCTGCAAGCAGCTGCCGCCATGCAAGGACTTCAACAATCTGTTCGGCTCCATTTTCAGCTCGCGGCGGAACGATAAGCTGTGCGGGACGGACGCCAAGACGTACAACAACGAATGCGAGCTGGCCCATGCCACCTGCCTGTAAGTGCATTCCATCCCTTCAGCCAGTATCTCCTTAGTTCCACAATCTCAATGATTTATTGCAGACGCGGCGTTAACCTGGCCCACATTGGTCCCTGCACGGATCTGAACACGCCTAGCAAGGATTGCGGAGACGCCTGCACGCGCGCCGACCTCGAGCAGCAGCCGGTGTGCGGATCCGATGGCAACACCTTTGCCTCGATGTGCGAGTTCAAGCGGCGCACCTGCAACCTCCGCGTGGTGGCCGTTTCCCTGAAGAACTGCGCGCTCACCGCCGACTGTGACTCGGACTGCGATGCCCAGCCACCGAATTTCGTGTGCGGATCGGACAACAAGTTCTACAAGTCAGAGTGTCACATGCGCAAGGAGAACTGTGGCAAACATGTGTTTGTGGTACCCCTCAAACGCTGCCTGGCCGCCTTCCAGTTCAAGGGATGTGCTCGCATTTGTCCCAGGGAATTCGAGCCCGTCTGCGGCAGCGACAACAAGACATATCTGAACGACTGCTTCCTGGACATTGAGAATTGTCGTACCAATAGCACGGTGGATGTGCATCACTATGGCGCCTGTGGACGCCCCGAGGCGCCCTCCACTAATTTCCTCTATTAGGAGGAGCATCGTGGCGCCTTCATTTCACTTGGCATTTAATATTTGTAGGCTATAGTCTTGTATTGTATTTTTTTTTAAAGCGATATTTATTGAGTTTTGAATTAAACCCCCGAACGAACTTACGAGCTTATGGGCAAACGGAATGCACTGGAATCCTGGCCAGACCACGTCTAGGCGGAGTCATCGAAGAGCTTGCTAAGCATGGCATTGATCTCGTGCGGCCTGTACTTAACGTATTTGTCGGGATTCTTGCTAAATTGCACGGCAGCATACCTGAGGGGAAAGTCAAGAGCAAAACATGAGATAAGTCTTCACTATATTTATCGAGCGGTTGCTTACATCTCGAAGAACCGATTGTATTTCGGCAGAATATGCTCCACATTGTCACGCTTGATGCCCTCGCGCAGTATCACATCGGGTATGGAGATGCCCCGCTGAATCTTACAGGCTTCCTCAAAGTCTTTGTTAAAGTTCTGACAAGAGTTTCACAAGTTTATAGATCTGCAGCAGCGGCAGGAAATATGCACAATATACATACAGAAAATCTCTCCTTGAGCACACTGCGATCCTTGTCCTTGACTTTGCCAGCCACCGGTTTGGGCAGCTCGTCCAGGGAGTAGATACCCTGCAGCATCTTAGACCAGGTCTTTTGATAGCTGGCCTTCAGTTCCCGTATCATTTCCAGATAGCTATGCTCGCAATCCGGCTCGGCCAGGGTGACCAAATCGATGAGGTTCGAGCGCTGCAGGGACTTGAGGATATAGTGGATGTTGTTGAGGCGAAAGAGGTGCTTGGTGGCCTGATCGTTGTACTGCTCACACTTGTTCATAATCGACAGATTCAATTCCGCCAGAGCTTTCTCTACAGAAACAAAAAATAAACAAAATAATATATATTTCCATTTGCACTCACTTATGTAGATAGCCAGAAGAGCCTTATTGCGGTCCTCGCCAGGCAGGGCCTTCTTCATCAGTATGGTGTCCAGCTGCGTGGAGTAGAGCACATCCTGGGCCAGTATGGAGCCAATCACATCGAAGTGCTCATACAAATGCTCGATGAACCAGATGGTGTTTGAGGTTAGCTCGTGAACGGTGGCATCTTTGGGAACATTGCTCTGGCCCACGATGTTGGTGCTCGACTCGCCCTTGACCACGTCCAGAAAGTGCTCCAAGGCTTTGGCCCCCGTATGCTGTAGTTTATTGAGCACCTTGGTGAGCTGCTCACGCTGCGCGGGATCGTATGTGCGCTCAATGTCGGGCTGCAGTAGGATGACGCGCTTCAGGGCAGAGAATATGCCCAGTGCCGAGGTCCACTCCTTGCGGGAGATGCAGCGCAGTATGCGCTGCGTAATAGCCTCTGCATCCTTGACCACCAGTTCGATGGCATTGTAGGCGAGCCGAGCGAAAACTTCGTTGTGCTTCGACTGCGGTATAATGTCATGCATAATGGCTCTCTCCCAGTTGAGCAGCCGCTGCAGGCCCAGTAGCATGACCAGATACTTGTCCAGCTCCTGGTCCCCATCGAGCAGGTCCTCGGAGGTCAAATGATCTGAATGGGAGGAAGCTTTCTTAATGGAGAATCCAGTCGATTGCTCAATGGTTTGTGTCGCCCGCAGGTACAGCTTATTGGCCTTCTTCTCAAAACTGCGGGGTATTGTTGAATTAGATAAACTCTGGGAATGAATGGGATTGGGTATCACTTATTACATTTGTTGTAGTCGCGCTGAGGTGTTCTTCTTGGGCTCCGTTTGGCGTCCGCTGTGGCGAGGTCTCTGCAATAAGTTTGAAAATCAATTTGATTGTTGGATAAAGGAAACGCACAAATTAATGCTCTTTCTCTGAAAGTTGGAATACACATTTATTAATTTTATTATTTGGTAGTACATAAAACGCATTTAAAAATCTTAAGCTAAAGTTGGAGATCTGCCAGCGATCCCTTAGAGGGCTTTTAGAACGTCTAGAACGCGACTGCAATCCTCATCGTTGGACAGGCCAATGTTTTTTAAATCATCCTTCTCCATGGAGGCAAGATCGACCAGATCAATGTGAGCCTTCTCGAAGTTATCCACATATTTCTCCAGACCAACATGCACGAGGACTTGTTCTACATTGGCCCCATGATTTAACACATACGAGTGATTGGCGGCCTTTATGGTTCGACGACGCGACTCTCGGCAAAGTGAGGTCTCAATATTGGAGTCGTCCGAGAAGGAGTCGCGGAGAAGGTCCAAGCTGCTGTTGCTCTTCTGGTCCTTCTCAGCGCCATCTTTCCCCTTCTTGGAAAGATGGATGACTGGAATTGGGACCTCCGTTCGGTGCTTATGATGAACATTTTTCCTGAACAGGGGTTCCTTGAATGTCTTCCCCAGCATGGTCTTGGCGGGGCTCTTTATGGCGCTCATAGACTCGATGGGCGACATGTTGGGCGATCGGAAAGCGCCAGTGATCGGCGTGGAGCAACGCACATTCGATGTGTTCACATTCAGGTGGTTCCACCTCATCGTGGGTGTGAGATTAAAGTTGAATTTGGCTTTTTTCGTGGGTGTGCGGCAGTCCTCCATTTTGATTCACAATTAAATTACAATTACACTTGGACAATAAAATGCACTTTGAGCACGCTGATAAAATGGCAATGGCGGCGCGCAATATAATTCGGAAACTTTTTCGAACTAGTCCCGTTGCACGAAATGTCAAATAATGCAGAGTTGCATTCGGTTTCGGTACTCACCAAAGCTTCGTGGCCCCAGCTGTTGCTCTTCTGATGATCTTTCAGCAGCTGCAGTGACCGCAGTACCACATCCCCCCTCTCCGTGGCGTAGATGTGGGTGTACTCCCGCATGTTTTGTTCCAGCCAGTGCGAAATCGTGAACAACTCCTCACGGGTAGTCTGCGACAACTGTCGAAAGGAGGTGTACTCATCGCTGGATGAGTCATCTTCAATATAGATGAGATCCAGCAACTCCACTGGCTTCAGTGGGGCACTGTGCTTCTTCAGCAGCATGCTGTAGTGCTGGTTTAGACCCTCGCAGCCGGTGTTGAAGAGACTGGTGACATTCTCCAGCTCTACACTTTGCGAATTGTTGTGCAAAAAGTAGTCCATGGCGGCGCGCAGCTTGGCCAGCGCCTCCAGAAATACGGATATGTTTCCTTCCAGTGGCCCCTGGTGTATAAGCTGGCACACCTCTTGGGAGACATCGTAGTGGGAGAGCACGCTCTCCAGGCAGTTGAGTGTAGCCTCAAGGTCTGAAAAGAGGCGGCGACCAATTAAGTATATACATATATGCGTCTTCGATATTCCCATAGGCGTTACTTTGCTGTCGCTTCTGAAGCTGTTCCGTTTCCTGATATACTGGCAATATAGTTTGCTCTAGGTTTCCCAGGCGCTTCTCAAAGACTGTAAGAATGTTGGACATTTGTGTGGAGAGATCATGATACTTGTCCACTCGGTCTTTCAGCAGAGCCAAATTTGTTGCTTCCTTAAAAAACTAGCATAAGTGGGTGTATCATTATATGACAACTGCTCTTACCTTTTCTAATTTGTTGTGCGCCTGCAACGAACTGTCCAGATTGTTCATTTTGCAGCAAAGCAAGCTAATTATAGCTTAAATGTTATTAAGATTTACGGAAAAACACTTGTAAATCCAGCGATAGCGGTTGTATACTCGCCTATCGCTTATCGATAATCAATAGTGTTGAAAAGTGCATTTTACTTGTTGTCATGGAAGCGCGACTTGTCAACAAATCAAGAAAACTATTTTTACGGATCAGTACTATGCCGCTCCAGTAAAAAGTGCTCTTTTTTGCTGTGCAAAAATGCGTGGCGTCCTCAAATGGTTGGAGCGTATAGAGTTCCCAAGCACCAAAGATGGCGAGACCAGGTAGAGTATTTCCAGCATAAACATAAACTGCCTGTTGCTTCCACTGAGACCGTTTTTGCAGCGTACACAGCGTTTGCTACGCCCCGGATGGCAGCCAATTGGTGGTCGCCGCCGGCGATCGTTTGCTCATCTATAATCCCAGCGACGGATCCCTGCTAAATACACTGAAGGCGCACAAGGACACGGTGAACTGTGTGGCGTATTCACGCGATGGCAAACGCTTTGCCAGCGGAGCCTCGGACAAAATGGTCATTGTATGGTCGCCGCAACTGGAAGGGCTGCTTAAGTACTCGTAAGTGGTGGAAATGTTAATGATTTAATTGGGAAAAGAGTTTAAATATTTCGATTTCCTTATAGGCACAGCGATTCCATTCAATGCATGAGTTTCAATCCCGTCTCGCACCATTTGGCCTCCTGTTCGATGTCCGATTTTGCCTTCTGGTCGGCAGATCAGAAGGCTGTGCAAAAGTACAAAATATCAGCTCGTGTAAATGGCTGCTCTTGGACCAACGATGGCCAGTACCTGATCATGGGATTAGCCAATGGCACAATCTCCATACGCAACAAGCTGGGCGAGGAGAAGGGCAGAATCGATCGGCCGGGCGGCCCCAACAGCAACGTTTTCAGTGTCCAATGCTGCCCAGCGACCGGGACAGGTAGTGTGGACACTATAGCCGTGGTAGACTGGAGCCAAACACTCTCATTCCACACGCTCAGCGGCCAAATGATAGGCAAAGAGCGAACCCTGGGCTTTGATCCCCTTTGTTTACAATATTTTCCAAGCGGAGAGTACTGTTTGGTTGGAGGTTGCACGGGCGGCCTTCATTTCTTCACTCGCGAGGGGATACGATTGGGAACCTTGGGCGACAGCTTCGACACATGGATATGGTCCGTGGCGCTGCATCCGAATGGGCAGTCGTACACCATTGGATGCCAGGATGGAACGCTGGCCTGCTTCAACATAGCCTCGAGTACGGTGCACGCCCTCTACAGAGAACGCTACGCCTTTCGGGAGAATATGTGCGATGTGATCATTCAGCATCTGATCTCTGGCCAAAAGGTGCGCATCAAGTGCCGGGATCTCGTCCAAAAAATAGCCATCTATCGCAATCGTCTAGCAGTGCAGCTGCCAGAGCGAGTGGTTCTGTACGAGCTGAGTTCCGGGGAGGATCAACCAATGCACTACAAAGTCAGGGAGAAGATTCAACAGAAGTTTGACTGCAGCCTGCTGGTGGTATGCGGTCGCCACATTGTCCTGTGCCAGGAGAAGCGCCTACAGTGCCTGGACTTCACCGGCATCCTGCAACGAGAATGGATAATGGATTCCTTCATACGATATATTAAGGTGACTGGCGGCCCAGTGGGCCGTGAAGGCCTGATGGTTGGCTTGAAGAGTGGTAAAGTGTTCCGCATCTTTCTCAACAATTCGCTGCCCCTGCTGATCACGACAGCCGTCTCAGCGGTCCGTTGCTTGGACATCAATGCCAAACGTAGTAAAATCGCTGTGGTGGATGATGCTGGTCGTCTGGTGGTGCGGGATATTGTGAACGACACCATACTCTATCAGGACACTGGTGTGAACAGCGTCACCTGGAACACCCACCTCGATACCATGCTCTGTTACACTCATTCCACGGGTGGCCTCAGTGTGAGAGTCGGAAATTTGCCGCCTCGAGCCCCGCAGAATATGCACGGCGTGGTGGTGGGTCTATGTGGGGCCACTGCCTTCTGTCTGCGCGGGAATATAATGCACAACACACCCCTGGCCTTGGGCTCCACCATGTGGCAGTTTATTGAGGCAGGCCTGTTTGAGTAAGTTTGACCATCGTTCGGAATGAGTGGCCATCTACAATTCAAACTCTATCGTTCCAGGGAAGCCTACCAGGTGGCGTGCTTAGGAGTGACCACCGGCGACTGGGAGGGACTGGCCCAATCGGCCCTGGAAGCCCTGCATATCAATATAGCCCGCGATGCGTATGTCAAAGTTAGGAATCTGCCGTGGCTGAAGCTGATCAGCGAGCTGCGGGACCAACAGCAACGTTCGGCCGTGCCCAAAGAGGTGCTCTTGGGCGAAAACTGTGCATTTGCTGGGAAATTCAAGGAGGCCGCTCGGTTGTTTCTCAAATGTGGACAGTCGCCACGGGCTCTCGAGATGTACACCGATTTGCGCATGTTCGATCTGGCCCAGGAGTATCTCAGAGATGGCACTGAACAGGAGAAGAAGGAACTAGTGCGCAAGCGAGCGGAATGGGCCTATTCCGTGAAGGAGCCGCGTGCTGCTGCCGAACTCCTGCTTTCGGCTGGCGAAAATCAAAAGGCCATCGATATTGTGGCCGAACAGGGATGGGCGGATGTGTGAGTAGATCCTGGCGTTAATATATCCCTGCCTGCATACTGAATTGCTTGCTTTAGTCTGTACGATATCGGCCGTCGCCTCAGTCTCAGCGAACGCGATGCCTTGGAGTCGGTGGCGCAGAATTTGAAGACTCTAAAAGCCCTGCCCCTGGCTGCTGAAATATTCAAGAAGCTCGGGGACGAGGCTCAGGTGGTGCAGTTGCACGTGGAGGTTCGTGACTGGCCGGAGGCGTTTCGTCTGGCGGAATCGTTGCCACAGCTGCTGCCCACGGTGCACTACCAGCATGGTCAATGGCTGGCCGAAACGGATCAGTTTATAGAGGCACATCAGGGTAAGTCTTCCTCCCAATTGAAGCGGCAATTCCATGTCCTAGTTTTCATTTATTTTGCTAGCATATCTGAAGGCAGGACGGACCAAGGAAGCCAATCGCTTGCTGAAGCAGTTGAGCATCACGGCCATTGTGGAGGAGCGCTATCTAGATGCGAGCTACTTTTACTGGCTACTGGCCAAGCAATCTCTGGATATTTACCATGCAAAGGAGTAGGTTACTGAATTTAT
Organism: Drosophila azteca; assembly: GCA_005876895.1. Taxonomy (NCBI): domain Eukaryota; kingdom Metazoa; phylum Arthropoda; class Insecta; order Diptera; family Drosophilidae; genus Drosophila; species Drosophila azteca. The sequence continues at coordinate 10,207,087 of VCKU01000011.1, read as the reverse complement.
TATATCTGCTACGAACAACGAATTTTAATTCTACCTTTTGTGAACACTAAACAGGGAGCAGAATCCAATCGATCATAATCTGGCCGAGTACAAAAATCATTTGCGCATTGCCAAGGTGTACTATGCCTATGCCGTGATTTACAGCTACATGAAGGAACCCTTCACCACTCACTCGCCCGTTAGTCTGTTCAACGTCAGCCGCTTCATACTCAATGAGGTAGAGCACAAGGGCGTGCCCAAGGGTGTGAGCATGTTGTAAGTCATAGCATTAATCCCATCCACAGTGATTGAGGCCACACGCTCATCTGTTCTAAACATTTCCAGCTCTGTGCTGTTTACCTTGGCCAAGCAAGCGAAGTTCCTGCAGGCCAACAAATTGTGTTTGCTGATCAACAAGCGACTGCAGTCACTCAAACCACCAGCCGGAGTACAAGAGCAGATTGATGTAAAGACGCGAAATCTGGAAAATCGATTTCAAGTATGAATAAAAACTAAATTTTGTATTTGCAGCTAAATTTCCTAAACAGCAAGGCATGCAAAAGCGGCTTCAATGATCCTGAGGAGCTGCTTCCTCTGTGCTACAAGTGCTCTAACTACAGTCAGCATTTGAACAACAATTGCTGCCCGACCTGCAGGCAGGACTACATCTTTTCATTTGTTTCATTTGGTATGTGACTTTGCATTCCGCCAAGGCATGTTCTTTACTAATTGAACTCGTTTCCTTTAGAAATCCTACCTCTAGTACAATTCTATCCCGAAGTGGATATATCGGATGCCGAGGCCGAGCGACTGCTCCTAGCCCCGGCCAAGCATGTGGAGGATTCAGATCCCTTCAACGAGGATGTGGCCAGTGCTTTGCCCTTGAGTTTGGATCGGAATGGCCTGCGTGCCATAGATCCCAATCATGTTCTGATACTCAAGCGGCAGGACAAGAACGTACGAAATGTCTACTATCGCAATATTTTGCCCGATCTACAGGTCACCTATTGCCCACAGTGTCTGCTTGTAAGTATTATCGATAGTAAATACATATATGATGAAATAAAACATTCATTTGCAGCTGTTCTATGCCGAGGACTTTGAGCTGCAGGTGCTACAAAAGGGTTACTGTCCGTTTTGTCACACATCCTCGGATAAGCTGATGGAAGACTTTTGAGAATGGACTACACGTTCGTTCATAGATTTAAGATATAATTTCCGTCCAAAATTGTACAAATAGGAACACATACGAGTACAAGCAATTGATATTGATCCTACGCCCAAGTTTCTTCCTGATAACGTCGCTGCTTGAGCATCAGATCTACATAATCGCCCTGGCCGTCAAGGATCTCGATAAATGCCTCTCGAACTGCCTTGGGCATGTTATTGGAGTTTCCCGCCACGTAGATATATGCGTTCTGGTCCTTAATTAGTTGCGCCAAGCGATGGCCATTTTTCAGAATTTGATGCTGGACATAGACCTTCCTAGCCTCGTCCCGAGAGAAGGCATAATGAACCTCCACCAGTTTGTCCTTAGTCCAGGTTTCGAAGTCTTCCTTAAAGTGAAAATCTGCAGCCTTATTGCGGCAGCCAAAGAAGACAACAAGTGGACCAATACGGGATCCTTTCGATTGGGCATGCAATCGGTTCTGAATGATGCTGCGGAAGGGAGCGATGCCGGTGCCAGGTCCAACCATAATCAGGGGTATTGCCAGATCCTGTGGCCACACCATTGTGCCATTCTTAACTCTGCCACAGATTTCCACTCCGGGTGTCAAGTCTTTCAGCCAGTTTGAGCATAGGCCCATACGCGGTGTGTGCAAAATAGTTTTGTACTGGACCACGGCCACGAGCAAGTCCAGCGTGGAGGAGGATGCATCCGAAGCTATTGAGAAACTTCGCGGTTGAATCAGTGGCATCATCTCAAAGAGCTGCGGTAGCGTCAGCGTGGAAGTGGCATGCCGGAAATCCTGCAAAACCTCAATAAGATTGCGCCGTGGACGATTCACATATGCTACCAGATCATCAATGGCTTCGGCGGAGCAGAACTCGGCGAGTTTCTCGCTCTCCATCTCATCTCTGCAATTCTGGCCCAAAACCTCGAAGAATCGTTGTCTCGGCTTGGCGCTCAAGTCCCAGACATATTTGGCTGCATGGGCAAGGGTTATGGGCGTGGCAAAGGCCTTGGGCAGTGGCATGTCCGGGTAAGTAGCCAGCACCTCCACTACAGTGGTCTCATCGAAGTTCAGTGTGTGCTCGCTAAGCAGCTCGAAGAATGTATTCACCGTTTCATCGCTGTTCTGGGGCTGTACGTCCAGTACATCGCCAGGTTCCCAGCTGAGATTTTCAGTCAAGGATTCAAGCTTCAAGAAGCGCACATCTTGAAAGTGGCTCTTTTCTGTTGTCCTCACGTTGTCTTTCAGTTTGAACGTATGACACTTTTGTTTCTGCGTCCAGGCAAGGTTCTCCAGTCTAACAGTCAAGGGCACAGAGCCGGGAAGCTTTTTTACAAGCCACTTGCTTGCAGTCTTGTTAGCCCCGTTCAGTTTGCTTTCGTCTATGCCAAGAATAGACTTTAGAGACGTCCAGAGGTCCCTTGTCCATGTGAGGGACACACCCAAATGGCCATAGTCGTGCTGATCGTCACACAATCCAAGTGAACACACAGAGGTAGCTCCCAGGTTCAGCAACCGCTTGTTTAGCTTCTTGGCAGCGTAGTTGAACTTTGCATAGCTAGAGTCACCGAGACCCAGGCACGCGAACTGCAGTCCCTGCAATGATTGGGACGGTAAACTTCGTTTCAGCAAGAATCGCCAGGCTTGCTTCATGTTGTCCGGCTCTACACCGTCCCCAGTAGTGGCCACCACGAACACTACCAGCCGCTCTTCGATGAGCTGCTGCATGTCGTAGTCCTCGAAGGAAAGAACAGGACCATGGAAACCCAGGGGACGCGATTCGCGCCATATGTGCTCAGCCACGTCCTGGGCAGTGCCGGTTTGACTGCCGTAAAGAACTAATAGCCTCATAATTTACAATTCTGATTTCCCGAGTCGATGAAATTGTTTTTCTATATGGGAGGGAATCAGCTGTTGGTTTGAACAGTGCTGGAAGTGTTCGAAACTAAACGTTTCCACTGAAAGTATACCACTTTCAAACTGAACCTAGCAAAATATCAATATATCAATATCAAATATCAACCCTGATTCTATTTGCTTGCACTTTTTGCGGATCTCGGCACGGCTCTTGAGAACATATTTTCGGATCTGAATACTTGGCTTAAAGTTTGATGCTACACTTGTGAAAAAGTATTTTATTCTGTCTGGTATGTACCCGTAGAAAATAGATTAATTTGTATTCAGCTAGTGATATTAACACAACATTTAAATCGAGGAATATGATTTCCGATCATGCACATTAACCCTTTTTTGACCAAGGGGGTATCTAAACATAACCACAAAAAAAAAAAAGAAGCTTGAAGAATTTTTCCGCAGTTCAGACGAAAGAAAACGTGATTTTTGAAAAAGGATGGACCGAATATAGGATGGATCTACAAGAATAATTTACCAACAGTATTATTTTCCGCGGTTTAGCTCAAGTTGCTTACTTGTTTAAATAGAGGGGGCTTAAGTAGGCTAAGCTCATTTTTTCTCCGTATGGTAGCACGATGTCACAAGTCAATATAAGAATATATTTTGGGTTCTTTTCAGAATATTCAATATATGTATCCCAATAAGCGCAGAAAAGGAACTGTTGAGCAGACGTTTTCCATGGCTGCTGCGCCACAGAGCTCTCAAGGAAGTCATTGCCAAGATGGCAACGCTTTAAGCCACAGGACATCTGTCCAGCAAAAAATAATGGGTAAATAGAAATATTCACATAGTATATATAAAACCAGTTTTATTTTGCCTCCTTTCAGAAAAAATTCCGGATCGGGTCCCAACAGAGACCCAGGAGCCTAGGGACAGTGCCATGGTGATCTGCACGGTGTGTGCTGCTCCCTTCCGGAATGTGACAGATTGCCTGGCTCACGAGTTGCAAAAGCACAAGAACATAACAAAGCCACAAAAAAAATTTCGCCAAAAACTGAATGCCCTAACAAGGCAGTTAACCAGCGAACAAACTCACAGTGAGCGCAGCAAGCTGCGGGAGGCTCTCGACAAGACCATGGACGGGAAGTACCTGGAGACAATATTGGATCGTTATGGGGTTGACTTGAATTGGCTCGATCATTGCTTCGGCCTTGTGCGCTACTGCCTTGAAAAAGAAGAGGCTCTAAAAGTGAAAGTGTTTCCCTTTGGCTCGCTGGTTACCCGATTGGCCTTGAACGGTGAGTGGGGGTGGCAATTTTCAGTATATTTCGTCTGCTAAAATAATTATTCCTCTCTCTCTCTCTTCCATGGCTTCGTCTAGACAGTGACATTGACTTGTACCTGGAGTCTACGGCTGATCAGTCCTCCTGCCCAAAGCGACTCTTCAACAAAGTACTGCGATTTCTGCACCGTTCGGTATTCTTTACCGATATCACAAACATCCGTCATGCCCGGGTGCCCATTATTCGCTGCAAGCATCAATCCACAGGCCTCAACATAGACATCAATATGTCCAATCCGAACAGCACATACAATTCTCGTTTTATAAGCGAACTGATGAGACGCGACGCCAAATTGCGCCAGCTCGCTTTGTTCCTGAAAATCTGGGCAAAGAAGCTGAAAGTCATTCGAGTGGGCGGCATGAATAGCTACTGTTTGCTCAGCGTACTCCTGGTCAACCTTCAAGTGCGCCACTTGCTGCCGTCCATCATGGAGCTGCAGACCCATGCCGAACCGATCACTGTTAACGGAGTTAACTACGCCTACAGCCTTGAGCTGGTGCCGCTACTACCTGCTCAGAAGTCCACGCTCGAGTTAATCGGTGACTTCTTTTCATTTTGTACAAACATAGACTTCGAGACGACCCTTCTGTCGCCGTTTCTAGGCTGCGCCGTAGACAAAGTGGCAACGTTGGCCACACCGGGTGGATACCCACAGTACGAGGCACAATTAACTGCAATTCAGGAAGCGGTCGGCGAAGCACCTGATCAATTTCATGTGGATCGCAGTGTTTGCGTTCAGGATCCCTTTGAGTTGCAGCGTAATGTTGCAAGGAATATATCCCAGACGGATTTCCTCTACATAAAGCAATGTCTTTTTATGGCCGCACAGGCATTTGAAAATCGAGAGCTACTGGCAGCGCCGAAGAAACTTTATGATTACCTTCTATTCGGCCTGGCAGAAAAAATGGTGGCTGAAAAGACATGTAATCGCCCAACGCCAGCCAAGAAATCCAAGGGGAATTCAATTCCAGCAGAACAACAGATAGATCAAACGGAAAAAGAACCAGCCCCGTCTGAACCGCAGCCAGAAATTACTCAAACAGGAGGCGTTAAAGATCTATCAAAGCCCAATGAGGACGTCCAGACTTGCCTGCCTGAAACAAAGCGGACGCATTTTATCCTTCCCAGCAAAAATGATCTTAAGAGCTTGCGCTCTGTTGTTTTAAGTAAACACCTTGAAGAAAACCGAACTATATATTTCTACTGGCTGCTCTGCTATGTGGACACCATAAAAAATGTCTTGGCGGAGATCTTTGCCCTTGACCTGGAGCTGGAGGAATCAAATAAGCCCTGCTACTACAAGTGGCTGATCAGGGGCTCAGTGGACACCTGGACAGCTCGCATCGGTAAGCTGCCGGCAGGCCAGCATGGCCAGTACTTCGATACTCACAAGCAGGAGACTGTGGAGATGGTAAAGACGAGAAGCGGAAATCCACAGTATTCGGTTAATTTATTGGGCTACTTCACTATTCAAGCCCCTGAAGACTATACGAAATTGGAATTATCTGTGGAAGCGTGCCCGGGGCATTACAATGAAATGCAGCGCCTTGGATCTATCACAAAGCTCTTCAAGGCGCTTAAGGATCTCCTCTCGAAGTACACTTTCCAGGAAAAGCTGCGCAAATGGGACATTAGCAGTGTAAGATCAGTGGCCATATGAGAATATGCGCACACTAGTACAAAATTATACAATTGACCTCCAATATATGTATATGACTTTAATTAAGGAAATTTGACTATCAACAAAGAGTAACAAGACTAAAGCCACTAGAATCTATTGAGAAATAAACAGTATACGAGTACTCATAGCTATGTACTTAGGAGTAAATTTTGGCAAAAGTTCTCTTAGAGCATAATAAAGGAGACTCTCATTTACACACATTTATATATACAGTGGGAACCAAGGGGAACTAGGACTAGCTAAAGCATCTATGTACAGGTTTATTGTAATACCAGATTCGAATCTGTTTAACGGCACTTGGGGCTAGCTTGGTTAACCTTTAATCCTATCCTGATTGGTTTTTCCGGCAATAGCAATACTTCTTGGCAGCCGAATCCATGATGCAATCAGACTCGCCGATGTACGCGTTGAGGCGACTAACGGACCCAGTCACCGTCATGCTGTCGTCTGTCTGATTGTGCCGCACCGTAGCCTCGAGCAAGGCATTGCTGGGCGATACGACAAGGGTCAGGCGCACCGTTCGCGAGTTCTCCGGGTCCAAGGCATTCCGGTGAGCCTGATACGCTGACTGGACGGAGGATAGGGTGAGCGGCATACAGAGCTTGGCAACCGATCCATTTCGGAATCTGTTCACAAACGTATTGATGTAACTGACAACGTGCAGCGCCATTAGTCGTGTCCTCTTGGAGTTGGTCGGTATTTTGTAGTACGACCAGCATGTGCACCAGTGATCCTCAATGGCCACATCCGCACAGGAGCGTTGCTCCGGGACGGGCCACAGCACGCTCTGGCACTGTGGGCAGGAAGGAGCTGATCCTAGGGACTCCAGGCCATTCGTTCGCCCGGACAGGGTGAGTATGTGCTTCAGTGTCATGTGCAGATCGTAGGGCGTAGTCAGACGATTGCGATTTAGGCGCAGAGCTGTAACAATCTTTGGATGTGCCTGCCTTAGATGGGTTGGCAGCCATATGAACATGGCGGGCAGTCGTTCCTCCATATGCCCCGACCAGGTGGTCCGTGTGGGTCCGAAACGCACTCCATGGTCGCTGAAGAACACCACCACACTGTTTTCCATCGTCCCCTGGTGCACTAGACGCTCCAGATAGCGCACCATGTAAGCATCCATGCTGCTGGTCTGCGAGATGTCGCTGTGGCTGTGTGTATTGGTCCAGAAGAAGCCGAAGTAGGTGTCGTTGAGGAAGCGACGCGTGAACTCCATGGCGTAATCGTACACATGCTCCGCGGCCGTCTCATAGCCCAGACAATGAGGAAGGCCCATGACTGTGGTGCGGTCCAGCTTGTCCTCTGCAGCGTACAGATACGGACGTAGATAGTAGTCCACTGGGGGCTTCACGAAACCCTTTTTGAGATAGTTGAACGTGTTGATCTTTGTGGCGTCCTCCCCATAGGCAGTTACATAGCCGTGCTTCTCGTACAGATTCCAAATGAAGCTGCACTTTTCCAGGCCACCCACCACAAACGGAGAGCAAGCCTTTTTCGCACTCGCCAGATCGTAGCCGGTGGTAAGGGCCATAATGTTGGGAAAAGTGTTGTCGTCCATCTACCAAGAAGAAGAGACACGGTCCTGTTATACATACAGGGTGGAACGACAGCTAAAGAGTAGATATTACCTTGTTGTAGCCCGCCAGCTCAAACCATTTGTTGTCGTATAAATACTGCGCAGTCTTGGGCATGGCCCGGATAAGATTAGCCCGAGAGATGCTGTCGATGCCTAGCATCAGCACACTGAGGGGGCGCAGCTTCTCATTCTTCTTCGCCATGTCTCTTAGCCGCTGCTCCACGGTCTCCTTAATGGGTATCATGGCATGTCCATTGATATAGATCTGCTCTCCACCCGAAGTGCACTTCACAATGATCGCCTCCACAGTGTTGGGCAGCGTTACCTGATGTGTGAAGCGGCGGCACTTGGAATATGCCACCTCCGTCTCATTGACCCGCTTCACCTCCATGTAGCAGAAATGAATCGAACTGCCCGTTTTGTAGCGAGCGAGAGCCGTCCCATTGACACTCAGGACATAGCTGCGCGAGAGCTCGTTAAAGCTCACGTAGGTGAGGGGCGGCAGTTTCTTGCAGGGCACGTACTTGGCGCGCTTGAAGTAGCGCATCACCTCCGGTTTGTACGGATCGATCTCTTCAATCTTGCAGAAATTGCTGTACACGAGGTAGCCTTCCGGCACAAAATTGATATATTCATTATCTTCTTCCAGAACTACAGAGACTACACGACAGATACGATACGGGACACGAGCACAGAACAAAACGGAAAAAAAGCATAACAAAACAGAACAGAACATAACATAACATAAAGAAACAATCAAAACACATACAAATAAGCCACACTCACCATCCATGCCAGGAACCTCGGAATAATGACGGACCGTGTAATATTTATCGTTATGCAAGCCATCCAGATCCAGGACATTCACCCACTCCGGCCGACCGATGAGAAAGTAGCAGAATATTAAGGTCACTAAAAGTCCTAGAAGCGATTTCCTGCGCAGCAGGCAGCTCCAGGGCGGCGACCGCGGCTGCAGCACTCCTTTTGAACCCTTGGCCATACTCACGACCAGCTTCTCCGTCTCTGTGGTATCGCATCGTTCCAGAACTATACGCTTGTCAGCCATGGCATTTGGAAGGCCTCACCCACAAATAATACTATAGTATGGCTGTAACAATCAATTTATGAAGCAGTGAGTTATAGAAAAATATAGAACGTCTTACTATGTTAAAGGCCCAAGTGTGACGGGCTCCTGTGGAGCTTGACAGCCGCCTTAACCTAACCTAACCTAACCTAACCTACTATGTTCAAGTTTTTATAGCTGGTTTTTCCGTTCCAGCTGGAACTCCGGCTTTAGCGTTAGCCGGAATCCGACACTAAAATAAATTTGAAATTGCTGACAAATGACTTTTACACTGTCGGCGCATACACTGCACATCTTGTAATTGAACTTGTGCGAATCGGTCTACAGATAACATTCGAATTGGAATTACCCACGAACGTATCTGTTGTTGTTCTATGATCTGTTGGTTTGTAAACATATCCGAACTTCTGGCAGTTTAGAAATGCGGGAGATTAGACCGCTCACAAATTAACTCATGTGCATATTTGGTTATTTATCTTAATAATAGTCGGAACACTTGGAAAACCATTTGCGCATATGTTATATGCATTGATTTGTTTATGTGGGGGGGGAAAGGGGGCGTAACACGAGGAGCATCGAGTCCCCTAGAATGAATTTTCAGCCAAGAGAGGAATATAAATAAAATCGTCCGGCGTTAACCTTGGCTGGGGCCCAATGGGGGAAAATGAAATTAATCGAATACTGCAGTGTCCGCTAAGCTGCATCGAAAGCGAAACATCAGCAGCGGACCGAACCCGACGGCGACTCGTTCGCGAGTGTGACGTACCCCCCAAACTATGGGAATGGGAATGGGGAAACGATGGTTGATGGTTGCTTGAATGGGTGCTGGGGTACTGTGGTGCTGTGGTGCTATGGTGCTATGGTGTGCTGTGCCTTGGTGCCTTTGGGTACGGCATCCATCGATCACGAGACGCTTCGGCACTCATTAGTTTTTCATTTTTGCATTATCGTGTTATATCATTGTTTAGATATAATGTGTGTTTTGTTGCATGATGAGTCTTACAGCTGTCCAAATATAATTATACACATTTTTTATATTGTCTTCCTCTTTTTCAACACGATTTTTGTTTTTTTTTATAGCTTGGACCACAGCCATAGCCTGGCAAAGCAATTTTTGATGATATGAATAATCTCGCTTAGGCGCGACCTTCGGTCTAGGCTTGGTGGACTACATGGTTATGCGGGCGGCGATAATGCTGTTATAAATGCTTTATTTATTCATGAGTCTGTGCTCTTAGAATTGTATTTGATTTGAGAAAAGAACCGGAAATAATGATATCGTGATAAAAGCTTTCGTTTCCCCTTCGTTTTAACTCGTATCAATCTTATATGAAAAACATAGGGTTCCAGAGAAGATCCAAAACCTATCTAATATAATAACTCGAGAGTGTATATATGGGAACTAGAATATACATATGTACAACTGTTTCCCTAAAGAACTTTCACTGTATCTGAATGCGTTTACCATAATAATAATCTCACTTTTATGACTATGACACTCGGCAGAGGCGTCGAAACGTTGCTCTATTGCTCTACTTCGCACCTTTAACTAATTTAATTGGCACTTTGTGACGACTGTGGACAGAATACTTCTCCGAATACGAGCATTGTATGGCCAGAGCTTCAATAACTTAGCGAATGCCTGACAAATGTCCCATTATAAAAACTATCATCATTTACACGTATTATAGCCTTTCACGACTGCATGCTTGTGCATATGGAAAATGAATAGGAATTGGAATCTGTAGTTAAATGATGTATGCAGTTGAGTCAGCTTTTGAGAGACATAAAAAATACATATATATTTGAATAATGGATATTCAGAACTGAGAATGGAGAACGGGTGAAGGGCGAATGTCGTGCAATGGGTGTTCCAAAGTTTGCCTACATATAATGCATTTCTGTGCCTGTGTTTGGGTTGAGGACACTTTGGGGCACACACACACACATAGAGAGAGATAGAGAGAGAGAGAGAGAGAGAGAGGGGAAAAAAATGCCCTGGGGGAAGACTATGTCAAGTTCCATTGAGGCGGACCACAGCGTTGCAGCGTCAGCGTAAAAATTGCAATCATTTGCTGGCACACAAAAGATACAGAGACAGATACGGATACGGATACACACACAGATACACACACACTTGGAGAAGTTTTCCTCGTACAATTTGTCAACACTTTGCCTCAGCGGACTAGGGGGATGGGATTCAAGATTCATCCAATTTTTAAGGGACTTGCACTCACTTGGGCTCATCGCTGTATTGATTGCAGCAAATATTCGTACGACGGATAGTATGAAATGTAGAACGGTTGGATGGCCGATGTGTGACGGGACGTGGTTGAGCCGCGTTGTCCTGTTCCTTCTGCGGTGCCTGGCGCATGGATAATAAGTGCAGTTCGCCGCGTCGCCTGAAAGTATGCAATGTTTATTTGCCAATTGCCGCGCAGTTTGACACTCACTGAGACTGCGCAGACTCCAGATGTGCGCTCGCAAATAAATGTGTTTGGCACGTGCTGCAAACGAGACGAGCGTTGTTATTTTAAGCTTCCCTTACTACTACTCCATCATGTACGTAGTTTTTTCCCCCACCCCCCGTCTCTTCTTTCTCTCTATGTGCTTTGTCCGTCTGCACGCACTACACACACTTGTTGGCTCCCTTAATGGATAGCCGGACTGTGGGATGGAAATGCAAGGCATTTTCCCGCCCATTCTTTGTCCAAAATTATCACACGCTGCCGTTTATTTTATATAGGGACAAGGTCGTGCGCGAGAATGTGATACGAAATAAAAAACACAAAAACAAAACGTAGATGCGGGATCTTTTGATACCCTTTGAGTTCGATTGTAGCCTTATCCGATTTCTGATTTATTCAAATGTATTTAATTTATGTTTTTGGTCTTGCTAAGTGCTATTTCTTAGTAAGATTTGTTTCCGTACCGATGGGTCAAGCCTAATACTCCATGAAAAAACAAAAAAATACACGGTAAGAGCAAGACGCGCAGCGGGAAGACACAAACAAAACCTTTACTCTGTCTGGCATGCAAAGAGAGAGAGAGACAGAGAGAGAGCGAGAAGGAAAGACACAGAACGAACTGGGAGAACGGTAGCACACACGAAAAATATTTCGTAATTTGTTAGAGGACAACAAAAACAACAAACGCCGACGGAGATGCACATTTTTCGATGCATTATTTCGATTGAAATCACATATGTACATATTCTGTGGTTCATCCGTCATGAGAGCTGCCAACTTAACACACAATATTGTGGATTAAAGGAATGTCTAATGAAATTAATTTCATTTATTGGTGCTGCAACTAAATCAAATTACATTTGTTTCGCAATTGTTCAATTCGTTTCCCAGCAATCAGTTTTGCGTTTAGTTCCATAGCAGACAGCATGGCAAATTTTATAGCAGGCAGCTATAAAGCTGGCAAATTGCTGTGTAGATCCACCCAAAAGATTCCACCAGCCCAACCCAGCCCAGCCCACAAAAGCTTTAATAGTTTTAGAGTCACTTGGGTAACTAATATTTTCAAATATAGTTCAGTATAGTATAAACTTTTGCTGATTTCTGAATACGATTGATAACAATTTTGAAATTCATTCAAAACAAATTAATCATCTCAATAGGAATCACCCCATCCTATCCGCCACTTTATATGCAATCTCTGGACATAAATAAACTATTGAAAGGTAGCAAAACAAACGAACAAAACCATCGTGTGAGGTCTACACTCTAGACGTTTCTATGGAATACGAAGTCTTATTTGATAGACTTATTGGAAACTTTTGAATGGATTTTTTGTTGTCTTATACTAGATGCACATCCTGAGTCCACTGAATATATTTATGAAGGGAGATTGCCGGAAAGAGGAGTCGTAAATATAAGCAAAGCAATGTAGTTTATCAGGATCAGGCTCTATTTTGGACTTGGTTTTTGTACAGCACTTGCCTCTACCTCTCTCCCATTTGTCCATAATTGAGGTAAATATATATCATTTGAAGAGGTTCTGATCCCATTTCCGATTCTAGATAATGGCACTCCCTCCATTCATAAACTCATCGGAAGCCATGATTAGTAATCGCAAATGCACTCACGCGATCAGATGTCTGGCCGAGCACAGTCTACCCATAAAACACTATCGGTACACTTTCTCTCCTTATCTGTCGATTCTTTAAAATTTAGATTATGACCCACTGATTTCTCGTCCGATTTTGATATAAATGCTCTCCCGGAGCTGCCAACAAGCAAGTCGCACACGATGAAACTCTTCCTAGCTATCCTGGCTCTGGCGGTTGCCTCGGCATCCTCGGCTGCTGTGCCCGCCGCCCCCGTCCATATCAAGGACATCCAAGGACGTATCACCAACGGCTACCCGGCCGAAGAGGGCAAGGCCCCCTACACCGTTGGCCTGGGCTTCAGCGGCGGCTGGTGGTGCGGTGGCTCCATCATCGCCCACGACTGGGTCCTCACCGCGGAGCACTGCATCGGAGATGCCGACTCCGTGACGGTTTACTTCGGAGCCACCTGGCGCACCAACGCCCAGTACACCCACTGGGTCGGAAATGGGGATTTCATTAAGCACCCGAACGCTGACATCGCCCTGATCCGCATCCCCCATGTGGACTTCTGGCACATGGTCAACAAGGTGGAGCTGCCCAGCTACAACGATCGCTACAACGACTACAACGAGTGGTGGGCCGTGGCCTGCGGCTGGGGCGGCACCTACGACGGCAGCCCATTCCCCGACTGGCTGCAGTGCGTCGACCTGCAGATCATCCACAACTCCGAGTGCGCCAACTACTACGGCACCGGCACTGTCGGCGACAACATCATCTGCGTGAGGACCCCTGACGGCAAGTCAACCTGCGGTGGCGACTCCGGGGGCCCATTGGTCACACACGACGGCGCCAAGCTGGTTGGCGTCGTTAACTTTGGTTCGACAGCCGGCTGCCAGTCTGGTGCTCCGTCTGGCTTCCAGCGCGTCACCTACCACCTGGACTGGATCCGCGACCACACTGGCATTGCTTACTAAATAATAAAAAACAATTGTGAAGCTATTTCTAAAATCTTTTCTAACAAGTCGGTTCTTCTTAAGTAATCCCGATACTTGTATAGTGAAAGTTTAAAACCAGCAGAAGGAAGCGCCATAAATTGTGTACATCTGTCCTTGATCAATACTTATGATACTCATGAGCTACGCCGAGTACGGATTTACTTAGAATACATTTAATTTGCATGTAATTGCCTTATTAGAAAATTGCCCTTCTTGAGTTGTTGGTTGGTTCATCTTCTATGGCAATATATACCCTCATCAAAATAATCCTTGACTTGAGTTGTAACTACAACCACCCTGCGTGTGCGATCATCTCGTCCAAATTAGACTAGACTTTCCTTTGGGAGTCCTGGCAACATATTTTCGTTTGTAGATCGGTGAAACTTTGTGAAACTTCATCATGTATTGGATGTATACTCCTATTCAAGTTGGTTCGAAGTCAGATCACTGTCTCATTTAGCTGCCAAAAGCATAGTCTCTATGAAGATAACTGAATAATTTTGCTGTGCCAAATCAATTTATTGCAAACATTTTTAAAGTTAGTAAGCAATTCCAGTGTGGTCGCGGATCCAGTCCAGGTGGTAGGTCACGCGCTGGAAGCCAGCCGGATGACCGGCCTGGCAGCCTGCGCCGGACACCCAGTTGGTGACACCGACCAGCTTGGCGCCGTCGTGTGTGACCAATGGGCCGCCGGAGTCGCCACCGCATGTGCCCTTGCCATCGACCACGCGGACGCAGATGATGTTGTCGCCGACAGTGCCGGTGCCGTAGTAGCTGGCGCACTCGGAGTTGTGGATGATCTGGAGATCGGCGCACTGCATCCAGTCGGGGAGTGGGCTGCCGTCGTAGGTGCCGCCCCAGCCGCAGGCCACGGCCCACCACTCATTGTAGTCGTTGTAGCGATCGTTGTAGCTGGGCAGCTCCACCTTGTTGACCATGTGCCAGAAGTCCACATGGGGGATGCGGATCAGGGCGATGTCAGCGTTCGAGTGCGAGATGAAGTTGCCGTTGCCGACCCAGTGGGTGTACTGGGCGTTGGTGCGCCAAGTGGCTCCGAAGTAAACCGTCACGGAGTCAGCATTTCCGATGCAGTGCTCCGCGGTGAGGACCCAGTCGTGGGCGATGATGGAGCCACCGCACCACCAGCCGCCGCTGAAGCCCAGGCCAACGGTGTAGGGGGCCTTGCCCTCTTCTGCTGGGTAGCCGTTGGTAATGCGACCCTCGATCTTGGAAACCTTGGGCAGATCCTTGGGGTGGACCACGCTCTCGTAAGCCGAGGCGGAGGCCACAGCCAGAGCCAGAATTGTTATGAATACCTTCATGTTGCAGACACAACTTGTTCTTCGGTGGCTTCTGCGGTGCCTTTTATATGTGTGGGGATCGTAAATACTGGCTTTGATATTGGTCTGATTAAGAACTTGGACAAGATAACTGGGGAAGTGCAGTACTAAATCAAAGACTATCTATTACTAGATTGTGAACATGACATTACAGAATTTGTTAGGGCATGCCCAAAAGTAGGCACCATTACTGGGGCTTAAAGTTTGAGAGTCACTGTAACGCGTAATCGACATTTTTCTGGTGGTGTTTCGGACAATTTTCATTTCATTCCCCCCGAATAAAGTTAATTTCAAATTTCATATTTTTTTTTTATAGATTTTATTCCTTTTTATTGTCATTTCTTTTTTTGATGCATTTTTCGCCTGCTTCAATGGATTGGATTTTATTTATTTTATTGTGATGCTGCTTGACTTTGAGAAAATCTGTGTAAGGGCCGCCCGGTGATCGGGTCTTACCCTAAATACATACAATACATACAATACATATAATAAGATATAGGGGTTATGATCTGATGGTTGGCTGCCCGGGATTCTATGCCCTACGTTTCTGTATAGTCATTGTCGCTTATCGCTTATCGTGTACATCGAACGATTGTTTACTTATTTACAAAAAATTAATCGATAAAAATGCATCAATTTCATGGGGGATTTTCGCATTCTTCCCGTTTTTTCTGTTTCCGTTTCCGTTTCTGGGTTTGCCGGGCCAATAATTTAAATAAATTAGATTAGAAAATTCCATAAAACTAAACTAAATGAAGATTGTTGTTTGTTTGTTTGTTTGTGTTCTTGTGTGGGTGACAGAGTGGCTCCTTTCGGGGATGAAGGATACCAAAAAAAAAAAAAATAGTTTGATGGTCGGGATGAGTAGAATAAATAGTCGAAGTGTGTGTGTGTGTGGTGTTTGTGTGTGTGTTTGTGTAGGGGTGATGGGGCTTTTAGGGATGCGTCCAGTGGCTCAATTGACAAACATCACTGGCTCAAAGGGGGGAGCCCTTTGATAGCAAGGTGGCAATTGGGCGTGGCAAGGGCGCAGCTAAAGTCATAATAAATAAATAAATAATTTGTTAAAAAATCAACTTAAATGCTAGGCAAAAAATCGTTTCGAATATGCGGGGCTTGTGCGACAGATAGTGTTGGAAAGCTCGAAGGATAGTGTGGCAAAACGTTGCAGTCGGTGATGAATAATTGGTTTTGGATCCCGTTAATATGGTCTGGTTCCTACCACAGCGGCATGGGGCGCTGCCGGGCCAGATATCCGGGCAGGCTGGCAGCAGTTGGGGCAGGACAACCTACAGGGAAGATCAGTGCATTAGACATCGTGGGAAGCTTGGGTAACTCTCGAGGTTCACTTACGACACACGGCACAGGTCTGTTCGTCGGTGCCATCCCCGCATCCATCGCGTCCGGAGCACACAATGGCCGTGGAGCGGCACAGTCCGTTGCTGCAACGATGCGGACAGTAGGCGTCCGCCTCGCGGCGTCCACCACCCAGAAGGCCACCCGCCTCGATCAGACGCATGAACAGGCTGGGCACGGAGCGAGAGCCGCACAGATGTGGCGGCTCGTCGCTGCCATCCTTGCAGGACACAATGGCGTTGCAGTACTCGTACTCGGGCAGGCACTCGCCGCTCTTGCAGCGGAACGTGTGCTCTGGACAGGCGTTGCCGCCCTTGAAGCTGCCGTCGCATCCCAGCTCATCCTCGCCGTGGGGACACTGCTTGCGTCCGTCGCAAAGGGCGGCGCGGGAGATGCAGCGACCGCTGCGCTGGCAGCGGAACGACTCCGTTGGACAGGTCTGGTTCAGGCGGGCATTGTGGGTGCACTCCTCGTCGGAGTCATCGTTGCAATCGGCGCGTCCGTCGCACACAAAGAACCAGGAGATGCAGACGCCACTGGAGCGGCACTACAGAGGATATCAAGTGGTTAGCTTCGAGAGATCTCTTAGCGATTCAGTAGGGTGTGCTTACCTGGAATGTTCCCGGACTGCATCCTGTCCTCTGGGCACTGCACTGGCCTCCGTTCTCGCTGCTAGCGGCACAGTCGCAGACTCCCCGTCCATTGCACACCGTGTGAGGATCTGAGAGCTGGCACTGACGATCGCTGCTGCAGGGCAGGCCTAGGGAGATGGCCTCCAAGCCGAGATCCACGCGCTTGCGCAGCTCCGATCCAGGCTTGGCCAGGGACGCAGAGAAGGCCGGCACCACTGGCTCCGGTGTGGGCTCATCCGAGGTCATCAGGGGCATCAGGGTGGTAGCTACGGGGGCAGCGGGCTCCATTAGAGTCACACGGCTAGCCAGGCCCAGCATGGTCTGGGTGGTGATCTCCACGATGTCGGCGGGATTGGGCGTGGCCTCCTCATTGGCGACGGGATGAGAGGCAGGCTCCTCTTCGATGTGGTTGCTGTCCAGCTCCTGGATGCCATCGGTGACGGTGGTGGACTCTACAATCAGGTTGTCCGACTCGAGTTCGTTGATGCGAATGGGCTGAGAGTGATCGCTGAGGTCGAAGGGGAGCTCCTCGGGAGAGAGCGTGCGCTCGTCTTCCTCCTGCTGCTGCTGCTGCTGCTCCTGCGTCTGGGGTTCCTTAACGGTGGTGGCTTCCTCTGGAATCGATTCGGTCTCCTGCTGTTCCTCTGGATAGAAGGTGATCAGCTTCTCTTCATCCGCTTGCACCTTGGCATCCGTGGTGGATTCCTCCTGGGGATTCTCTGCCTCTGCTGCCTGTTCGGGAATGGGTGTGGCCTGATCCTCCGCCTGCTCTTCATCATTGGCTGCCTCCGCAAAGAGGTCTGGAATGGCGGGAGCCTGCTCCGCATCTGTCTGATCTGGGGCCTGGACCTGCTCGACATGCACCTGGTCGTGTGTTTCATCAGCCTCTGCCACGAGATCGGGAATAGCCTCCTCCGCCTCCGCCTCCGCCTGGACCTCCTCGTTATCCTCGTTGGCCTCTACCATGGGCACGGTCTGGGCGGGTTGCTGGCCGAAGGGCACTGGCGGAACGGTGCTGTCTCCCTCCAACATCAGGTCGCTGAGGATGTCGGCAATGCTCTCGCTCTCATGGAACTTCTCCAGATCTTGTTCCTGGTTCTGCTCCTCGCTCACAATTGCACTGGGCTCCACACTGATCTGCGGGGCAACAGTGGACTCGGCGGCCTCTTCATCATCATCGTCGTTGGATGCAACCTGCGCGGGGGTTGTCTCTGTCTCCGTCTCCGTCTCAGTCTCCGCTTGGGTGTAGTCCGGCTCTTCAATGACAACTGGCTTGGGTTCTTCCTCCTGCTTGGGCAGCTCTTGGAGGTGCTCGATGCTGGTGTAGTCCATTTCTGGCTTGCTCAGCTCCTCCTCCTGCTGTGGCTCTGCCTCGGCGTCTGCCTCTGGTTCAGGTTCTGGAATGGTTTCTTGATCGACAATCGGTTCGGCACCTTGGATGATGTTATCATTCTCGTTTTTGTTGGTTTCCGTTTCATCTTTCTGGCTCTCCGGCTGCTCCTCTGCACTTTCACTTCGTTCGGTGACAGCTTCGTCTTGGACATCGGTTTCCACATTCGATGATGGAGTGATCTCTGTCAGAGCTTCGCTGGCTTCCGGCTCAATATCTTCGGGTGTCTTAATTGGCAGCAGTGCCACACCTTGTTCCACATCCACATCCACCTGCGACACCTCGTCATTAGCAACGGCCTGTGGATCTACTTCGGCGTCCTTCTCTGTCACTGATTCGGTGTCCAGTTCTTCTGGGCTCTGTTCTGCTTGTGCCTGGGGCTCTGCAATTGCTTCCGACACTTCAGGCGTTTTAATTGCATTTGCATTTTCCTCTGCCATCTCCTCCTCTTGCTGCTGTTCGGGCTGCTCTGTGGTGATCTCCTCTTGGACATTAGGAATTTCTGGTTCATGGGGTGCCGCCTCTGTGGTCTGTTGCTCTTGCTCTGGCTCTGGCTCTTCCTCTGGCTGGGACTCGGCTGGCGCCAATTCATCATCATTTGTTGGGTATGTCAATTGTTCGTGCTCTGCTTCGGTGATTGCCGCCGCCTCCGTCTCCATCTCCGCGTCCGTTTCGGTGTCTTTCTCTGGCTGTTGCTTCTCTTCTTCGACTGGTTTCACTTTGATTTCTTGTGGCTCTGTTGTGGCTTCATCTGCATCTTGATGGGTCTGCATCTCTTCCACTGGCTCGGACTCTTGGTCTGCCTCTGGTTCTGGCTCTGGCTCTGGCTCTTTCTCTGCCACGTTCTCCTCCTCCTTCTCAGCCTCGATCGCAATCTCTGGCTGTGCCTCTGCCTGTGCCTGTGGCTCTTGGTCTTGATCTTGATTTAATTGATTGGCTTCATTTAAATCATCTTCGCCACTTGTCGGCTTGATGTCGGCGCTTTGTTCTGGTTGATCGATTTCAGTCTCCGTCTCTGGCTCCATCTCTTGCACTGGCTTTGGCACTGTCTCTGTCTCTGGCTCTTGTTCCTCTGCTGCCTCCTGCTCCTCCTCTGATTGGTGGTGCTGCTGCTCTGGTTCTGGTTCAGCTTCCACTTGTGGGGCAGCTTCTGTTGCCGGCTCCATTTCTGCGGCTTCGGTTTGTGTCTCTGGCTTCTCCACCTCTTCCTTTTCCTTCTCCTCCTCCTCTTCCTTTTGTGCTTCGCTTTGGCTTTCACTCTCTGGTTCCACCTTTGCCGGCTCTTCGATCTTCAGCGCTTCTGTTGGCTCCTCCTCCTTCTCCTGCTGATCGTCCATCTGCTTGGGTGGGACTTCATCATTAGCCACCGCCGTGAGGTCTGGCGTTGCCATCTCATGATCCCCCGAAGCTTGATCCTCCTCCCCGTCCTCTTCGGGCAGCTCTTCTTCTGTCACCTTCGTCACACTTTCAATTTCTGCCCCGCTAGCCACAGCTCCATTCACGGGTATCAATTCCTCGTCAGCCACTGTCTGGGCTGGCTCCTGATCGTCTTCACCCTCTAGCAGCGTCTGCGTGTGGGTCTGTGTCTGTGTCTGCGTCTGCGTCTGCGACTGTGGCTGAGTGGTTGCCTCCGCATCAGTCTCGCTCTCGGCCTTAATGGGCACCACCACCTCATCGTCATCATGATGGTCTACTGTCTGTGGCTGCGACTCCTCCTCTTTGTCAGCCTCCATCTCCGCCTCCTCGACGGGCGTTTCATAATCGAATTTCATGGTATCGTCGACGGGCGATGAGGCAATCTCTTCAGCCCCCGAGGCCTCCACAGCGTCCTCTTCGGCATCAATGGGTTCGGGTTCGGGTGCGGCTGCGGGTGCGGGTGCAGATTCCTCGTATTGGTGTTCGGGCTGTTCTCCCACCAGCTCGGGCCTGCTCTCGTGCTCCTCCGTATACTCCTCGTCGATCTTGTAGGGATAGTCCTCGGTGGGGCCGCCTTCCGTCTCCTGTTCCACACCCACGCCATTCTCGGTGGGCACATCGGCGGGTGTCAGCAGCTGTTGCACCCCAGTCGTGGCACCATCTTCAGCTGTTTCGTGAGATGCTGCGGCAGCAGCAGCAGCTTCTTGCTGTTCCTTCTCTGCATCCTGCTGCTCCTGCTGCTGGGTGAGCTCTGTCTCCTCGTGGGCCATGTCTATGGGCTCCAGCTTCTCGCCATTGTCCAGCTCGGAGATCTCTGGCCTCAGTTTGGCGGCCTCGCCATCGTCTTCCTCCAGGGTCTGCTCCTCCACGCTAGCTGGCAGCTCATCCTCCAACAGAATGGGGGCAGCGGTTGTGGTCGTTGTGGTGGTGGTGGTGGTGGTACGGGCAGTGGTAGTGGGTGCAGGAGTTGTCGTTGTGGTGGTAGTGGTTCTCCTAGTCGTAGGCTCTGGTGTGGTGCTTGTGGAGGTTGGCACCTTCTCTACCTTCTCGATGGGCTTCTCTGCCGCTTCCTCGTCGGCGGCTGGGGCCAGGCAGAGACCGCCGACCATCTTGGCGGGAGCCGTGCACTGGCAGCGTCCGAACAGATTGGGGATCAGGAAGTCGCAGTGGGTGCGTGTGTCGAACATTTGGCAGTGGGCGTGGCTGTAGCAGACGGCGCCGGGATGGGCAGCTGTGCGAAGAGAAAGAAATAGAAGCAGAGGAAGAGGAAGAAAGATTCTCATGAGATTTTTTGCATTTTCCGCTTGAAGATCTAATTTCTTTATTCTTTATAGATGTGTTATTAAGCTAACCGTAAACCGAACTCTGCCAAGCCAAGCACCAAATGCATATTAAAAACTCATCATCATCATCATGTGCAGCAACACCCCAACAACAGCAGTTGCAGCTCGCAACAGCGTTGCAACAACAGCAGCAGAATCAGTGCAACATCTGCGAGTATGTTGCAGGCACTGGCTGTGGCACTGGCACTGGCACTAGCTCTGGCATTGGCCCACAGGCATTAGACCGCCTTCGACAGGCCTAATAACCGTCAATAAAGTCAACTGCAACTGCATCAACCTCGTCTCAACGCATGCGTTCCTCTCAAAAGAGAGGAACGAATGAACGATGGTGACGTCGCCCATTCCCATTACCGTTCCTCATCAGCATTCCACTCGCCTGCCTGCCTGCCTGCCTAGCTGCCTGCTTGCCTCACTGCCTGCCACCTGCCACCTGCGTGTCTGCTAGTGTCCCCCACTGGAATCTCAGAGCTCTCTGACTCTGACTCTGACCCACTTTCTGGACTAGCTAAGGCCACAGCCAGAGCCACAGCCGCTGCCTCAACTTGTTTTCACTTGTTTCGTTTTTGGTGTGGCAGGCAACTGGCAAACTGGCAACTGTGCAACTTGCAACCTGGCGACATGCCATTTACCATTCAACCATGGCCACAGAGGAGCCGCAGAGGAGCCACAGAGGAGCCGCAGAGAGCCACTGAAGCAGGCGGCAGCCACCTGCAGTTGCCCTTAGGGCAGTGTCTGGTCTGCCATTTCCCCGCCAAACGATTCACACAGAGATTGGCCAGAGTTTGCCTCTGGTTCAAGTATTGGCCAGCAATGGGAGATCTGTATGTGTGTTTGTGTGTGTGTGTTTGTGCCCTTTCGATCAACCCTCGAGAAAATTCTCATCTAGCGAGGGAATTTCATTTGGGGAGTCTTTCCCATTTCGGACTCCGAATCCACACTGGAAGTCAAACGTTTTGTCGGCATTTCACCAAAGGCTTTTACTGGCCTGCCTTTTAGCCGGCATTTTGGCGTTTGGCATTGGCCATTGGGGAACCGGTTAACAGTTGAAGCCGCAGCCGCAGCTAAAGCACATAAAAGGCATACGGCAAACGTGGCGTATACTTAACGAATGCCACTGACTCTGACTCTGACTTTGACTCCTTCTCCTGCTCTGGCTCTGGCTCTGGCTCTAGCTGTGGCTGCGGCTGCGGCGACTCCAACTTTTGCCATTCCAAATGCGAGTAGCTCAAACGTGTCTCGCTAGAGTTTGACACCAATATGGCATCCACATCCACATCCACGCAGAGCAGAGACCAGGAAGAGAGGGGCCATTTCTCTCTCTCTCTCGCTGTCTCTCTGTCTCCCTCTCTCTCTATGGCCATAGATGGACCCAAATGTTTGGCTTCATCTTTCACTTTTATATAACAGAAAGAAGGTAGGAATAGGAACAGCCGAAGCCGAAGCAGAAGCAGAAGCAGGAGACCATGCGACCATCCTCTCTGCTTTGACCAAAAACGATGATCGATGCGGCCACTCCCCCCACTCTGGGGCACCCTCTGGGGGCAGCATCATGTTGCTGCTGTTTCTGCTGCTGCTGCTGTGACAGGTTGCATGCGAATTGCTGCACGACTGCCATCTGCAAAGCAAACGCAAACGCAAACCTAACCCACTTCGATTACTCTTCTAGTGGCTATGCTCTGTTGGAGCACTGCTCTGCCTGCCACCGCGTGTGAAGATTTCCGGGGCCACTGGCGGGGGATGGGGTGGGGTTGGGGGGTGATGGGGGGTTTGCTCTGCTGGAGATCTGCTGTAGGAGGCACCCAGCATCATAAACCATAATTCCCATCAAAATCAGCATAAATTATAATGAAGCTTCCATGTGGCTCGATCTGTCGCTGCCGGTGGCCGGAATTGCAAATCTGTGTCAACTGCCAGGCCTCGCTGAATGGCTGGCACGCACAGATACAGATACAGACACTTGTAATTGTATTTGTATCGGCAGCCACATAGAAGTGCATGCTGCGGCATTCCTGTGGCTTTAATAAGTCTATTTATGCCGCCAACTTTCATTAGTCCCGTCGATTGTGACCGCGACAATATCGTTAAAATATGAGCCACAAAATCTGTGGAGGATTCTTTGTTTTATTGTAATTAATTGAGATAATTTGCATGTAATGCAAATGCCACCTGGGGTGTGGAGAGTGGAGAGTGGGGTGTGGGGGCCTTCCTGTCATTATGAGTTTTCTTATTGTTTACGGAAGTGCCTGGCCAAAAAGCTAAAGTGCTGCCACTGCCACAGCCAGTGGCCACTGTTGGTGGTGGTGGTGGTGGTGGTGTTCCACATAATTTGCATGCAATTTGGCATTTGGCGCAATTTAGTTTCAAATGGCCATTCATTCTGGCCATTTCTGTTTCTTCTTGGCCGCAAATTAACACAGTTTGAGGCTTTTTGACGGACGCTTTTGTGGGTCATGCGAAATGAAATGGAATTTATGTATATACATATATATTTTTTGTGTCTTCTCGGTTTTTTTTTGTTTTTCGGTAGAAGGTGTCGCAAGGGAAAGTATTTTTCCGCGTTTTGGATGGATCGGTGGATGGATGGCTCTGGATGGAAAGTGAGTGCGGTTAATCGCAGAGTGACAATGTGTTTTTCTGCTTTTCTCTCTTATATAATGAGAGAGTCTAATGGTTTCCCACAGAGAGCCAGAGATAATCTCTACTTATCCACCTCCTCCCCCCCAATCCAAAAAAAAACTAACCAAACTACTGATCTTTGGATCGCTTTTTGCTGCAACTTTGTTTGCATGAAACTGAGATCTCGATTGCTCGCCTGACAGTTTGCCTCTGGCTGGCTCTCCAGCATCTCCATCTCTATTTGCAACTGGAGGCATCTTCTGTCTGTCCGTCAGTCTGTTCATTATCTGTTGGTTGCATATGTATACTGGATATACTCTTACCACCACTCGTACTCGTACGTACGTGGCATACTTTTTCCCCCTGAGCTCTCTTTCAAACGAGAACGCCAACGGGCTGAATGGGGTGGTGGTGCCCGGCGGGGAGACCATGGAGTTTGTCATACGAGAGAGCTCATAAAGATCGCTTGTGCTCTGGAAGGAGGAAATGTTCTTATTGTTCTTTCTGGCTCGTTAAAAAGGCCACAAAACAAAAAACAAAACACACACACAAGCACACACAGAAAAAGCAGGAAAGAAGCCCGGGCCAATCCCGGTATGGGGCGCCTCGACATCGATGGGTTAAGGTGCATGGGAAACTGGAACAAGTGGCAGTTTGCTAACCGAATGCCACCGAATGGGGTAGCGGCAGAGTCGGAGTCGGAGACTTGGAGACTCAGAGACAGAGACAGCCAGCGAAAGCCTGACAAGCTCACAAAATCTGGCACACCACTTGCTTCACTTGACCCAAGAGAAAGACAGACAGAGAGAGAGAGAGAGAGAGGTAAAGTGAGAGAGAGAGAGAGATGGAGATGGGATAAAGTGAATGGTCGGAGACCGTGCCCATTGCCAAATGTGTGCAACATTTTTGTCAACTGCAAGCAAAGTTTTTTGTCTCCAGCTTTTTGGGCTGCTGCTCCTGGTTTCTCTCTCTCTCTCTCTCTCTGAGAACTAATTGGACTTTTTCTTGGACTTTCTTTTGCATTGCATTGGATTGGTGCTTAATCAGTGCAATTTAATTACATTTAAAACCAGCAGCCGCCAGTCGGGGCAATTAGGCATGTAAAGTAGCGACAAAGAGAGAAGGAGAGATAGAGAGAGAGAGAGAGAGAGAGAGGGAGAGAGGGAAGAAGAGACAGAGAGAGATAGCGATATGCTAGATACAAATCAAAGAAGAAGTAGAGGTTGCAAGTTGCAACAAGAGTCACAGAGCTCGCTCTGTGGCAAATGCCAAGGATAGGATTTTCCTTTTTGGTGAAAGGTTCATTCATTTCATTCCGCTGCCATTGTGTTTTTTTTTTGGTGAAAGTATCTCATAAATGAATGCCTGCTGCCCGGACTGCCTGCCTGGCTGCCACTTGCTGCACTTGCCACAGCACCTGACTTTGACCACACGCTTCTTGTCATTAAAATTACTTTTAATTAAATATGAAGCTCACTCTCGGCCAGATGTCGCGGCACGCCCCCCTTTCGGATATATAGAATTCCATGGCTATATAATTAAGTCAAAAGACGAGAAAGAGGCGGAAGAGCGGAGTGGGGAGAGGGGAGGAGATGGAGGAAACTGCCACAGCAGCAACAACAGGTGAATGGCAATGACACGAACTGTAGAAGTTGCACCATGTCCATGATCGTGCCTCATTGCTCTCCTTTGATCGTGTTCCTGTTTCTGGTCTTCTCTCTCTCTCTCTCTCTCTCTGCTAAGGCCAAAAGCTGATCAAGGAGGGAGGGAAGGTTCCCTCTACCATATGGCCTCCTCTCGATTCTCGATTCTCGATTCTCGATTCTAGTCGACATTCATTCTAATCAGATTAACGCCACTTGGCGCCAATGCGCCAAAAGGAAGTGGAATGCTCAAACTGGGTGCCGATCGTTCGCTGCAGGGCTGGAGACCCACGGAAACAGTGACAGGAATGATCATATATGTACTTAGTATAAGTGACCATTCTGAGAGTGAAACAGAACTGGGATCTGCCCATACTTTCAGGAGTATTCCTGAAAACTTTGCTGATCAGAGTTCATCCTCTAAAGATCTTCTCTCTAAGGAAGACTCTGTCATTACGAACCGAGTTCTATTCCAGAGATTGTTCTTTAGTGATTCATCTGCCCCCAAAATGATTCAACCATATGCGTCACTGCCTCTTAGCCAGCCCTCAGGTCGGTTGCAGCATCCGTGTCCACAGACGAGGCCTCCAAGTATCTCGAAATGTATCTTTCACACATCACACATCCATAGCAAAGACCAGGCACACACACACACACACACACACACACACTATGAATGGATATAGAGAGAGAGAGAGGAGAGATCGAAGATGTGGAGAATCAAACATTTACATTTTACATTTGAGGTTCTGTTGCAGCAGTGTGTGGCCGTGGCCGTGGCTGTGGCTGTGGCTGTGGCGGCGATTTCTAGCCGGTTGTTAGCCAGTTCTTGGAAAATTAACCAATTATGCGTATAATTAGTGACACGATTGTCTGGTTAGAGTATCTCGGAGATACTCTGGCGGCTGTGGGGCCATTTTCATTGCTCTTTCGTTATTGCATTGCCTATTGTTATGGCCATGTTAATTGCCTGTGTCAAGTGGCAGAAAAGTGCGGCTCTGAGGCTGTGCGGCTCTGAGGCAGTGCGGCTGAAGAAAGGAAAACTCTGCGCTAACGAACAAACTCTGCAAACAGGAAATGTTGCTGCCACAAGGGTGGCACAGTATGTGCCACATTGCGTGACATTCCAAACGAACAGAGGCATGAGATAGAGACATACATACATGGATAGATAGAGATGGCGATGGAGATGGAAAAATGAAAAAATGATAAGCAATCAAAGAGATGATTCTTTTGTGATTAGCCTGCATCGCATCTGCGGCCAGAGCTGCGTTCGTTTATTGCAACATCCAACAAAACAACAAAACAAAGAACAAAAAACAACAAACACCGAAACGAACAGTTAATGATATTATTAAGAGTTAATGTTTAATGTTGCAACATCGTGTGGAGTGACTGGTGTGGTGTAGACTACCAGACTACCGCTCCCCCCGTTAGGGCCACAAGAGTTGCTGGCCAACGGTCGCCTGATACTTACGTCCCAGACAGGTGTGCTTGCGGAACTGCAAGAATCCCTCGACGCAGCGGCATGCCCCATCCAGGCAGCTGCTGTTGGCCACCTTCATCGAACACTGCTCGCTCAGCTGGCAGTCGCCGCCTAGGAGTTGGGCTGTGGAAACGAGACAGAGAAACAGAGACAGAGTCAGAGTCAGAGACAGAGTCAGAGAAATGCATCCAAAAGATACGACCGAGTGAGAGTCGAGTTGTGTTTACGGTTCTCTGGGATGGACAAACATATGGACAGTCGGTCGTCCCCTTCCCCCATTGTTTGCCCACAAACAGGCAAACATTCTTTCGTCCAATGTTTGTCCATGTCCCCATGCGACCACTCCCACTCCCACTCCCACTCCGACTCCTACTCTTTGGAGCCCTGTGTTTTGGGGCCATTCAAAGATTGACATTGCCTACTTACATGACAAACAGCGCTTGGAATTCAGTTGAACAAAATATGGCGCACACTCGCAGTAGCCCAGGGCCGAGCAGCTGGAGCCCTTGATGAAATCTGTACAGTCCATATCGTGCTGGCACTTGTCTCCCAGCTCCAGGGCCTCGCTCCTGTGCAGCACTGTGAAGATGATGAGAAGCTGCAAGGGAAACAACAACACAGAAATGTTTGGGATTAGTAAAAGGCAAGAATATTGAGAATGCAGAGAATGCATAGAATCCTATCTACATACACATCTAGTGGAATTTCGAAAGCCCTTTTTTGTTAGCCAATTTCATGTGAATAAATCCCGTATTCAATTAGCTGCTTGGCTTGCCATAAACTATGATTAAGTAATGCAGAAAGACCCTAACTTAACAGAAATGAGCCAACAAATTGGCCAACAGCATGGATCTTGGCCACAACTCTTGTCAGAGATTCCCCCACCATCACGAAAAAAAAAACACAACAACAAAATAAATAAAAAAAAAAAACAAATTGCTCGAATGCACGAAATATTCGTAGCCGACAAAAAAGCCACAAAAAAACTGCTCTAATCGGCAGTAATCGGCGCAGTCGCTGAGGTCTATTTTATGAATGAAATACCGCATGGTTGTACGATACATGTGTGTGTGTGTGTGTGTGTATGGGGCACAGACACAGTTAACGCGAGGGAGGGCAGAGAGAGAGAGAGAGAGAGATACGTTATAGATGCTATAGCGATACGGAGTCGCAAGTTGTAAAACTAAATTAACAGTTGCCTGAGCAGCAAGCACACGCCCCAGGGCCAGGGAGTAGGAATACTGTGGCCGAGGAATACTTGGGATCTATAATTAAAAAAACAACAACAGCAACAACTAGAAACCGAAACAAAAAAACAAGGGAACCCACTACCCAACAACGAAGGCGGAGTATAGAGTACTCCATACTCCCCATACTCCCCATACGCCATACGCTTCGTGCTGCTGGATCTTTTGTTGTTGCTGTTGTTGTTCTTTTATTTTGCAGTTAGAACGTGTGCTGTGCTGTGCTTTGCTCTGTTGTTGGCTAATAAATAAGCTGAAAAGCTGAATTTTGTGGCAGAAGAGAGTGCAATGTACTTTCTGCTCATCGCGAATGAGCGCCACACGCCATTAATTATGGCTCTGGGTCTTGGGCTCTGGGATCTGGCTCTTGGGCGCTTGGGCTCTTGGGCGCTTGGGCGCTTGGGCTCTTGACTCTGGGGCATTACCTAACCGAAACAGATACAGAGATACACCAGAGATACAAAAGAGTTGGGTAACTGGGTTTCGGTTTCGGGTTCGCGTTCAGGTTCGGGTTCGGGTTGTGTTCTTTTGCATACTAGAAGCAACGGTACTCTCCTCCTCCTACCCATTCCAAGCCATCCCTGTCCCCGTCCCCCTGTTGCCACTCCCCCGCCTCTGATTTTGTTAACGCATTAAATCCAATGATTACATAAAGTTTGCGTTCCGGGGGGAAATCCCCTGGTCAGCCACAGCCACAGCCCAACCCCAGTCGCTAATTGGTAAGAATTCTCCAATTTGGATGCCAATTCCACAGTCACGCAATCCCCCCCACCACTGCTCTCACTCGCTCTCTGGGAAATTGTACAAGTTGAGACATTAAAATCACAGTTAGTCGTTGAATCATACGTGGAAGGGGGCAACTTTGTTGCCATCACACGAATCCTTTATCCCCCCATCGCTGATTGTGATAAATGAAGATGTGTATCGCATCCCATGATTCTTGGAAGAGTAAGTACTTTTCGGGAATAACAATCATTGCACACACAGACGGAGAATCTCTCTAATGAGTAGTTGGAAATTCCTGGAGTTAAAAGAGGTTCTAAAGGTGGAAAATATTACAAATTCCTGAATCACTGAAAGCCAACAGCGATGGAAATCTGCTAGCCAAATGCTAGCCATCGATCCATCCATCTTCAAACCAATTTGCTGTTGCAGTAATTAACCAGGTCCAATAAATATTTGTAATCCTCTGACAAAAGTGTTTTATTTTCGAATCTCTGAAGATCATATTGCTACTCGAATAACACACAGACTTACAGCACTCCGAGGTGCCAACGATTGTTAAAGAGCCATAAGAAAGCACTCAATGGATCACTCATAAGATCAATAGCAATAATACAAAACAAATGAGAGCCAGCCAGCCCCTCGATGCGGGGAAAAGTATCTCTGTATCTCGGACTGAAACAGAAAAAAGAACCTGAATCCAAAGCCAATACGAATACGAATACAAATACGAATGAAATGGAACCGTTCAAAGATCTCGTCTCAGACTGAGACGGCATCAATAAAATGTCAATAAAGAATGAGAAGAAATTGTTTAATTACGCTTTCAAGAGGCTTTTGAGCACGAGATACTCGTAGAATGAGGAGAGAGGCGGCCAACAGAGAATGTACCCCATTAGATTGTGGTGTGGAGTGTGGAGTGTGCGTCTGTCTGTCTATTGACCCAATAAATAAAGGCCAGGTTACTTTCATTGTTAGCTTATTGTTTGGCCCGATATGACAATCTTTTCGAAGAGAAAAAAGGGCAGTGCAGGGGAGTGGGAAAGATATGCTGAGGATACTTTACAGAAGAGGGTACAGGTTCAGGTACAGGCTAATAACCGTCAGGCCGTGTCCACCCGGCCATTTGTAATCCTCCGCCTGGCCATTCGTCTTCCATCTCTTGGCCAAATGTCTCGGCCTGGCCGTGCAGATGGTCTTTAAAGCTGCCAAAACATCATTCATCAAGCGGCCGAAGAATGCATCGCTCCTCCGGATTCTCAGTTCTCTGTGGGTTCTTCTCTGGTTCTCTTTTTCTCTGGTTCTCCGATTCTGTGTCTTGGCTTATTTATTTTTTTGTTTTCGGGTTTATGGCCAAGAATTTTACAATACGCGGCTGTCGCTCCTCTGTGCTAATGAAGACCCGTTGCCGTTGCAGTTGCAGTTGCATTTTCTGTTGCTGTTGCATGTTGCATGTTGCTGTTGCTGCTGCCCGTTCGGTCATTGTAATTTAGAATCGTAAAAGAACAGCAAGAACAGCAGCAGCAGCAACAGAAACAGCAACAGCAACAAAAAAAAGTATAAATAATTTTTCGTGTTTTACAAATTACTTTCGTACTTTTTTTTTAATGATCGTCGGGCGCCAGACTGTCTGCTGACCTTTGGCCG
The DNA here is from genome assembly GCA_005876895.1 of Drosophila azteca. Taxonomy (NCBI): domain Eukaryota; kingdom Metazoa; phylum Arthropoda; class Insecta; order Diptera; family Drosophilidae; genus Drosophila; species Drosophila azteca. The sequence goes on along the minus strand of VCKU01000011.1, from coordinate 10,176,501 downwards.
GGCCAAATGCAGGTGGAGCAGCCTCCAAGATGGAGGCCCAAGATGAATGCACTTGAGGGGCTTTGGGGCTGACCAGAGCACACAACCCAGAACCCAGAACATTGAAATGGATAAATTGTTTGTTGGCCGAAGGCAGAGCGTGGTAAGCTCCCCCCCCCCAGGCCCTTGCTGCCATTGCAGAGGCAAAGTTCTTGGAGAATATATGAAAAAACTCATTGGATTATCAGGAAAAGTTATGGAAAGATAGAGAGAAACACACACAAAGAGAGCCGCTCCACAAAGGCCCTAAAGTATTATAAATTCCATAAAATTTCCGCAACTTCCTTTCTTTTAGTTTCTTTCTTTCCCGCCGCTAATGAATCCATAAAAAGAGTCAACCAATTCAATAGAAGCATCTATTTATAGGCAAACTAGTTCCCAGCAAGCGAGCACCAAATGGAAGGAAACACTCTCTACGAAAAGTACACGTACCCATACCCATGCCCACACCATGCCCATGCCTTTGCCCATAATAATGATTAAGTGTCGGGCAATGAAATTTTATGAACCAAATAATTCATTCATTTCAAGTTAATGCAGCGCCAGAGCAGGGCAACAAAAAAAAGAAAAAAGAGAAGAGAAGAGAATAAACTCCCACCTTTTATTAGATTAATTTGCCCACATTACTCTCAGATTGAAGAAGTGAAGCGGAGAGACCCCCAACCGATGGTACATCATCATCATCATCATCCGCAGACGATGAGGAACATCATCTGCTAGGCGGACTGCCTCCCTATCCATCTATCAGCTACAATTTGACCCAATGGCCGACTTCACAGCTCTTTAAGCAGAAAGAAAAGAACGCGCGCGCGGCCCACGATTGAAGTGCCAAAGTAGCAGCAGCAGCAACAGGCGGCAGGCGGCAGGCAGCGGGCGGCGGCAGCCCACACCAGAAAAGAAGAGTTGTGCCAAAAAAAAGAGAGCTGTTGGTGATGCTGTTGCTGCTGCCATTAACAATGGATCGACAGAGAAGTTGACAAACATTTATTTCGTATTATTTCGTTTCGTTTGCGGATGTTTTTTGTGGAGCAATTTGAATTGGCAACGCCCTGAAAGGGGGTGCAAAATGTGAGTTGAGTTTACTTACCGCTAAGAGCCGCTTAACAGTAAAAGCGTTTCCATTGAGCATTGCGATTGTTGCAGGTTGCTTTCTCGCCGATGCCAATGCCAATGCCGATGCCGATGCTGATGCTGACGCGGACGCTGCTGTCGCAGTCGCAGTCGCTGTCATTGTGCCGCTTCTTGAAGCTCCCAGAGAAGCGCTGCTGCCTCGGGGATCTGTTGCAGTTGCGGGCCAAAGAAGACTCTCTTCTTGTTTATGTGTGTGGCTTTCCGTTGAGATCTGTTGAGGTTTTTACTGGTACTCCTCGTTGCAGTCGTTAATATATGGTTTTTCCTTTTTCTCTTTATTTTTTTAGTTTTTTTCTCGCTGTGGAAAGGAGTCGGGGATTTGATTTTGGAAAAACTTGACTTAAACTTTTGAACTTTTAAGGTCAGAAACGGAACGAAAAACGTTTGGGGTTTTTCTGCCGTGTGTCTTTTTCGGGGGGGGCAGTGAAGGAAGTGCGCCCCACAAAAAAGCCAAACAGACAACAAAAAAAAAGAACGAAATAATAATAATAATAATTTCTGTTTTTATTATTTTGCAGTGGGATGCAGAGGGAACAACAGTGGGAACAGAGGGAACAGCGGGGACAGCGGGGGGACAGAGGGAGAGAGGGGGGAAAATAGGGGAACCGGGACCGGCCGGCTAGTGGCTCATACGCCCCTCATTCGCATTCAGTTGGGGGCATTCGAGCGGTGCGCGCTCCACTTTAAAGCAGACGAAAGAAAAAACAAAAAAAAAAACCAAAAACGAAAGACTTAGGCAACGAACTTGCCTCAAAACGGAGTGGGGAAGGGAAATGCGGAAACCCCGAAAATGGGAAATTAACACCTGAACGAACTCAAAGCGTATTCCGTTTTCGGTTTTCCACCTCTCTCTTTCTCTTCATTTCCATCTCTGTCTCTGTCTCTCTTTTGCTATTTTCACTTGCTGTGATGACCTTTGTCTGCCTCTCCCCACCTCTCTGCCATTCTTTCGCTGTCTTGGTTGTTTCTTGTGTTCTTTTTTTTTTTTTTGGAATTTGGAATTTGGGCAACGTTTTTGTTGTCGTTCGTTGCTGCTGTTATAAAATTTCATTTTATTGCAATGCATGAGTCTGGTCCCGTCCAGTGGTCTGCCCCTCGGATCGCTGTCGGCTGGGTCTTTCTCTTGGGTCTTTCTCTTAGGTCTGTCTCTGGTTCTATGTCTATGTCTATGTCTATGGGTCTGAGGTCTGAAAATGTGGCGCTCTCGGGGGCATTACCGTTATGCGGTGCTGAGAAAAAGGTCTATAAAACATCCATCTCCCATCTTCCGCTTTTTTATAACTTAATAAAAAAGTCATAGAAGGCAGGAGAGCAGAAGAGCAGAAGAGCAGAGACGTTGCTGAAGCAAGGGTCTCCACAGTTCAATTTAAATTGGACCAAGGGGAGCTGGTGGGGTGTGCTGTGGGGTGGGTCTAGGAATTAGTAGATCCCCCGTTTTAGTGCCACAACCAACTCTTATGCTGATTCCGCCTCTGGCCTCTGGTCACGTTACAGTCGTGGCAGATGGGTGGGTTGGCTCGTCTGTGAAGAAGATTACGACTATTTGCATTTGGTCAGCAAAAAGGGTAAGCCCCTATAGGCGGAAGTTCATGTGGGGCCAGGAGGTGATGTGCGTGGGCGTTACTTGTGGATTGGAGCCTTGAGACTGCTGGAGCAGAGACTCTAGCCCGGAGCAGGGCAAACGGTTCAATTGCTGACCCACTCAGCAGGAGGGGCAGCAGGTCTGATGGGAGATGGGAGATGGAAATGGAGATGGAGATGGAGATGAAGATGATCTCCCCACAATCGATCAGCATGTGCAAAGTGTTGCGATGGCTAACCGCAAAAACTGCAAGGAGGCGGAGAAGTAGATGGGAGCCCCGCTCTGGCAACATTTTTTGTTCGCTGCTGTCGCTGCTGCTGCTGTCGTAGTCGTAGTCGTCGTCGTCTCGGTCGGTCTATCGGTCGCTGGGTCGTCATCAATGCCATTGCACACACAGAGCCCGGGATGGGGATGGGGATTGGGCATGGAGTCGGGGCCGTGGCAAGAACGCCAAAGAGAACACAACCAACTTAGACACAAGGTAAAAAAAAAAGCAGCGCGATTTTTGCACCGTTATGCACCCAATATGGCGGCAGCACCACAAGTGAGACAGATAGCAGGAGGAAGAGAGACAGCGCGCGAGAAGAAGAGGGAGACACACATGTGGCTGGAGTTGAGCTGTGGCTGAGGCTGTGGCTGAGGCTGTGGCTGAGGCTGTGGCTGAGGCTGTGGCTGTGGCAGTGGCATGGACCAGGCCTGGGCCTGGTCCTCTCTATGCATCTGCATCTCCATCTCCAAACTGGCCAGAAGACTGCGGACTGCACTGTCTTCACTTGACTGCCTCTCCTGCCATTGCCACTGCCACTGCCAATGCCCCACCACCTCCTCCTGCTCCTCCTCCTCTTCCTGGTAGTGTGTTTGTCTATCTGGTTGTTTGCTGTTTGTTTTCCTTACGTTTTACGATTTTCGTAAAAAAAAAAAAGAACTTCAAGTGTGTGTGCATTGAATGCGCAAGAAAACAGAAATTACACAGTCGCCCAATGGCCGCGCCTTAGTCCAATTCCCGATGCCCGATGCCCGATTCCCCATTGCTCCTTCCAGGTGCCATTCTGGCAAAAAACAAAAAATACAAAAAATACAAAAAAAAAACTAGAAGCCTGGACATTCCACAGCCAAGTGTTAAGCAGGATCAATGACTGTTCCACACTCAACAAATATTACTAATCATTCTTTTTGATTATTATTATTTCATCTTTTCTTCTCTTTTCTTTTCTTTTTGATTTTATTTTATTTGAGTATTTGTAAGCTACCGTTTTGATTTGCACTCGCGCCGCGTAAGTTGATCTTTTTTTTGTCAGATTTTCATTGAAAATTTCAAAATGTTTCGCTTGGCTTTTGCTGTTTTGGGGGTTTTTTTGGGTAGAGCCAAATAGTGCAAAGTGCAGCCACACTACACGAGAAACGTCTGGATATCGGATCGGGTCTCTGAGCTTGAAACGTCCGCACGGGTACGATGGTCAGCACGAACTGAAGAGGAGCCCGGCCAACGACGGACTTAAAGAACTAAGACAAGCAGCAGCCAAGCCGCAGTCGCCACCAGCAGCGCGCCGACGTCGGTGGCTTAAAAGCTCTCTTTTGCTTAGACTAAAGTCAAAGTCAAGGCAATGGGAAGCCAGGCGGCTCGCGCTCAGCTTAAAACGAAGCTTTGCCAGACACGACAAGTGCCGACGATGACTTGGCTTCGTCGCAGACTTTGTGGTTGTTGTTGCTGCTGCTGCTGCTGCTGCTGCATCTGCTTCTGCTGCTGCCGCTGCTCTTATCCAAGGTGTTTCTATTCAAGGTATGGCAATTCCCGATCTTAGAGATAACTAATGTTAGATATTTGGTATTTATTGGTAATTATTTTTGGTTATTAAATGCGAGTACGATGAGAGCGCTTTCCTCGAATGCCTCACCCTATGTGAATACACCTTGCTCTTACTGTTACTGTTGTTGCTTCTGCTGCTCTCCCTCGTGCTGCTGTTGCTATGGTGGTGGCCTTTGTCGCTTCTTTTACTTCTTCTTCTTCCTCTTCGTCTACTGCTGCTTACACTATGTAAATGTGACCGCTGCGACGCCTCGGCTGCTGCTGCTGCTGCTGCTTCGTGGTCATGGCATCCAGCTCTCTGCTTCTCCGCCTCTGCCTCCGCCTCTGCCTCTGCCGACGACTGTGCTTTATTTGTTTCTTTAATTATGAGTGTCAGGTCCGAAGGGGTGTGGGTGTGGGTGTGTGGGAGTGGGAGGTGAGAGTGCGAACGCATAGATTAAGAGAGATAAAGAGCGAAACGTTTATACACCTACACACTCGAAAATCAGTTCTCACCGAATGCATTCGGGTTCGAAATTAACCGTTTTATTCGTGTAACGGACAGGACGTAACGTGTTGCAATCCCCATGAGGCAACGCTTTGTGGAATCCAAAGAGACCAGCCGATTCTGGGGGGTGGAGGATCCAACGCACTCCATTTGGCACAGCCGAAAAACAAAACTATACAAATGCGTCTTCCCTAATTGAATAATGCCCATCGACTGGGGCCCGACCTGCCTCCATTTCCTTGAGCGGTGCCTGGGCCTGGGCCTGTGCCTGCGCCCCTTAAGTCGTTGAAGCTCTTTAAAGTTTAAAATTATAATTTAATGGTTTTAAATTGGTTGCTTGGGGTGTAATTTTCGCATTTGAGTTCATTTTGTACAAATAGTTTGGTTGCTGTCAGATTTTGTCAGACCCCCGACAGGCGGGGGTGTCTCTGAAAGTTCTAACAAGTACATAAGTACTTAAAATACTCTAGAACCCACTTGGGGAGAAAGGTAGAAAGGAACAAAATACTCGTTCTAGAGCCTCTTCTTAAGTATTATATGTATTTCGGTTTAATTTACCAATTTCAGGGTTAGAGTTTCCAAAGGATGATGATAGAATTTCGATCCTATATTCAACTTCCCCTTTAACAAACTCTTTGAAAAACCCTCGCACACACTTCTGAAAAGAGACGAAGACAGAGCCATACATACATACATATAACCCCATCCATCGGGGTGTAGACCTCGCAGATTGTGCCAAGTGGTCACTCGAAAGCCTCATTTTGATCGTTTTTGATTTCACATTCAATTTTTTTGTGTGTATCTCTCTCTTCCCCTCTCGGTTTCTCTCGTTCTTAATTCGAGCAAAAAAGGAAAACAAAAACAAAATAAACAACATAATAAAAAATTGCTTCGATTTTGGAGAATTTTCTGGAAGAAGACTGAAACTTAATTTGAAGATTTATTTCAAGCACCGGAAGGAGCTCAGCTCTCCTCTCCACCCAAAAAGAGTTGATTGTCCCGAATCGAAATTGTATATGTACATAGTACATACATATAGGGAACGATGTATGGGAAAATGGCCATAATTGACGCTGATTGTTGACGGTTGCTTCATTTGATTTATTCGCATCTTCTGGGGTGGGGGCAATGGCACTCCAACCCCAACCCCAAGAAGAATCAATCAAGAACAAGGAAGTCGTTGAGGGTGGGAACTCTTCAAGTGTGCTCTAATGACTGTACCTCTATAAGGTGTGCTAGAAACTGTACTTTAATCGAAAAGTATCGAAGACAAGATAAACGTGAAACGAGGCGAAAAATCCAGAGATTTCAGCTCCTGAGGAAGCAAGAGGCTACAGTTGCCAGCTACCAAAAGGGAAAGCAACAAAAAACAGGGTTCGCACAGGCAAGAAAAAGGATTAAATATCATGGGGAGAAGTGTTGCCTTTCGTTTCTATAACATTTAGCATCATGCATGCCATATTCCCCAGTGGAAACTTTTTCTGTTAAAAACCATGAAATTGTTGTTAATGCTGCAACAAATGGCAGCAGCAGCAGCAACAGCAGCAGCCACAGACCATCATCGCATTAGGAACAATGAAAAGCAAAAGTAAATCGAAATCGTAGCCAAGTCGAAGTCGAAGCCGAAGCCAGTGCAGTGGAGAAATGTTCCTCATCATCAAGTGCTATGTATGTAGAGCCCCCCCCCCCATCATTATCATAGCGATCATGATCATCGCTGAGTGTTGAACAATTGAAAAAATGCTTTTGCTTTGCTCCCGGGGCAACACGTGCCGGGTCTTTCCCTCTCTCTCTCTCACTGTCTCTGTGTCTGCCATCGATCTCCGGCAACAATCTCGAATCTCGAGTGCGCCGGTGTACCTGTCGCTACTGGCTGCCCCTGCCACAGCCACAGATACAGCCACAGATAGAGGCCACAGCCACAGCTACAGCCTGAGCCTGAACCTCAGCTATAACTCTTGCCGTTAGCTCATATCATCATCGGGGGCCGCATACGGTCTGCCCTGCCCTACAAACACATATGCAGGTCGGTCCCCAAAACAGTTGCCCGAGCTCCGAGCTGGAGATCTTAAACTTTCATTTATACAATTGTCTTCAAACTGTGCAGCGCTTGCCGCTTGCCGCTTGCCTCCAACCCACTCTTTGTTGCCGCTGCTCCGAAATGAAAGTCGGAACAAAATGGATTTGCTTTTGGAATTTCTGTTCAAAATACAACAACAACAACAGCAACAATAAACCAACAACAAAAAAATACCCAAAAAAATAAACATTTTCTGTTTTTGCTGCTGCTGCTGCCGTTGCTGCTGCTGCCGTTGCTGCTGCTGCTGCTGCTGTTTGTTCATTTTGGGCCACTTGCGGCGGCATTTGGTTTATTGCAGTTTTCATATGCTTTGCTGTTGGCTGCCACAGTTTCGCGGCCATGTGCCAAAGGAAAGGCCACGCCACGCCACGCCACGCCATGCCACTTAGCCACTTTACCACTTGGCCAGAAGAGCCTTACCTTTGCCAACTTTTGTCCAATATCTCGTTAAATCTAAATGAAGTTTTTTTTTTCGTCGCTTTTTTGTTTTTTTCGGGGATCTCTGATCAACTTTCGCCGCAGAATTTTTGCAGAGCCCAGAGAGACGATGGTTCTCTACCCATCTTCAGCACAGAGTCCCCATCCCCATCCCCATACCAATCCCCATCCCCATCCCAATCCCAATCCCTATTCCTGCTGGGTCATTGAACGAAGGTTTTTTGGGCTGCAGAGCAAAAAAAACAAAAAAAAAAAACACGAAAAAAGCGAAAAACCCGAAACTGGTTATTATAATTTTTTTTTCGGTTTTCGCAGAATCGCACGCAGCTGCCCAGGCCCCCATTAGGTTGGCCCCATTCTCTGGGCCAGGAACTGGGCTTGGCCTGGTCCACCAACAGCCCTCTCCCTCCCCACCCCCCCCACTAGGCTCTACACTGAGAGAAATCGCCCAGAAGATGCCGCCGCATGCCATTGGAAATGAGTTGTGTGCCGGGGTTTCTTCGGGTGTAACATGTTTGGGTATTTGGCTTCGTGACAAATATGAATATTTTTAGAGTACATACTGGGTTAGAGGGAGGGGCGCTGCACAGTCCAGTCACGGGCTGAAGCCCCATCTGCATCCCCAACCCCAACTCCATCTCCATCCGCAACACCCATCCCCACATCCACATCAGAGAACCGCGAACGCGGAAGTATTTAACGTGTTTGTTTGTCCATGCCAATTCCAAGCCTCGACTCCAGCTTAAGCTCCAGCTCCAGCTTCAGCCTCAGCTTCAGCCTCAGCTCCAGCTCTGGATTGTGGTCTGGTCTGGTCGGAGTCTTTGGCCAGCTTTTCTTTGGTTCTTTCATTTGGGTCTCGAGTTTGGGTTTGGTGAAAAGTGTTTTGTATGCAAATCATTGAAATTACATATTATGGCCAGTCGTCGTCGTCGTCGTCGTCGTCGTCGTCGTCTTCCACTCGTAAGTAGCAGTTGGCCTCAAACCAATCCATAGACATGCACCATGCACCATGCACCATCTACCATGCAACCAACAATGTTGCTGCATCAGCAATAGAAGCTGCAGTCGAAGCAGAAGCCACAAAAGGTGCATTGAAATGTTGCCAGAACTGTGAAGACTTCATATGGCCAGTGGCCCAAATGGAGAGCGGCCAGGCTCAAAAGCAATTGGTTGTATAATGGCCAGGACAGATCATAAATTCATTAGGACAATATTTGGGTTGATTGGGAGCGGTGTGGGAGAAAGGGCCAAGAAATGCGTGTGCCTGGAAAACCTATAGAAGATCATTAGATGAGGCTCAAATGGCGAATCCAGAGTAATGTTATCGGAGTATTAGGAGTTCCAAAACGTTCCCAAAGAAAACGTTTCCCGGTTTTCCTTGTATGCAGAACAAATTCTCCGTTTGGGCCACAAGAAAACAGAAATCTCTCCGGGCATAATCCACCCAAAACTCGTATCCATGGGTATCCTTAGAAAGTGCCCACCACATGGCCATTAGGAAATGCCAATCAACTGGAGCGGCATTCCTCCCCACTAGCATACACGCACATAAACCCATGGGGCGTATGGGCAATTTTCCAGAAAATGAGCGGAAAAAGTGGACGCCAGTGGAGGCCGCAAGGGGGAGTGTCTGGTAAGTTGACTTTAATTAAAATGACAGACCATTAGAAAACTCTTTTGCCCAGATGAACATTTTTATGACTTGATTTGGGGCAATTGGAAATTGGAAATTGCAATTGGGCAAACGTGCGGTTAGCATGGGGACTGTGGACGCTGGACTATGGACGGTAGACTGTGGACGGTAGATGGTGGTGGGCAGTTGCATTTCCATTTCCATTTCCTTTCTTGAAAACTGATCATTAAAAATGCACAGAGCAGCAAGAAAAGTCAGTGAAATCTTTTCCCACTGCCGCTGTAGCTGCCGCTGTAGTTGCCGCTGTTGGTGCTACTGTCTTGTGGTTTTTGTGGTGCTGCTGCTGCTGCTGCTGCTCAGAATGGTTCCACCTGACGCTTTCTACGATAGATTGAATAATGCCGCAGATTCATTAGAGCCTCGCCGCCTGCCCCATTCCTGATCTACCCTGATACCCCTCTCTGCTGGGGTCATGCATTAATTGATTTGTTTCGTAACCGAAATTAGGTAATGCCAGCCCAAAGAAGAAGAGAAGAAAACATTTAAACGCTTAAATCTTCTTCGACTGCTGGACTTCCGACAGGTGGGGGGACTGGTTGGTTGTGGTGCAGGCGGCAGGCGGCAAGCGGCAGGGGCATGGGGCATACGTGAAAGTTCATAAACGAAAGCAAAACGTAAACTAAACATTTGGTTCGTATCGCTCATTGTCATTAAACAAAATGAAGCAGAACCGCGTCCGAGCCATGAAAGGCTTTGAACGCGTCTAAAAAGGGTGGAGAAAAGCGAGGAGAAGCTGCAGCAGCAACAGCAACAGCAGCAGCAGAAGCAGAAGGGGGTGCCACACGCACACGCCGCGTGAGGCAGCAGCAACTCACCGGCGCGATGATCATTAAATGCCAAAAAATAAAAAATCACCAAGAAGGAAAAGCTAGTTTGTTCCCAGCCGACTATAGTGATACTCTCGCAGACCGATCGTTGCTTTTGTAGATACATATGTGCATATGTGTACAATAAAACTTAGGAATATATCAGTGCAAAGGTGCGAAAGTTCTTCCTTTTTGTTCGTTGCCAACATCATCTTCAAATCATCATACCCTTTGGAGAGGAAAGGGCACACACAGAAAACACACTCACTCACATGATGCGGGTAAATGAATGAGTGAGTGAGCGAGTGAATGAATGAATGCCAGGTCTAGAGTCAAATTATAGCAAAAGCAAAACTAAAACTTTAATGTTTCGAATGCTACGTTTCATTTTGTTTCGTTTCTCGTTTCTCATTTCTCCCCATGGATATGTACAGCGTGTGTGTGTCTGTGTGTGTGTGCGTGTGTCTATGAGTTGTGTATATTAAAAGTGAAAACATGTAAAGAGTCATCCATTGGCAGCGGCAGCAGCAGAAACAGCAGCGAAAACCCTTTAAAGCCAAATTGGCATACAAATTGCGTATACGTAATTTTAATTGATCATTTAAGCGATTCAGTTTCTTAATGCTGACTTTATGTAAGCATTTCTTTTTCATTTTTATTGGTTTTTTTGCTGGCTTCGATCTCACGATATCGGCATTATGGTAATTTTAGAAGGATTAATGAATCCCCTGCCCGAAGACGGATGATGGGGGTAAAAGTTTGGCTGTCACACATGAAGCCATCCAGCACAGCACGCATCTTCCACATGGGAGATGGAGAGTGTCAGTCGCACCTGAAGGGGTTGCATAATGCGAAACGGTAGCTTTCTGTGGGTTTGGTGGTCATTTTTGAATGAATCGCAAACGATTATAGCCACTCGTATTATCATTTGTTCGCCTATCAATCGTTTAACCTTTATAATGTCCATTTCCACCGTCAATGATCTTCACACCTTTGTGATATTCGCACACCTATAGTGTGAGCAGAATCTTTTGTACAAGTATCTTGAAGTGGAGCAAGTATCTTTGATCTTAATTTCTCCTTTAAGAGCGCTTAACTTCCTTTTCATTGAACGCCATTCAGAGCTCAGTTTCCGCCTCCCCCTGGAGCCAAGAAGCCAGTGAAAGTGTCTAAAGACGCATTCAATTCCAAATAATTTCGCTATCAATTAATAAAACTCGAATTCGCATTCGCATTCGCATTCGTGCATGAATGAGCCAAGCGAATAAACGGGTAACAAATGAATGGCCAATGGCCAGTGGCCAGTGGCCAATGGCCAAGATCCAAGAGCTCTTTCCTGCCTTGTGGCTGGTGGCTTGTGGTGTCTGCTCTACTGAGGAAAGATTAATTGCTGCAGCGCTGAGGGGGCATCATTAGCACATCATTACTGTCCCACAGCTCCACCGAAAACTGTAATGATTACTTTGGATATTTGAATGGGAATTCGAATGAAGTTTGGCCCGTTTTTTTTTGCAAGTGAAACAAAAAAAAAAACGACTCGCAAATATCGCGAAAGCGAAGGTTCCCTGCTTTCAAAATGTTGCCAGAGCCTGGCAGTAATCGTGGGCAGACCAGATCCCATCAACGGACGGCTGGCTACCTACCATCCCGCAGCAGATCTCATGCTGCGTAAGCGTTTTAGCGCCCAGCGATGAAAGTGCTCAGTGCTCAAGACACCATCTTCATCTCCATCTCCATCTCCGTCTCCATCTGTCGACTCTTTGGATGCTTCTTAGTGGCATTTCACCGTGGCATGATGCTCAACTATTTCTGGGCACCGCAATGTGAATAATAATGGAAACGAAACGAAAAGCGTGTAAAACTTGGCGCAAACACACAAAAATCAATTGGAAATTTTACTTTCGACGACAAAAAGATTCAAGATCCGACATCCGAGACGGAGATGGAGACGGGGAGGAGACTGGGATGGAAACTGAGAGATGAAGGCGGAAGACAGCGATGAGTCTTTGCAATGTCGAACTATTTGCACTGTCCTATGGGTATGGCCTGGGATGGGGCACCGGCAACCATCAGCAGAAGCATCCATCAGCAACAGCAACAGCGTACTATAATTAAATTTCTTTTCATTTTGATTTTCACCCTCTCAAAGGCACAAGTCATCCCAGAGACCCATGAAGGGTTTAACCAAAGACTTCACTCCCGTCATAGCAGCAGCAATGAATTTGGCATTTGGCCAAAAGATTTTGCAAAAGGGATTCAACCAGAAACCATCAAGCATCAAGCATCAAGCATCAACCATCAGGCATCAGCAAGAAACGAGAAAAGTAAGAAATTTATTATGTTTTATAACTTCGAAATGGATAGCTTCTTAAGGCGGAAAAGAAATGGGGAAATAATTATCCAAATCCGAAAATCTTTGGCTAAAAATAGATGGGAAGCTCGAACGAGTTGAAGAAGTGGTTTTCTAGCTGCCAAGAACGTGGGGCCGGGCCGGGCAGGGGGAGCGGCAGCGGCAGCCAGCCGCATTCCTTGTTGGCTGCCACTGCTGTCTCCTGCTCATTGTCCTGCCTCGGGGTACAGGATCCCCATCTCTGTTCGTATTCGTATTCGTATTCGCTGTTGCTTTCAACATTTCCGCAGCAGCGTGCAGCATGCAGCGTGCAGCGTACAGCGTACAGCGTGCAACTTCAATTACTTTCGAGTCGCTGCGAATTTGCATATAAGCAGATGGAACACATGAATTAATATTTGGCTATTGGCCATATTTAGCTGACACAACAATAGACCGCACAGAGCCCATGTCTATGCCTATGCCTATGTCTATGTCTATGTCTGGGCCCCCGGCCTCTAACCATGTGAAAGCCCGGCATGTGGCAGAGCGGCATGTGAGCGCATTAATGATTTCTCACATGCTGCACGAGTACTCGTATGTATCTACAGTTGGAATGGAACTCGAAATGGGATACAGAGCTCTGAAGATGGAGATGCAGATGGAGATGCAGATGAAGATGGAGCTGTGCGTAGGCTCTGGGCTTGGCTCTGCTTTTGCCTCTGCCTTTGCCATTGGATCTGGTCTGGTCGATACATTGACCCAGTGGACAATTGGTATGCAGTATGTACTGACATTTGCAAATGCTTTAGCTTTGGCTTTGGCTTTCGTTTTTGTGTTGCATTTTATTTTGAAAGCCATTTGCCAAGCTTAAGCCCGAGAGTTATTGGCAAGGCAAGGCAAGGCAAGGTATGGTTTCCTTTCCTCTTAGTTTCCGCCGACTCCCGGTTCCCGGCTAGGTTCGATTGACAACATTGACGCCTTTCACCGGTGAACAATGCTCTCGCGACGCATCGCCTCGACAACCGGAGGGACGGCCGGACCGCCGGACGGCCGGCAGTCAAATTAAAAACCAATCAAACCGATGGGAAGTCGGTGTCTGTGGAGTGATGATGCCTCGGTAGCCCACATCATGGGAGCACACAAATCTGACTATTTGTGGTCCGACTTAGCATAAATTTGCATAAGCAGTAAAGTCCGAGACATAACTGTAAACATAATCAAATGAGCGCTTGATAAATAACTGGCAGGCAGGCAGGCAGGCAGGCAGGCAGGCCACCAGATCGAAGAGTGATACGGAGAGGGCACACAGATGGGTCAGTGATTTCATTTTCATGCATTCTTAAAGACATTTGCATTGGCTCCAAGTGTCGTTCGCTGGAGCTGTCTGTCGCTGTGGAGCTGTGGAGCTATGGACCCATGGAGCAAGGCGAGAAATGAAATATATGCCATACCAGATCGGCAATGCGATTAAGATATCAACTGCTGTCCCACTGACTCTTCAGCGCCGAAAGAATGCCGTTCAAGAAAGAAAGATGAGAGGCGGCCAGAAAGCTTTGGAATGGTGGCTTTGATGGCCTACAGATGGGGGTCGTGTGGGTCTAGAGATGGTAAGATCGAACGACACGAAGTGAGAGGAAAGAATCAAGGAAGATTTTAGTCTTTCTTCCTTCTGGAGATCTCAGTTCCAATAGAGGTTCATCCCATTGTGCACTTTCTCTTCTCAAGCAGATCCATCTGCTGGGAAGCTTCGCAGATCTACACTCTTCCGTCCTTGGCAGATATCCGTATCTCAAGATCGTGCCTGATCTAGTGGAGCCCCCTCACGCTGCCATCTCTAGCTCCATTGAAATGGAAACTGGCCAGCAAACTGACCAACTGACTGTGTGACTGACTGACTGACTGACTGACTGACAGGCACACCTCTCGTCTTTAGAAATGGCGCACAAAAGATACATATGTTGCCGCTGATGCTGATGCTGATGCTGTTGTACGAGTGTACGATGGATGTATCTGCTGTCCAGCATAGGAGTTCGCTTGTTCGTTCGTTCGCTCGTTCGTTCGTTCGACGAAATTGACTTTCTCCATTCAATATAATTAATAGTAATATTTTCGATGCTTTGGCTGCACACGTCTTCAGAATGGTAATAATGTATGGTAAGTATGTATCTCGGGAGCTGGCTGGCTGGCTGGGCTGCCGCAGATGGAATGTCGACAGGAAGTAATTTGTTATTGCAGAGGCATTAGCTCTCCACAAAACGCAATGTTAAAAAACACTTGGGCTGCACGTGCACCGCATTGCCATGCCAACTATGCTCCCTCCCTCTCTCTCACCTACAGAAATTTGCACCGCGGCACCATGGGGCGTATGTGTAACACAAGTGAAAAGTCTAACATTCCAGCCACTCACTCTTTATGGAGTGGGACTGGGTAGTGTAGTAGAAGTGGGAGTGGGAGTGGGAATGGGAATGGGCCAAAAAATGCTGAAATTTATGGCTCTGCTCCATCGGCTGGCCTCTATGTTAATATCTATCTCTCCATCGTTTGAGATCTTCCACATCTTCGACATATTGTTTTTTATGCAAATTTATGTCTTCTCACTTTCAAATTGAGACTGAAAGCATATTTAGCTGATATTTTTGGATGACTTCTGCGGCTTTTACTTTTCTTTTGGCTTTCGTTAACATTTCGCTTGGCCCGGCTTGGCCTTCCCTGGCCTGGCCTGGCCTGGCTGAAATTAAAAGTAGTTTAGTTTGCTTGTCAGACGCGCTTCGCTTCTGTTTTTCGTTTACATAACGACACAAAAACGACACAAAATTAGTTTAAACAAAGCTAGCCAACTATCAAATATGGCAAACCAGGCACGCACTCGGCACTCGGACTTCATCCCTGCTGCCCCACCATCTTCATCTTCAATGTGAATGTGAATGTGAATGTAAATGTGAGCCATGCCATGCCATGCCATGCCATGAATGATGTGCATTGGCAACCGAGTGGCAGCGCCGGCGACCATTTCACGTTCATTGACATGGCTAATGGCATGAAGGGCTGAAACAGTTCCACTGCCAACAGACATGGCCACGTCTGCGTCTGCGTCTGCGTCTGCGCGGCGTTAAAATTGAAGTTTCGCTGGCACGCGTTTGTTTTACCTGAAAAATGAACGGGTTGGATTGTACTCATGTTATTTAATGCATTGGCATGCACAAATTAAGACTCGTTATAATTGGGAGGTTATATAATGACACACACACACACACTCACACAATTATTTATGTACACTTATCTAATTGCGTGCCAGAAAGAAAGCGGCACATGACGTACGAACTGACCCTCCCCCCCCCACCGACCAATTAGACAAGTTTTTCCAGCCAGTTTTCTGTTGTCAAATTTCTTTGGTGTTTATGTCGCCGCCATTGATCTTCCAGCGGGGAGATACAATAAATGATAATGCTTAACGGAGACTTCCATGGGCAGGGGAGAGCAGGGCCGGGCTGGGTCCATTTGATAAGCCAATAATTATGCATGCATCGATTTAGTCACGGGTGGTCTGCAAAAGAACAGAAACCGTGCGGGTAAATATGTCGAGTATTCAAATCTTGCCACCAGCAGCACACTTTCGCACATAAAAAGTAAACACGACCCCGAATCGCAAATTTTTTATTTGCATATTAAAATCCGGTAAAAACAAGAGCTCGACTAACATTTCACTTTTGGCGCAGCGTTTCATGGTCATAAAGTATGGGCCCACACTTTGGCCCGGAGCAAGTGCTGTAAAACCCAGTTGCGCTAATTGCTTGCTTGAAAATTTAAATTTGAGTTTGAAATAATGGCGCCACTACACCCTTAGCCGTACGAAGGCTTACTGCTATGCGACTCAGCTTGAAAGCTCACCACGAAGAGCTTTTGCCAATCAGCAACCAAAATTGTTTTTATCTAAATTCGATAGGCGGCAATAGTTGCCCATGGAAAATAGCGCAAAAGTGAGCGAAGGAGAGAGCGTGATCCATCCTCTCTTGCTCGTTGGTTTGGTTTGGGTTGAACGCGATCGAGAGTTTTGTCATACAAGATCAAGCTCGAAACCCAACGAAACTGGAATCCAACTGCTACTTGACCGACTTGAGACCCGAAAGAGAGCGAATATACCTCGTACCACCTTGTACAATTTCTTACATGCCTCTTGCGCCGCTCTCTTTTTGTCTCTCTGATTAAACTGTCATCGACTTATAAAAAGCTTGTCTCCAATTTGCGCCTCTGCATTTCGTCGTGGCTAAATTTAATACAAGTCGTGTTCTTAGTTCTTCTCCGTCTAACCGTTCTAATTTAAATATTACGAAAGGTAAGCCGCTCATCCAATCCAATTATTATATAAAATACTTGGTACCAGACACAATTTTTGATTTTTTTTTTTGTGAACATTGCTTTGCCGCTTATCTACACCCCCATTATTATCATAATTGTGACTTGCAGTATATCGAATTGTAAAATAAAACATATCATCCTGAAACGCTCAATTCTAATTCCGACATTGATATGTTAATTTGTGAGTTGTTTTGCGCCTGTTAAGTTTATGCATAGCCTCTGTCCTCTGGCTCCCCAATTACCTATTTTCGTTGTGTGTCTGAACTTTCCCCAACAGTCAACTCCATACATATGCATAAGGAAACCGACACACATGCATATAAACTCGTATATATGTATATGTACATACATATGCAGCACAGCAGCCGTTTATATGCAATTTATCGTCTCTCTCAGCCGGTTTGGGGCCGGACAAATAGAGAAAGAGAGAGAGAGAGACCGACCGACCGACCGGCTGGATGTTTTGCTTTGCTTTTCTAACCAGACAGACACGTACCCCATTTGAGAGCCGCCCATGCCACCTGTATCTGTGCTCCAGGTGCAAAGTGTAATCTCGTATTTGAATACATATAGTAGGTTCTTCAACACTATAGACCTTGTCATTACACAAACATATCTATAGATTGTTCGAGAACATCTAAAGGAGGGCTCGTATCGCAATAGTTGCCTTCTCATTGCCTTAGTACTGTTTATTTACCCAATGTCAAATCTTATCGGAACGTGCTGCTGGTATATTCGTACAATGTTCGAAATGCAAAGTCTTTTCGGGTGTGCTAGATGTGCCAGAAAAACGCTAGTGAAATTTTGGTGAAAGCATAAACATATTGGGCAGACACCGCCTTTCACCCATCTGTGGGCGTGGCCTGGGTGGCGTGATACTATATCGCGCCACCTAGCATGTTTATTTATTTCATCAAGATGCTAACCGATCGCTTGAGCACCCATTCAGCCGTGAAAGGAAAATTTAAGTCGGCAACAAAAGCTCATGAAAAAAATCACGCAATTATGATTAGTTATACAATTGGCGACATTCAAGATAGATAGATAAGGAACGCAGACCGCAGACAGACACAGATAGTCAACCAAGAACAGGCCTCCAAACAGTGGCAAAAGCGCCTTGGCGCCTTCATTTCAAAATTCTCAAAGCTCTATACACTCTCACCAAAAGGTCACAATCGTTATCGATAGGCAAGATTGAAATTTAAAGGGCGTGTTTCGTGCCACGCGCCTCAAATAATGCGTATTATCAGTTCGGCCATGAACTTAAAATCAATGCCTTCTAAAAATCCCAAGCCCCGGCTTATGGAAAAGTTTGCGAAGCTGATAAAAACTAACAGATAGTACCGGGAGCGAAGAGAGAGAGTAGGTCCACCCACAGTTCGAAAGAGATTTGACAGAAGCAGCCGGCGATAACGATTACAATTCCACGCATTCCTGAGTGTTTATTATTTTGTTTTGTGTGTTTTACAAGTTGAATTTGATTAATTAAAACGGCTGTTTGTGGCATTTCCACGAGCTTACAGGAGTGAGAGCAGCTAATCAGAGTAGGGAACATTGAGTCTTATCTGCAGGGCAATCCAATATAGTCTGATTACGCCGATTGCGCAACAGTTGAAGCGCACAATCACTCCGGCTATAGTGGAGCAATAGAACAAGTGACTAATCTAACGGAAAAAACATACAGTTATCAGCTACGGTTACAGCGTCGCAGTCGCATCGACCGCTTTTGTTCGGAGAAATTTTTTACTGAATAGATTTGTCCCCCCCTCATAGCGTTTAGTGCCAGGTGCCAGTTGTGTTGGTGACAAATATTGTGTCGTTTCCAGTCGAATTTCCCTCGTAAATTTCCGAACCGTAAAATGTTTGCTATCCGCCGCACTGCCACACTGATGTCGGCCCGCCGGCCGCAGTTGATCCGCGCCGTCTTTCAAGCAAACTTCGCCAGCAGCGCCGTGGTAGGTTCTCTCTATCTCTCTCTGTTTTTCGCTCATTCTATCCGGATCAAAGTTCACTTTGCCTCGCTCGTCTGGCATTTGAGAGATCCATTCATAATCATAATCATTTACTTCCCTACCCATATCTCCTGCTTATAGGAAGCAAATCCGCAAAAGATACTAATGGAGAAGGTCATCAAAGAGAATAGTGCAAACGTGAGCGAGGTGATTTCCCCAGACACGCACACCAAATAACCACCACATAAACATTTCGAATAGCTAATAAGATCCTATCCTCTCCGTTGTTCCAAAATTCAAGACCTCTCTTGCTTGCTATCCCGCACAGATGGCCCAAAAGATTCGTGCTGGACCCGTGGTGGATGTGCTCGGCGATGAGATGACACGCATCATCTGGCAGTCGATCAAGGACAAGTTGATCCTGCCCTTCCTGGACATCGAGCTGCACACATTCGATCTGGGCATTGAGTACCGCGACCAGACCGAGGACCAGGTCACCATCGACTGTGCCGAGGCCATCAAGAAGTACAATGTGGGCATCAAGTGCGCCACCATCACGCCCGACGAGAAGCGCGTGGAGGAGTTCAACCTGAAGAAGATGTGGAAGTCCCCCAACGGCACCATCCGCAACATTCTCGGAGGAACCGTCTTCCGCGAGGCGATCATCTGCAAGAATGTGCCCCGCCTGGTTACCGGGTGGCAGAAGCCCATCGTTATCGGTCGCCACGCCCACGCCGATCAGTACAAGGCTGTCGATTATGTGGTTCCCGGACCCGGCAAGCTTACGCTCACCTGGAAGGGCAACGACGGAAAGGTCATCGATGAAGTTATCAACGACTTCAAGGGTCCCGGCGTCGCCCTCGGCATGTTCAACACCGACGATTCCATCGTGGACTTTGCTCACGCTTCGTTCAAGTTTGCGCTGGACCGCAAGCTGCCGCTGTACATGAGCACCAAGAACACCATCCTAAAGAAGTACGACGGTCGCTTCAAGGACATCTTCGAGGACATCTACAACAAGGAGTACAAGAAGCAGTACGAGGCCGCCGGCATCTGGTATGAGCACCGTCTCATCGACGACATGGTCGCCTATGCCATGAAATCCGAGGGCGGCTTCGTGTGGGCCTGCAAGAACTACGATGGTGATGTGCAGTCCGATTCCGTTGCCCAAGGCTACGGCTCTCTGGGTCTGATGACCTCAGTGCTGCTCTGCCCTGATGGCAAAACCGTCGAGGCCGAGGCCGCTCACGGAACGGTGACCCGTCACTTCCGCTTCTACCAGCAGGGCAAAGAGACCTCCACCAATCCCATTGCCTCGATCTTTGCCTGGACCCGTGGCCTGCTCCACCGCGCCAAGCTCGACAACAACGCCCCACTGCAGCAGTTCGCCGAGACTCTCGAGCAGGTGTGCATCGACACCATCGAGGGCGGTGCCATGACCAAGGATCTGGCCATCTGCATCAAGGGCAGCATCAGCGCCGTCGAGCGCAAGGACTACCAGGAGACCTTTGAGTTCATGGACACACTGGCCAAGAATCTGGAGGCTGCTCTCGCCAAGAGCGCCGCCGCTGCCAAGTGACTATCCGACCCAGAGCAGAAGGCCTCGCACCTCTAAAGAAACCACTCAGCGTCGCCTCGTCCCTATACACTCGTACTCTATACACTTACTATATAAAAAATGTGCATGTCTTAGGTTTACTTTGCTGTGTCCTCGGTGCATATTTCAATGTTCATTGTCTCTGCGAGACCTCATCCGCATTCAATATTCCCCTTAACGTCTAACGAAAAAGAAATTTCAAATAAATGTATTTTTTTACCGACACAAGAGCACCCAGAGTCTCGCGAGAGGTCTTTAACCCGGCCCTAGTCCCAGTCTCAGTTCTAGCCCAACACAGCCCAGACCAGCCACCCACACAGGGCTCGTTATGGTTATGTAGTCCACTTGTTAGGCTTCTCAGTAGGTCCCAGTACCGGGCCTTATTGGATTTGGCAGCACACTGGCCCACAGTCTTGCGTCGGCACTTGGCCAGTCATCATTGATACGGACGAGGAGCAGCACCATCGCGCGATGGTAGCCCAAACCGTGGCCTATGGCTATTTACTTGCCTATGTGGTGACATTGCTGTGCTGGCCGGGAGATGCCTATCCAGCTAGTGCCAGCTACCGGGATCTGGATATTTGCAACCACTGGGATGGCAGGCGGCACTTCCTCGAGCTGGGAAGCCCTGCGGGGGAGCTGCACGCTCGCAATGTGACCAACACGGCGTATAGAGTGAGTGCAGTTCTCAGAGCCAAGATCCGATCAGATCAGATCATCATCCATCGTTCGTAGAGCGCTCCGCTAGGATTCAAGAGCGATGCCGTAGCTGGGGACGTGTGGTACCAGTGCAACCTGGAGCTGGTCACCTGCGCCGAGTGCGTCATCCGAGTGACCTTCACCTATGCCAACTTCTCGAAGAGCTGTGGCAATACGGGCGGAAAGTCTAACATGTGTCCCTGCGAACACATCCAGTTCTCGGAGCCGCCCTACGATTCAACCATCTCTGGGCAGGAGTTTTGTGGAGATGGCAAGGTATTCCGGAGCAAGACGCGGACGTTGCAGCTCAAATTCTTCTACAGAGCCACCAATGCCCATGTGTTCTCCCTGCAATACTTCTCCGAACGTAAGTTAAGGGGAAGCTCCTATATCCTGAGGGATGATTCAATCTTAGCATTCCCTTAGGCAACGTGAGGATTGTGAGTGGTTCGCCCAAGCAGTCGATCGTGGGCAATGGGAATCCCAAGTACCAGCCACAGGTCATATCGACACCATACTTCCCCATGCCGTATCCCAGGGACTATGGAATCGAACACATCCTCACATGCGAGGCGGACAACTGCCAGGTTCGCCTGGACTTCACAGACTTTCAGCTGGGCCTCTCCTCCACCCTGGAGATATTCGACTCCAATGGCCAGATGCTGGACTCATACACGGGCGAGCACTTTCGCCCACCCATCACCATCAGCAGTGGCAAGTCCTTGCTGCTGCAATTCCGGGGTAATGCTGCCACGGGCGTGGGCTTTCGCGCCGAGGTGAGCTTCGTCTCATCCAAACAGATCAAGGAGGAGCGCCTAGTGCCCTACACAGGTGAGTGCTGTGCTTGTTTGTTGGTGGTTGATTGTGTAACGGGGGTAGGGGATAATTGGTGGATTAGTTGGGCACTTGAAGGTCTGCAGGCAATTGTCATATTGATTTTGGTCGGTGGTCGGTCGGTTGGAATGGGATGGTGCTATGGGGGCTATGTTGTGTTTGGGGCGGCACGTGACGAATATCAATGTCAATGCGAGCGCTTAAGTGGAAACTAGGTGAGACTCTTGCACGGTTCAGTTGGGTAACACAATCGATTCTGGGTCTCTGGGAACCACCAAGTGTTGCTGGTCGTACATAATCTTGTATGGCAGGGGATTCTCTAAGAACTGTTACCTAAAAACGAATAGGTTGTCATACCATCCTAATCCCCAGATTGTGGTGGCATGGTAACGGGACCTGGTGGCGCCATCACCATGATGAACATGATCGAGAATGCCACAGATGTGCGCCTCTTCGATTGCATTTGGATCATCAAGCCCGGAAATAATTACATGATGATGAAGACCCACATCTCACTGCGCGTGGACGACTTTTATGGAATGGCAGCGCGTTCAGAGCTCACCATACGCCAGGGCACCACCTCCGACGGCGTTGAGATTGAGAATGTGATGTGGCCGAACAATGGACTGAGCAAGGAGAACCACATTGCCCCCATCCTCACTGGGTACTACATACGCCTGCGAGGAGTCTTCGGGATGCCCTCCAAGCTGGCCATTGTCTACAGCGTTTTCAACTATTTGAGTGAGTACAACGAGAGATCCCTGTTCCTTCTTAATGCTCTTGTTAATGTTTTTGGTGGCACAGATTGCTATATTGGCTCCGAATTTCTCTGTGGGAATAACCACTGCATCTCCATTCGGCTGCACTGCGACGGATTCGATCACTGCGGTGATGGAACCGATGAGCCGGAGACCTGCGAGGAGGACTGGGCCCATCTGCATCACGATCGTCGCTGGTACTCCCACAAGCCCAACTACTACTTTCCGAAGATGGACCAGTATCCGGATCTGAAGACAGCCACGGGCATCTTCATTATCAGCACATTGGGGATCTTTGGCGTCCTCTCTGGCTGGATGGTGATACTGTACCGGATGGGCGTGAGGGCGCGGCACCAGCGCGAACTCCAAAGTCACTTGCAGACCATAAGCGAGCTCCTGGATCGCCAGGACGAGGATCGTACGCCCGACGAGCCACCCAGCTACGAGGCCCCGCCCGACTACGAGGAGGTGATTAAGATCGGAATGCAGCAGGAGCTCCGCGAGCCGCGGCGCCAGCGTCGACCCCGTCGCCAGCATCGGGACCGAAGTTGCAATCGGGCTCCCAGCAACTGTACCATGCAGTCCGTGCTACCGTTGCACCGTAGCTGCAGCCTGGACAGGGATCAGGATCAGCCCAGCACTTCGGCGGCGGCCATGACCCATGCCGTTGCCGCCACGGATACCACGCAGGATGCAGAGCAGAGCCAGCAGATGGCACAGAGGGTGCTTTTGGCCACGGCCATTTGTGGTAGGTGACCCCATCCCCAGAGACACCTCCCTTGCTGTGTCTAATTTACCCACAGAATCCAAATTGCAGGCTCTGCAGGCGCGTCTGGCCCGACAGCAGCAGCGGACCCATGCCCAGCCACGCACCAATCCGTGGGGGTTTCAACGAGCCCGACACCACTATCCGATGGGCGTGAACTATCCGCAGCCAGTAGGGGAGCGGAGGCGCAGCCAACGACGCCCAACAGTGCGGCGGACGACGGCACCGATGGCGCCTTCCGAGACGGAGATGACTCTCTCAATATATCACTCACTCTAGGCCTGCCCTCCACCACGCTCGGCAGTCCACTCACCTCCGCCCAGAATCCGAATCACTACCAGAACCAGGAACAGACCCTGGCGAGCAACTGCACGGAGCACACGTATCTGAAGCGCTCCTGGCTGCTTGTGCATCAGACGCCGCATGGGCCGAGCTATCGAGTGCAGCGACTGCGGCACACCTTCTCCTCGCCCGAGGCATTCACAGCTGCCCACGATCTGCATCTGCCGTATCCGGACTTTCTCAGCTACGGTACCAATATGCCGCACGAACGCAGCAGCAGCAACTTTGGCTCCGAGCTGTCCCGCGATCCCTCCAGCTACAACATCGGGAAACGGGCCCGCCTTGGAGCAGCAGAAGATCAGAGTGAATCTCAGACGGTGACACCGGATGTGGAGTGCTCCAATCAAACGCTGCAGTCCCCCATGACGGAGGAAACGATGCCCTCCACTCAGAGTGAGAGCGAGAGTGAGGCAGAACAACAGGTGTCCTGCTTTGGAACCGTCACCCAGCGGCCCAAGCGACGACGTGGCCATGTGAGAAGTCGATCCTTCAGCAATGCTCGTGGTGCCTGTCGACGCCGCCTCATCCAGCGCAGTTCATCGGCCGATCTCCTGATGAACTATGCGGCCATGGCGGTGTCCACTCCGCAGAAACGAAGTGAAGGAATACAGCGGTTGTTCTTCATATAAAGAGGCGTATGGGAATGGGTTAGAGAAATGGAACGATAGTATTATGTCCCTGGCGGGATTATGGGTGGGTTCTGGTGGGAATGATGACAGTCTGTATTTATGTACTTGTAGTTATCCAACTCCACGTGTGAATAAAGGATCACACAGATAGTTAGCATTTTACTTGATATTTTATTCATTCATAGCGTTAGACGTGTAGCTTCGGCCAGTTCCTATCAAACTGTGTGGGCCACAGTTGGATATTATCTGGGGACATTTGGGGTGCCTTAAAGGTGCAAAATAACCATACAAATCTAATCTCGCATATATATCGTAGAAATTAAAAAAATCCACACTTGCATGTATGTATGTATGTAGTACTATATATGTATGTATGTGTGTATATATAGACGAATATGATAAATAATACCAAGGCGTGTAATCAATTTTGTGGATATGCCTGCTAGCCAGGATCCACGATCCATATATGTAGTATATCCCTATATACTTTCCGATTTCCTATTGCTGCTGCTGCAGTTGCTGCTTGAGATTCTCGGCCAGCGACTTGCCCGTCTCCAGCGGAACCACAATGTTCCTCAGGCTGTCGATGCTGTTCCGCAGCTTGGTGGCCTGAAATTTGCTGGGCAGCTTCGGTGATCCACCCACCGAGGCAAATGCAAACGTCTTGTACTCCTGATACAGTGCAGGGCAGCAATCCAGAGCCAAGTATGGTAAGAGGGTTCATTAAATATCATATATCATACATATATATATGTACATAGGGGTTTTATTTGCAGCAGCAAAAATATCAATACTATTAATAAGAATAAAATAAACAATGTTTAAACAGAAACAGCAGGTAAGCTTAAGCAGGGGGTTGGGGGGCTACGGCTACAAAGTAAGATTCTTGAAAGGTGTGCGTGTATGTGTGTCATGGGGTGCTTGATGGTTTAGCCATAAATTAAACATGAATGCGAGAGGATATTCCCAATGGTATCTACCAAGAGAACATCCCAACTTAAAGATTAAAGAAATTATACATGAACTAAATTATACATTGAAAACTGGTGACGCTTCAGCGCTCGTCCTGTCATGGAGGGGTCTCTGTTTATGTGATCCTTATGTTACCTGATTGCCGCTGGGCGAACTGGCCTCGCTGAGAGTGGTCGGTGGCTGGCCCATGTACGACTGGAATGTGGGGGTGGGTCCGCCACTGCCATTGTCCCGATTACCGCTCCTTGTGGTCACCTTCTCCTGCAGCGTGTTGAAGGTCTTGGAGAGCCACGGCTGCCAGCTATTGCGATTGGTCTGCAGCTCGCTGAGTGTGTTGTTGAGCTGATGGTTTAGATCCTGGTTCTTGCACTCGGCCTCCACCTGCGCCAGCTTGGCCTGGGCCAGCTCCAGTTCGAGTTCGCGTATGCGCTGGGAAGCGGCATTGAGTGGATCCAATGGCCCCAGAGGCAGCTCATTAGCATTGCGCATGGCATCCGTTTGCCGGTTGGAGCGACCTTCGCCGGACTTCGCATTATCGTTGCCGAGTCCATCGATCTGTTGCAGGCAACGCTGGCACTTGGAAACCGTTTGCTAGATCGAAAGATTCCATTAAATAAATATTTTGCGATACATTACACTAGTCAACACGACATTTCCGCTGTTTAAAACTTTCTTTAAGAATCTTTTTTTTTTTTGCCAGCTTTAGCTTTTTTTAAAGAATTTTTTAAAAATTTGGTTTTTTTTCAGAGGTAGTGCTTCTAGTTTTCACATAACTTAAGTTTCCTACAACTGGTTGTATTGAACTTTGCAGTTTGGAAAAAAATCTATCAGAAAAAGTCATTTTGGGCGACAGCGGAAAAAAATGTTGAATTTTGTTGAGTAGAGTTATCAGAGACTTACCATGACCTTGCTCAAAGTCTCACTGAGCGTGTTCATGTCCTGCTCTTGCCGCTGGATGATCTGCTTGTACTCCTGTATGATACCGGTGTGCTTCTTCTCCTTATCGACGGCCCGTTCATTGGCCACAGACAGCTGTTGGGTAACAGTGTCGATCTCCGCCTGAAGCTTGCGGCGCTCCTCGCCGAATCGGTTCTCATAGATCTGCGCCTCCTTCTCCAAGCGCTCTTTGTGCTGCTTCTTAAGCAAGAACTCCTCCTCATACTGCTTCAGTTTCTTGATCTTTCTCTCGCACGACTGCTTCATCACTTTGCGCGCCTGACTGGAGCTGCGACACTTCTTGGGGAGCGTTACCCTGAAGTACTTCAGTATGCCTTCGAAATCCAGCTGTCGCAGGTCAGACTCACAGATTGACAGCAGTGTCACAGCCACCTGGAAAAGCACAGGCAAGCCGTCCAGTAGAAATACGTCCAGTACGTGGAATACAAAGCAGAGCGGAAAGCGAGCCGTGTACAAAGTGAGGAACCATTGGGAGGCGTACATGTGCGTCTCAATGCCGCAGGCGGTGAAATGCTCATGCAGTTTGGGCAGCTGATCCTTGATGAGCCGCTCTAGTTGATACAGCCGCAGATACAGAACCTCAAACCCTGCCTTGTAGAGATCGCGAAGGCCATAGTCATACATTAGTGCCACCAAGACACAGAAGGCATCTTCCTCGGGCATCTGGAAAGGCCAATGATTACCGATTGCTGTTCAATTGTTTTCCCTTATCTCATAAATTACTCACATGAAGCAGCAGACTAGCTGCTATGAAGCTGAGGCCCTGGCAATAGCCAACCTCGCTGTCATGGACAGCATATGCTTTGGACACCTTGAAGAGCGCGTCCTGACCAGAACCACCCGTTTCTTTGAAGCATTTGTGCGCCGGAAAAGTGCGATGAATATCCCGCTGGATGACTGTCTCGCATTTGGTTTCCTATAAGAGATTCACGGTTGAATTTACTACTTTTAGAGGCACGAAAACAACTCACTTTGGTGATCAGGATCTTGTACATGTCGTTCATCTCCACCTTGCCTTCGACACTGGCCAGTTTCTGCCAAATCTTCTCACGCAATGCCTCTGGGACACCGAGACGCACAAGGGGAGCCAGATTCTTAGGCCTCTTCTCGCTGTCCCATTCGCGCAGAATGGGATCCCATTCATCGAGCGTATCCTGCGAGCAGTCCTTGGATACCTCGCCAGTGCCACTCAGGAGCGGCTCATCGCCATCACTGCTGTAGTCTGTGGGGCAATCATCCTCAATTGAGGCAATGGACGTGCTGCGCACAATGCGCGAAAGATTGTTCATGCCCATCTTAAGCAGGGACGAGGATGCTGCTTGTGGGCCCGGGTGATCCGTGATCTCCTCAGAGGGATCTATGCTGTTCACCTTCCAATTGAGCTCATCGGTGCGCTTGAGATGCAAGTAGAAGCGCAGCGTCATTGGGCGTTTGGACATGAAGTGATCCATGATGCGCATCTCGCTGGCCGACTGTATGGTCACTGGGGTTTCAATCACGAACCGGACTGGCTCCTGGATGCCTCGCATCACAATGTCCACGGCTACGGTGAGATTGGTTTTGGACGATTCCAGATTCAGCTGCTCGAAGGCCTTCTCCTGGGCCTTCCACTCGGCACGTATGGCATAGGGCAGGCAAGAATTCAGCGCAATGTTATTATCGGACTCTGCCGCTGCTGCTCCTCCACTTCCTCCTCCAGCTGCTGCTGCTGCTCCAGCTGCTGGTGCTCCTAGCGCTGTCACGTATCCCATGTTGAGCAGATCAATCAGATGCATATCCTTCTGGACCACCAGTTTGCCTGGGGCCACGAGAACACCAAAGCAGCGCTCAATGTACAGGGGCTGGAGTACGTTGGAGGGCGTTTGCTTAACGGTAATGCACACTTCTTTATCCGTATTGGCTCGTAGCTTGAAGCAGCCCCGATCCCGGGGGACTGCGGCATAGGAGTTCTTGGCCACCTTCTCACGTATCTCCAGGGAGACGATGAACTCGTAGCCAGCCGTGTTAAGAGGATTTCCACTCACATCCGATGTCACAGAGTTGGCCATATCCACGGCTGATGTGAGGCTGCAGCTCATGCTGGGCGGATACGTCTGGAATGCTTTCTGGAAGCAGGCTGAAAACAGAAGAATGCAAATCAGCAAATGAGATCACGCCTAAAACCGTGCTGATGATGATGATCTGACTCACCGCTCACTTGATTTACCGCCTCGGGTATATGGCACCGGAACACATGGCATTGGAAAAGGGCATCCCCGTGCAGCCAAGTAAAGGCAAAGCAACCATTCTCTGCAGTATCCACGGGTCCGCGATAGTATAAAATAATGCTGGATATCTCATAGGTAGCTATAATCGTATTGCTCTCCGCGTCATGGAGGCTGTAAAGGGATGAGAAATACGTTATTTGAATGAATCACATTTGGGGAATGGGGAATTTTCTACTCACACGACCAGACCATCAGAGCAGATGGGAATGCTCACAGTAATCTTGAGTCCCACGGACTTTGAGCCACTGTTCAGCTCGTTCATAATGCGGTAGACATCTGTCTCGGATTTGGGTGCGTTAATATTTGCGGCACCCAAGTAGGTCACACCCGAGAAAATGGTACAGCCCTGATCTATCTCTGAAACTGTTACAATAGATTTGTATAAGTAAAGTTAAGAATTTTCTATGTGGCACAAAAAACTCACCCTCTTCGTCGGTTGTATCTCCCTTATCCGGCTTCATGGCATCCTGCTTCTCCTCCACGCAGGCGGGACTCGCATCAATGCAGTCATAGAACACAGAATGGCCAACGCGATTGTGTGCATCGGAGTGGGAGGTATCGTCCACAGCCTCCTCGCTCTTGGGCGTAAAAATATTGCAGGGGAAACGCATCTCAGGGTCTGTGCCAGTGACAGTGCCCGTTAATGGCAGTGTCAGAGACTTTTGCTGATGTTTCGGGACTCGCTGAGTCGTCGACTTATCGCCGGCAGCTGCAAAATTTAAATGTTAATTGACAATTACGAGGAAAGTGCGCAAGTCGAGAAACAATAATTGAACTGAATTTATTGAAAGTTCTATGTGTTAGGGGCTATGGGGTTTACAGAACGTTTGTTTGTTATTTGTTGCCATGACACCCTCTACCATCGGCGTACCACAGCTTAGCTAGATAAGATTGCAGTTGGCTGGCATTACTTACTATCGACTCGCTTACATTTCAATTCCAATTCGGAGCGCACTCAGCTGGCGTGTGTACACAGCTGGCGGAGCGTACTGGGTCTGGCAGACGCCTGAGCGCCCCAAATAGTAGGTGCGGGGAATTTCTATGCTTTCAGTTCTCGCTGTACTCACCTACACCTCGCTCCAGCTCCAGGTCGCGCAGAGCGTCCGTCATCTCGTGCTGAATATCGCTCAAGTTGCGATTGTGTGCCATGTCCAGCGTTGGGGATCGATCACCACCTCCCTCGGGAGAGGATAGCGCCAAGGCGCTCAGCGATGTGGGCGGCTTGCCTACGCCTAGTTCCTTCGGCTCCTGGGCCACAGCTCGCTTTGACGGCTCCGTGGGACTGGCGACATTGCTGTCGGTGACTATTTCGTATTCCCCACTGGTCGTTATCGAGGACTCCGAGGACTTTGTGCTGAGATTATCATCCATTCTGTCCGCTCAAGGTTGCCGTAGGGCCTAGGCTTTTCTTCGCTTTCCTTTGTGTAGGTGTGTGTGTTTGTGTGGAGTCTTCGTCTGCGTTTCTTTATTTGCAATCTGCAGCGCAACTTAGGAAATGCGCATTTTCGGGCAGATACACAAATCAATTTCTATTTCTGCTTCAAGGGCAACATTCCATTCGCTTTCGTTCGCTATCAATTAGGTTTGTTTAATTTTCAACGGAGTAACATCCATTCCATTGTGTCGCTTGGGCCACCGCGTAAATCGATGACGAATCGGAACGGTTTGGGGGCGTTGATTGCGTTGCATATATATGCGCATGTATGTGCCACAAGACCTACTTCTGTGTGTTCGTGGGGTGGCGCCTGACGGGGTCAACAGTTTGCTACCGTCGCGGATGTGATCGGCACCCTTTGCATATAGATTTTTCGTTAGCCAACGCTAGACTCCTCTACACTCCACTACAGAGATGACTTTCGGTATTTTCGTCTGTCCGAATGACAATATAGCTTCAGTGGATCCCTTACACCATCTATTACTAGCTTTTTGCTGTGATTTTAATGATTTTTCTGCAGTTTTCTCAACTGTTTTGTTTACATATTTCCTTTTTAGTGCTACACAACTTCCAAATAATCAGAGCTGCACTTCGATACGCATCAGCTGTTGCTCGTTTCACAGTACTACTCAAAAATCTGTGAGCCATTTTTCAGCACTGCCTAACAACACTACCGCGCGTGGAGGAAAAAACGTGCGTGATTTAGATTACCCTAAGATTTTCCAAATTATTTATAAGTTCCCTGTATTTGTCCAACTTTATTAACTAAAACGCGATGTGGCCACGATTTGGCATCAAGATTGGCAACAGCACCCTCTGCATTGCTTACGTAAAGGCCGATGGCAAGGTTGAAGTCATCGCGAACAAGCAGGGCGATCGTGTCTCGCAAGCGTGTTTGCTGTGGGATGGCGACTCCGAGATTGAATGCGGTCTGACGGCCAAACAGAAGATGGCTACACGGCCCAAACAGGCGGTGGCACACAGCTTCCAGCTGCTACAGCCCAAAGAGCACTTGACCGAGGAGATTTTTGCCAATGCCCTGAAGGATATTCCCTGCGACTTTGACAAGGAAGAACTGGTGTTCCGAATGGAGCACGCGGTGCCCTCTGACAAAGAAGACCAAGACGACAAACTTGTGACCAAAGAGCTGAGTGCCTACCAGGTCACGATGGAACTCCTGCGCGCCGAATTGGAGCTGGCCCATCAATATCATACTGATGCGGATCAGGCTCCCATTGCCGTGATATCCATACCCAGCTACTATCCCGCAGAGGCCTTCAAGCTTCTCTCAGACGCTGCCGAAACTGCAGGCTTCCACGTGGCTCAGATCATAGCCGAGCCCACGGCGGCTGTCTTGGGCTACAGCATTGGCGAGGATGAGCTGCAGGCTCGCCAGCATGTTCTGACCATCAAGTGCGGGGGACTGTATAGCGATTTCGCCCTGTTTGCCGTACAGAATGGTTTCTTCATCGAGCTGGCAACATTTGGGCCGTTCGCCATCGGTGGCCGCCAGTTCACCGAGGCCTTGGTGCAGTTCATCTGCGAAGAGTTCAAAAGGAAGTACAAACTTGATCCGCACGAGTCGCGTCGATCGCTGGCCAAAATCCGCACAGCAGCCGCCAACTGCAAGCATACCCTGACAACGATGCCCTCCACTCAATTGTACATCGATTCCCTAATGGACGGCGTGGACTTCAACGCCCAGATGTCGCGTGCTCGCTTCGAGAGCCTCATCCAGCCAGTGATCAACAACCTAATGCAGCAGCTGGGCGAATGCATCGAACAGGCCCAGAAAAAACGTCCGGAATTAAAGCGCGTCGACCACATTGTCCTGCTCGGCGCCACCATGCAGATTCCAAAGCTTCAGGCGGCTGTGGCCTCTCGATTCCCCGACGCCAAGCTGCACAACAGCCACTCGGCGGATGAAGTGGTGGCCATTGGTTGTGCCCGTCAGGCTGTATGCCTACTTGATCCCCTCGAACAACAGCTGCAGAAGGCCGACGACTGTGTTCTCGTCGAGGATGATCTGTACATTTGGCACGGAGACGATGAGGCCAATGCCACACTTGTCCTAGGAAAGGGCAGCGTATTGCCACAAAAAATCAGAATAGCTCTGCCACAGTCGAGCGAAGTCGGCGATGGCCCAAATGAGCTATCATTGTTCAAGATACGAGCTGGAGACCAGGAGATATTGGCCAGCCTCCCTGGTACCGCGACCGCAGCGGACGGACTGTTTCAACTGGAGGTTGAGGTCAACTGGAATGACAAGGACGGCAATGTGGTCCCGCAGGTGCGGCTGAGTTGTATGTGAAAAAGAGAGAGATAGAGAGCTCATATGCAATCGTTTAGTCTATTTATTGTTGGTAGCCTAATCATAATACATAAATAAAAGTAACATCAAAAGCCGCAATCAAACCAATCTCTTTACTCAGAAGTGCAAGACGTTGAAGAGTTCCTTGTTACTGCGTTCCAGCTTTCGCAGGAACTCCTCAAACACTACCACGCCCTTGAACATGCTGGTCTTTTTGTGGTCCTTGATGCGACTCTTGTCTTCTGGGGCCTCCATATAGCTCTTGGTCTTGTCATCGTAGGCATTTATCTCGTGCAGCAGCTGGGTTATGGTGGGTACCGTGGTGGGGTCGAACTTGGCCACGGCACTGACACTGAATGGTACGCATACCTTGCCCGTGGCCGGATGTATGCAAAATGGAGATTTCAGCAAATGGTTGAATCCCCTGGTCACGTTGATGTCCAGGCGCGGGTAGAGCAGGCACAACTGCACCTCCTGGACAATGTTTTTCAGCTTGCGACTCCACACATTGGCCGTCGAAGTCCGCATGGAATTGGAATACTTGACGAAGCTCTCCCAGATCAACTTGGAATGGGCTCCATCCTCGTGGCTCTTCTGCAGATAGCCCTCGAACTCAGTGCGGGCTCCATCGTCGTGGATCATGTGCAGCAGCTTATTGACACCCTTGGGCGTGCCAAAGAGATTCTGATCTTCGAGAATGATCTCCTCAAACATGGGCTCAATGATCTTCAAGGCACGCTTTAAGCTGTGATGTGAACGATCTGCTAGCTGACATCTCGGCGAGTTGCTGCCCATAAAGTTGACGTAGCTTACAATATTCAAATACTCGGCCACGGCATAGCGTCCCCGGCCATCCAAATGACGCGCCTGATGGTCACAAACCCAGCAATGGATGCCACGACGTCCAGAAAAGACCCAGAGTATGTGCTCGAAGCCAAAATCCTCGCGCAATGCGGGATCCAAGACGCGTGCCGCCAGTACCATGAATTTCCAGCACTTAAGGCAAACCTCGGCACCCGAGCAACAGGTTCGTACTTCGTCATAGTCCGTCATATCGATATCGAAGACTAGCTCACGTTGCACGGGCAACAGACCGCCAGGAACTGTGCGAAAGTTCTTTGGCCTGGTGTGCATCACGGGTCCAATGTCGATTTTGTACGGATTACGCGAGCAAATCTCCTTTTCCAGCTCCGCCTGGTTCTCGAAGCAAAGGTAACGAATGTATATGTCATCGTGAAGGGTGAAGGATATTTCCCGATTACAGAAGACGCCATCCTCAGCTAAAGAATTCATTGTATTAACAGGTTGCCAAGTGCTTGAGCTGGTTTATTAGAGGGGATGCACTTACTGTGTCCGTAGGAGAGCCAGCGGTAGAATGGCTGATGGGGGAAGAGACGCCTGTAGTATACGGGCAGCATGTCCGGCAGGATCTTGGGATCATATGCAGGCACTACCGTCTGCTGGGGCACAGGAGTTTCCTGATCTGAGGCTTGTTCTGGCATTATAATCGACTGCAAGAATTAAGAGCGATGGTTAAATCTGACTTATAAAGCTATTCGTTATTTTAATTTATAATAAAAGAAAGTCAAAGGCCATCAAATGTTCTTGTCGAAACCTTATAATTATATATTATGTATATTTTTTTTGTTGATTTTTTTTTTCTTTTTCAAAGAGAAATACACGGGTTTGAGCTTAAAAGTATTGAAATATTTTAACGACATGCAATTGTTAAAAGTACGAGGCTACTTAATTGTCAGTTTATGCGTCGAATAGAATCGATTTAACACAATGGAATACCGCAGTATGAACGTGGTCAGAGATGATGAGTCCTCTGAAGAGTTTTGCTTAGGCTACAATAGAAATTGTACATATATTATGTATCTATATATATATTTATATTACTATACTCGTGTATATATATGTATGCATGTATGTATGTATCTACTTTATGCCTAGGTTAGATCATTGTTGTAGCTTATAGATTAGAACACGAGATGATAAGACATCCCACAAAGCATCATAGAGCCCGCATCCACGTAGCATCGATGACCGTATGACCTGATCGATCCTTCTGCTCTAGGCCACGGTCAGGCGAATGTCCTGCATTTTGTGCTGCTGCCAGGAGTGGGCGGGCTGCCGGGGCGGCGCAGTGTTATAGAGCGTCACAGAGGCAATATGATTGTTGGGCATCACTTCGAATATAAGATCTTGATAACCGTAGCAAAAGGTGGAGCCAAATGGATTCGCCGTGTTGGTTGAGCTGGCACGATGCAACACCACTGGCCGCTCCGACGTGGACAACGAGCCACTGATTTCGTCCCATTTGGTGTAGGCAGTTATATTCACATAGTCTTGCTTTGAGGGCGTCATCAGATCAAGGTTATCACTGTGCTGGTGGTCCGTCTGCAGCTGGAACTGGAACTCACAGCGATGGTACATGTTAAAATTAAAGTGGCCCGGATAGTTTGTGTGCAGAATGAACTTCTTGCAGGTCTGTGTGCGAGCGTCGAAGAGAACATCGATGCCCAACGTGAAGTAGTTGAAGAATATGTCGCTGCGCTTGCTTTGCGCCTGTCGATTCACGCTCGAGCTGTGTATCTTCATCTTGTCCTCGCTCTTGAAGAATATGCGGTTGGGAGCACCCAGATTAGTGGCCACATCCTCGCAGCTGTCTCCAAAGAGCAGTTCGCGCGTGAAGCACTGCCGACGTGGCTCCAAGGCACGACCAGAACCCTCCGTAAAGAGATTCAGCTTGAGGCCCTTGGTGTGGCCATAGGAAGTGCGAAGAACTGTGGCCGATTCCAGATACATTTGTCTATGGTAGCAGCCCAAGGGCAGTGCAGGAGCACGGTTCTCCGCGACGTTGCTGCCAGCGTAGAGAGACATCTTGGAGACAACTGGCGAGGCGCCGTTCAGGAAAACCAAGGAGCCAAGCCCATGGCCATATCCAGAGTGCAGTTTGCTATCTACAGGGAAGTAAAAGCTGAGTCCTCTGAAGTGCAGGGCAAAGAGTTGCTTGGCCGCATCGTATACTCCCGGATGGGTGGCACCGAACGAATGCTCGATCTGTTCTATACTGGGCAACACCTCGGGGGAGTTGAAGTAGACGCCTCCATATTTCAGCTTCACCAGCTTCATGTTGAACACCTCTATTGTCTTCAGACGCTGCACAACGGGATCGAAGATCAGGCGCACACCATCCTGTGGCAGATTGATGATTATGTCCACGCCCAGTGGATTTGTGTCCGAATATAGCACCTGGACACCTTTGATGATCCCCACTTGCGACTGTATGATGGAGATGGCCTGCGAGAAATGCATGCCCAGGACAAACTCCCAGGCATCGCAGCTCATCGAGTTCTCGGGCACAATCTCAAGTTCGAGCATTCTTCTCTACAAATTGGACGGACGGATTTTTTAATATTACGGATGGTTTTTTTTGTTTGCAAATCGCCACCTTACTGACCTTGATATGTGAAATCAGCTGCTGTTGCTGCTGCCCCACGAATATATACGCAATTTGTTGCTGGTGTGGTCACTACAAGGTATTTTGTTTTGTGCTATTTGTCCACTGTTGCCGTTTTAGATTTTCAATATATTTGTTTGCTCTTGAATTTCGCTTGTTTACGGGGGTGACGCCTTCGAAGTAATGCTCTCAATTACGCAATATATACCGAAATTAAGAGTTTTTAGATGCTTGGGCTTTGCTGACGAACTTAAGTGTATGTTTAGGCGTAATGTTTTCTTCTAAAAACGGACAAAGGCGAAATGCGCAGCAGAAAAAATGAGATAATAACAAAGTGCTAGCGTTGCCGGACTGCCATGGGCAGCTGATTTGCTAAATGGCAAAACAACCAATTACGCTCCAAATTAAATTTAAACCTATGACTAACTACTTAATTGCTACATTTAGCATATAAACTTATACTTGGTTGTATTGCAGAAATTATTTTAGACTATTTTTTGTAATCTTGTATATTCTGCAGTGTGGCACCGCCAGCGACGTACGCAACAGCTGTTGCACTATTTTCGCGCGCTTTTCTTACAGTCCACGACGAGCAAGTTCTTACCTTTTTTTTAGTTTCAATGGAAAGTTTTGAAATAACCAGCAGTTTTCCGTGGTTAAATACACTCCCGTGCTTTGATTAAAAGTCTTTGAATGTTTATAGAAGGGCTTAATAGCATGAAATTCGGTTGTTAGTTTCCGCCACTTGTTTCCCGTCCGCGCAAATACAATTCTTTTTCTCTGACTACCAGCACTGTTCGTGTGGCATTTACCAATACTGTACAAGCATTTGAAGATAAGGTAAAGATATATGTATTGTTTTTCTTATTTACAGCCCATATTCGCTTAATACTAGGATAAAATCTGTATAAAACCATTGCATGCAAACAATTCCCTACAATTACACACTTTGCACACTATCCTTCTCACATTGAACTCCACAAATGGTGCAGCAAAAGCTGGCATCAGTTAGAACATTCGCGCTTAAACAATAATAACAATAGATATGACCACAGCCCATGTGATGGGGAAGCGTGGGACGTTCACCGCAATAGGCGCACGTTGTGCCCACCATCATTTTGGGTGCCAGAAGATTACTGGTGTTCATATCCAGTCGGCGGGCGCCAAATTTCTGCCCTGAAATCCAAGACTTTAGCAACCTTTGTATTTTTCGGAAGTTAATGATGGGCAAAACGAGTCCGAGGATTTCCTGGAAGAGCATTCCAGAATTGAATATATGAAACCATAAATCTCGCACAGAAATACTTACCATAAATCCACCCCAGAGCAACTCGCGAGTCAGGTACTTGTATCCAATATCGCGTCGCTGATTATTTCGCAGACTAATATAGTCCAGACCCAGAAAATAGTCGATTAAAGTGGGTTTCCGTCCTGTCTTGAGGAACCTGAAGTAGTTGAGAATGTTTAAAACCAGAGCGCTGTTCTCCGCCCACGCTATGGCCTGGCTAAACCACTCCACACGCCGTGAGAGCCTTCGCTCCTCCCAGCTCTTCACATAGCCGGGCAGGACAGTCAGGGCGAAGTGGAGGACCAGCCTGGAAACAGTCAGTTTCTCGGCATCGTAGGCTAAGACAAGTAGTTGCTGGCCAAATGTGGAACATCGCTTGCCAACGGATCCGAACCAAATTGCAGATTGTATGAGCAAATCGAGTTCTGGTTGGAATTTGACGAATAGCACGGGCTAAGAGAGAGTGAGGTTTTGAAGGTGTTCCATGTAATATTGAACTGTATATTTGCACCCACCGATATGGCCTGAAGGTTCTCCAGCAGATTATCGCGAATAAGTCGAGCAATATCCTTGTTAAGAGAAATTGCGTCTATCTGGAACATAACAGTATTGATTCGTTGCCTCTTTGGAATGATTATATGACTTACCTGATTTACCCGCGGCACATACTTATTTTTCTCCAGCATTCTGTTTATTTTGTGTTGTTTTGGCTACGATTTCATTGATATATTCTTTTTGGACTTTATACTTTTTTTATACGCGTGCAGCTCACACACCTAGCATATTTTTTACTTTTTATAGTATTTTGTAGTATTTTCTAATATTTTCCAGTATTGTTTAAGACCCGTTACGGTCTTACCCTCTTGTGCATTGCGGCAATGTAGAAATCGAGTAGAAATTACATTTAGAGATTACATTTTTTTTTTAAATCTAAGTTTTTATAAAAAAGAGCATCCACAAAAGTTATTTGCATTATTTGTGGGCCGATCAGGGTGTGCCATGACTTTCTGTGATCGGCAAAATAATCTTAGGTTTCCCAGCTATACATATCTCATAGGAGAGAAAACATGAAGAATTTATTTACGAATAAAATACATATTTAATTCAAACGAGCGCGAGCACCCAAGCACAGTGGGACCGTAGACAAAACGGGCCCACTACCGAATGACCGAGCACAGTGTGGCCGTAGCGCAGACGCCAACGGGCACACTCCCAGATACAAATAGAGTTCATCGTTATTGCGGGAGATTTGGAAAATTTGAAAAGAGAGGCAGGAAATGTCATAGAAAGAAGGAGTACGAACCATAGACTGATGCAGAAACCCTCAGGAAAACGCACAGTGCCCCGCGAAACTTCCAGGGCCCAAAACCTATAGATCTGCCCACCACTAAACTAGTATATGACAACAATAAGCTTATTGGCTGGGCCAATATGGGAAAACAGTTGATGGAGGTGACCATTGACACAGGGGTCACAAGAAGCATGGTCAACGGAGAGACGGCCAGAAAGCTGAGGAACGAAGAAGTAGAAGGAAGGGAAGAACTATTTATACGGCTAGCAGATGGAACCTTATGGAGGACAACAACATCCAGACAGAAGTAGAACTAGGAGGACGACGAACGAATAATTGCAGGAGGACCAGACATAACATATATTTGATCGCCTTGTAGCGAGTTGAGTGGTCGCAAGATGATGTGTCTGCACTGACCAGATACTTCAATATTTAAACAGCGGGCACGAGGCAAGGCTGATTATTGTTGGATTAATTGTGTTGTTGACGTGCAATTGTCACAGGAAAAAACACGTCTATCCCAAACGGATGTCAAAACGGAAAAATTATTTTTGTGTAAATTTAGATTTTTGTTTTTAGGTCTTGCTTGAATGCCATAATTTTGTGTACTGGATTGGAATTTCTAAAAGACGGCACAATAATAACGTATGGAGAGGCAACAGTGTTATTCGACTTAGAAATGAAAACAAGCATTAAGGAAGAAGAAGAGGAAGGCCATGATATAATAGACATTATGCTAGAGCACACCCCAGAGCCGGAAGGACGACCTAACCAGAAATACGAAGAAAACGCGCCAGAAACCGGAACTGACTGGCAGGTGCCCCCAGGTTTCCAGCTGTCGGAGTAAAATAAAACACTAGTGCTGGAAAACGAAATAGGGCGCCAAATTCGAATTAATTTTAATTGAATTGATAATTTCCATATCTAAAAGAGCCAATTAATTGTTCAATTTAAGTTTATGCATTGTTGCCAACCATAAATATCGCCAGCTCCTTGTTTTTGGACATTTAGGAAGCATTTTTATTCCACTTTTCAATTGCAGCTTATATAATTTCAATCAAAACAAAACGCACAACTCGTTTGGGATCCGGGAAATGTGTCTAACGATTTCATTTAATCGTTTTTATTGCTTCAAACGCATAAACCAGTTGGCCAAGATGCAGACATTCGGTCATTCATTCCAAGAGTTGCTACTACGGGTGTAGTCCAAGCAAGCCCCCAAGTTCAATGCTTGCCCCCGACTGTTAAAATTATGGTCAGTGGTCGGGCGGGTTTTGATTTTATAAAAAGTACATAATTCACACTTTATTACACAATTTACAATTCATTCGTTTGATCTCTGTAACAGAATTAACAAGAAGACATAAGTATACAATATAGATTACAGATTACAGATTACAGTCAAGTGATTGATTCATAAATTCGTCTGAGCAGGAGTGACTAAGGATCAGTTGAAAGCGGAAGATACACGTAGAAATTATTCGCTATCACAGAATAAAATACAATATATAGGTATGAGTAAAATGATTATGAAGTAGGCATGACCACAAGGGAAGAGTCTAGTGAAGATTGGGCCCCCTTCAGGGGCTTGTGGCATGTGTGTGCTGATGTCCTAATTACGAGATATGAAGCTGATTTCATGGTCGATCGTTGTGGATACTGTTCTGCTGTTCTGTTGGCTGATGAGCAATTTGGCTAAC
This sequence comes from Drosophila azteca, assembly GCA_005876895.1. Lineage (NCBI taxonomy): Eukaryota > Metazoa > Arthropoda > Insecta > Diptera > Drosophilidae > Drosophila > Drosophila azteca. Next base: position 10,136,486 of record VCKU01000011.1, on the reverse strand, counting down.
TCTAGTGCAAAGTTAAACGTAGATATTCGATGGGCCTGTTCTCGCCGATCTCGTCTAGTAGTGATGCTCGTGCAGCTCCTCATGGTGGTGCACGGGGGCAGTCTTGTGGACGACGGCATTGAAGCCGTTGTGCTTGTCGGCAGTGTAGTCCACGGTGCGAATGGAACCGTCGGGCTCAACCAGGGAGTATTGGCCCTTGACGGTGTCGCCATCGCGGGTCTCGTGCTGGGACTTGACATCGCCAGTGTGGAAGTCGTTGACTCCATACTTGAAGGCATACTTGGGAGGGGCCTATAAAGGGAAGGGAATACCATTAGCATACCATTAGCTACTCGAGATATCATCCAATGTGCGGTGTCCTCCCACTCACATAGTAATCCACATGCTCGTCCTCGTGCTCGTGCTCGTGGGTCTCATAGTGAGCTTGCTCGTGGTGTCCATGCTCCTCGCCCAGCGAGATGCGCTCGATCTGATGGTGCTGTCCGTACTCATGAATCGGCTCTGGCTCGTGGTGGGCCAGGTGCTCATAGCCATGGCTCTCATCGTAGTACTGGTGCTCCAGCGGATAGGCCAGGCTCAGGCACAGAGCCGAGGCAAAGATCAGATACTGCAATGCAAGCGCATAATTAACAACTAAACGGAGATCTTTGCTAATTGTTTTTCTTTTTCACATCAACATCAACATTTGCAACTGTTGCAATCGGTGGGGGGGCGGCTTGTTGCCTGTCACTTTTCCTGTAATGGCTGCATTTACAAGTAATGCGCGTATTTCAGCTTTGCTTTTCGTTAGTTAGTACCTTAATGAAATGTTTTCTGTGGTTGACTTAAGCTATTGTTTAGCTATTGCTGTGGTTTTCTTTGCGGTTTTGTCGGGGTTTTTTACCAAAGACTCTGTACAAACTGGGGGGAGACTTGGGGTAATTTAGCGGGATTGGGAATGGGTCTACGACTATGATGTTTGGGCTTGGTTAAAAAAAGATAAATTTTCCTGGACAATTATTTTCTTTTTATCTTTTTCAAAATGACGGATGACTCTTTCTTATTTTTCCATAAGATTCATGTATATTCCCTGACAAGGACTTTTTCATAAAGTATATATTCCCTTAAAGTGCTATACTATTTGGGATAGTCTTCTTAAAAGGATTTTCTAATCATTTCTTGTATGTGACACCACCAATTGAGATAAATCCTGAATCTAAGATCCTTTCTTTTATATACTCGAAAAAAAAATTGGAAAAAAAACGTCTTTTTCACTTCGTTCACTTGATCTTTTAGATCTTTTTGGTATATCCTTGAGGTTATATATGTATATATGGTTACAGATCGTATTATGCACATTTGATATCCTTAATCCTTGGCTTCTGCTGCCGTTGCTCACCTTGAACGCCATTTTAATATAGTTTTTGGTAGGGTTCAATTTTCGTTCGAGATCACAAAGGAAAAAAAATGTAACTTGAGGCTGAGACTTTGCTGAGATGCCACGAGCTGCACGCAACGACTTTCCACAACTGAATAATGTGCTTGCAACGAAAATTCGTTGCTTTTATATGGTTAGGAAGAAAGTGAATCGACAGCAGCTTGCCGCAGCAGCAGCAGCAGCAGCAGCAGCAGCGGTGGCTTAGGCAGCGAAGCCGCACTGCCTGGTGAACGGGCAATGGAGGCGGGAAGGGGCGCCACAAATGTAAAACAGTTCAGTTTTTTAGTTTTTCTTTTTGGTTCGCTTTGTTTGCCATTGTTTGGCATCCGATGTTGGATGTTTGTTGGACTGTTGCAGCGCGGTGCAGGACTCTTTGTGTGTCATTAGTGACGCATTCACTGGCTGTGGCAGCACTTCGATGGCGTTGATAAGTCGTCATCAGGGGGAACTTGCAACATCGCTGACAGCCAGCCTGACGTTGAAATGGTTTGTTAATAATATTTTTGGTTAGCGCTCCGCTTATTTGCATCGATCCCACCAATCCCAATCCCCTCTCTCCCCCCATTGAACGCAGTTTGACCCAAATATTCGGCTAGATGATTTTTCGTGCTGCTGCTGCTGGGCAAGTTTTATCGGGGCAACCTTCTATTACGGACAGCCTCCGGTTAATCATTCAATTTTAATGCGCTAATTTTCTTAAGATCGTAATTCGTAAATGGTAAAATGGTAATACCCAAATTGTATTGGCTCTGCAGGCCGGCCCCGGCCCCGTCCCCAGCACTTGGCCCACTAAAAGGCCATTATGTAATATTTAATTGCGGGACATAAACAGAAGTTTTTTCTCCGTACAGCTGCAAGCTCGTTTGCTGGTCTTACATGCACGGCCTGGACTGTACTTCGAGTCAAAGTTAAGTGCCACACAATTGCAGTGGGAAATTAACCAATTTTTGGTCTTTCGTCAATCTTCCATTTGGCTCGAAGCTAATTACGCATCGGAGCGTGGATTTTTGGTCGCTTTGGGTGTTCCGATTTCAAGGGTTTTCGTTTGTTGCGCCACAGCTTATCCTTCTCTGTTGGGCTTCTCAAAATAATCCACATAAATCTATTACCATTATCCCCTAATTCTTCAACTGTTGCCCCTCGCCAAACAAACTAGTTCATCGGCCAGTTGTTGGCCAATAACTTGGGGAAATATTTGGTCTTAAACCACTTTGCATAGCGTCAGGCTTCTCAGGCTCTCGATGGATCCATGGATGCCATCGATTCAAATCGATGCACAGTGAAGTGAATCGAAACGAATGACATCAGGTTGATGTACTCTTGAAGACAGACACAGTTTTAATTGCTATATTATGGTCGACAACGCTTGACAACATTGCGAGACATGAGAAACCGAAAAGCGACGACGGATAAAAAGAAACATTTTTCATGATGATTACCAATCGGCCAGTACGTGTAAATCGTAAATCCCGAAAGCAGCACAAGAAATATGGCAAATAAAATAAATGCTTAATTATGGCCCACGATTTGGGGTCTACGTCTCCTGTTTTTTTGTTTCTCTCTCTTATTTTGTGTGGAGCGTTGCCGTTGCAGCAGGTGGAAAATATAACGCAAGTCAACATGCCACACTCGACTTGACTCGCATCGAAGTTGAAGCCGTCGTCGTCGTCGTCGTCGTCGTCATGGCATACCAAGGCACATAGGAGGCATTTGGCAATTCGTCGAATGCAATGCTGATACAATTTTCAGGCTGCTTCAGTTTGAAGATAGATTTTGGATAACATTTCTTGGCATCAGGGTATATCAAACAAGGGAGGAAGTTTGCCTGTAGTAATACTACAATATAAGCATTTAGATTGAGTTTTATTTTTAATGGGAGTGCATATGAAGCTATATTTATTATTCATTTTAAATAAGTGTATCCGAATTTCGTTAATTCGCTTTTGCTAGATCTTGTTGCCAGTTATCGCCTGAAATATTTTGATATTTTTTTTCTTAGTTTGTTGTCGTCGTAATCGCCCACTAAATTACATTTTGTTTGCTCATTGAAGCTTTGTCTTTGGCTCTACTCTGGTCGGCAGGTGTTAATTTCTTGGTTAGTTATAGTTTAGATATAGTTTGTGGCGTTTGTACGGCTGGATGGTGGCTGGCGGCTGGTGGTAACTTTTACCCAGAGCTCCGGTATGGCCGGCCGGCCAGCCACTCAATCAATTCCATTCCCATTCCCACTCACAAAAGTGAAAAGTCAAAATGCGAGTGCTGGTGGCTTGGTGGTTCGGTGGTTATGTGCATGCTCATGCGAGTACTCGTAACAGCTGTTGTTAAGCAGGCCAAGCAATTACCTAGTAACTCATATTTACTGTTAGACATTTAGTACATGCATTAACTTGGCCGACTGAACTGCTCCTGCTGCTGCCGCTGCTGCTGCTGGTGTTGTCTGAGGTTTCTGCCGTACATTTACGACATCGTTCAAACATATCCAAACAAAAAACGAAAACAAAAAACGATGGAAATGCTGTGTTTGTAATCCGAAGCATAAGATACCCTTGTCGATTGATTGTTGTAATGGCCAGGGTATTGGTGTTGATCCAGCTCATTCCTCCTTTTGTATTTAACGATATATAGTGGACAGATAAGGCTCTGTTCGCCAAGAAACAAACACAGACATGGTTTCATCGATGATTGAGCGTTATAGGCATCCAAAAGACATAGATCTACAATACCCTTCAATGGTAGGTAGCCAAAGACTGGCCTGCCTTAAGTGATTGTTGGCAAACATAGCACTCGTACTCGTACTCGTACTCGTACTGGTAGCAGCAGCAGCAGCCACAATGGCAGACAGCAGTCAGCAGCAAACTTTGACTTTTGTCTCATTGTTTCATATTTATTAGAGCCGCAGTTGGGGAAAGAAAAACCTTGCAACTTAACAAGCCAGCGACGCGTGCATCTTTCCAAAATAGTTGTGGGAATCGCTGTAGTTGCTGCAGTTGCTGCAGCCACCGCTGCAGATTGTGCTCTTTTAATGGTTATCCTTTTATGCAGCTTGAACTTACGCAACAACAGCCGCTGCAGCAGTGGCAGCAGAAGCAGCGATTGTTGTATGCTCAAATGTTGCTGCTGTAATTGAAAATTACATACATACATACATTTGGGGGAGCTTCTTGTATTTATTCGATTGGCTGCAATTTATATTAATTTATTTGAAGGCAAAACGAATAAAACACGAATTGGCTGGAGACTGGTTTGCCGGTTTGCCGACATGAAATGAAATATGCGTGTGTGTGGCCAAGAGGAAAATGGCAGAAATATTCCGCTAATTGCCAGCGCACATTGAACTTAAAAACGCAACTGCAACATCAGCAGCAGCAGCAGCGGCAGCAGCGGCAACGTCAGCGGCGGTAACGGCAATAACAAGTTAATGCCGCCTAAATCGGTGCGTGGCGCTGTTTGGAAGCGCACTTTTCCGCTGATTAATCCGATGCAATCGTCACAATCGCTTCGTATGCGCCAAATGATCGCCATTTCATCTCTCGATTAGACAGTGGACAAATTATGACTATGTGTTCTCTTATCCTAGGGTAATCCCTGTCAGCTTCCATTCGCAATCAATCATTATTCAATCACTCGACCACGACTCCCTCTCATCCACTCCCATCATCATCATCATAATCCGTCGGCTCGGATTATGCACTCGCAGAGCACTGAGCGCTGAGCCCGTGACATAACCTGCTGCTGCAGCATAATTTGAAAAGCCTTTCAATGGTAACAAATAATATTCACTTGGATTTGGTGCGGTAACACCCAAGGCGGCAATTGCTACCTTCGCCAAACGCCAACCGCCAGACTCCAGACTTCTCTCTCGTGATAACTCTAAGCAGCTTGCGTCTCCCATTGGGGACTGCCGACTGGCGTTGACATAATAAATAGCTGATGGAAATTAATTAAATGCAAATTGGCAAATCACATAATCATATCATGTGGCAGCCGTGGCAGTTGAGCGACACTCTCCATTCCGGCCGCTCTCTCCCCCTCTGCGGCAACATATGCGGAAAAGCCACCCGAGTGGGTCGCACCAACACCACCAGCGAAGTATTCCAATTGATTTTCCACGCAGCCTTTAATTGTATCATTGACTAATCAAAATATTTTCGCTTTGCATTCACAGTCTTCGGTAATTGTTAAATTGTTAATTATTTTAATTTGACATATTTCACACATTTACCGTTACCGGGGAGTGGCTAGAGGCAAGGAGACAAGGAGACAAGGAGGGGGGTAAAGGAAGTTGATCAAGTTTTTCCCACGGACTTTCAGTTGCTGTGCCGCAGTCCCCGCCGTGTGTCTCATTAATTAGGCGCCATTGCAAATGGCTCTCTCTCTCTCTCCTATGCCGCTGTCCAAAAACTTCCTACAAAGAAAAGTGCCTTGGGAAAGCAAGGAAAAGCTAAAGGAGGAGCAGGCTGCAGGCTGCAGACTACAGACTGCAGGAGGACCTGGCCATAGAAAAGTAGGTTAAATACTTTTACCTTATTCCGCAGATGTCGCCGGCCCGGCTAATTGCTGTCATTTTTGGCGGCTACTCCGGTGTTGAGTTTTGTTTTTCCTGCTGCCTGTTGCCTGCTGCCTGCCGCCTGAGATGCAACAAATTAACAACTTTTCAAGCGCGCTCGAACCGGATATTATGAAATTTTCCAGTTTCGACCATATCGAGATTATAAAATTGTTAAATTTATGCAACCGCCTTTGGACAGGAGCTGGTGCTATGGTTGCCGCTGCTGCTGCTGGTGAAGCTGGTGCTGGTGCTGGACCAAAACCCGCCTGCAACTCCTCTAATCAAGTTGTCGGCGTCGACATATTTGTATGCCTAGCCAAAGTATGTTTCGTTTATAAAGTGTGTGGCAATGTCCAAGGCAGAGTTGCAGGGACAACGCCCGCCCGCTCGCTCGCTCGTTCGCTCAATGTTAAGTTGAAGTGCAATTGCCACTTGGCCCCCAGACAACTCTTGCCTCGCCCTCGTCCCGTCGCGGACCCACTGTGCGTATGCGTAATGGAATTTGTAATAGAGCTTCATTCCATTACGTTTCTCTTCTCTTCGGGTACGTTACGCCCTGGGCCCACTCAAAGAAAAGAAATACACTTTCACAGAGCACCTCCCATTGGGTTTTGCAAGCCGATTACCTCAGCGGCGGCCTGCCAGCAATTAGTTAATGACCAAATATGTATGCCTTGCCGCAAAGAAAGAAAGAAAGAAAGAAGCCAGACGAAACGTAATGAAATGGAATGGAATGGAATGGAATGAAATGAACGTGGCAGCAATTTAATTAACATACAATAAAACACTCGAATGCATATGAAAGTTTGGCTGAAAGCCGTGGCTGGCTGAGGCATGCCCCCATGCAGTCGATAATCATCGGTGTGGCAAAAGCACACCACACACCATCCAATGCAATGCCAATCGAGGAAGAGGTGTCACAGTGCAGCAGATCAAACGAGGCATCAGATGAGAGCACAGAATCGGTAGTAGAATCGGTAGCCATTAGCAGATTTACTGCGAATCGGGATCTGTTTAAGGCTGCTCCGCTGAAGCATTAAAAGTGAATGTACAACAATAAATCCAAGTATCAGAGAATATATATGTATCAAGTTTGATCCGAGAGTGTTTCGGAGTGCTTTTTGGCAGCACAAGTATTGCACAATCCCGTGGGGCAAGTGTGTGCGTGCCACAAATTAAAAATCGCCGTAATAATGGAATAATAAATCAGCATAAATATTTCTGCAAACGAAACGGGATTCGAGGGGAGCAAAGCAAAGGCGGAGAAGGAGAGAGTACAATATCTGCGAGGAAAGCGAAGACTGGAAAACAGAAATCGAAATGCATTTCGAATTTCCTTCCGTTTTGTCGTTTTCTTTTCGCTTGGCACACGCATTTGGAAATTTGGAGCAATTAAATGGCCAAGCATTTACACATGACTGGAACGTGATATGGATGATGTCTTCCTGAAGCAGGGAAATATCCAGCTTTCAGCTATAGATAGATATGCGAGTACGCCCCATACCCATACACATACACATACCCATACAAATACCCATCCAGACCTGTTGTGTCGCCCACCATTTAACCTACAAAAGCCTTGCCGCTGCCTCATCGATAGTAAACAGTTGCACATCAAAGGCGGCGGCGGCGAACCAAACCGAACCCCTGGCAAGCGATTTAGATTGGGATCAAGACGCGGCTGTGGCTATGGCTGCTCCAATTTGCCACCCGGAAGATATTTCAAATATGCTGCCGACACTCGACACTCGATCTTTTCGTTTATGGTCTCACTTTTATTGCAGCCTCAATTATGCTGTGCAGTGTTTGGTGGCATTCTTTTGTTGTATTTTTTCTGGTTTATGGCTAAATTGTGTCTGCTTTCGCTGTGGCCAAGGCATCTGCGGGATACATGGCCACCGAAAAGTGAAAGAAGCTTACCTAATAACTAGCGGAGGGCTGGCTCTAGTCGCATACTAAGTAATAGTGGATGTATCTCCCTTCTCTAACTTGTGGAGGAACATTTTCAAGTATTAGCTTTGTTTAAGTTTGGTAGATTGGCCAGGAATTCACGACGATTTGCATCAATGATCCGCTGGTACCAATTTGCATCGCTTCGAGGCTCATTGACCAATGGCCTCGGCGGCAGCAGTCCCGACTCGGGCACCTCCACTTGCGGCGCCTTCTCTGCGTTGTTGGTCTTCGCTCTGTTGTACTTTGGATCGGAGTTCGCTTTGGGTTCTTCGGTTGTGGCCTTGATGGGATCCGTGTCCGCGGGTAGCATAAAGATGGGAAAGCGATTGGGTATCACATTTTGAACCGGTTTGAAGGGAGTTCCCCCTTGGGTCTTGTTGTTTGGGGGGGTCCTGCCCTGGACCACATCGAGTACGGCTGGCTTTAGGACATCTTTGGCGACATCGATGTGGTTCAGGTCGAGGCCATGCTGCTCCTTCAGCTGCTTGGCGACATCGGCCGCCACATGAGAGACGCTCACATTGAGATGACTCTTGGGATCCCATGTCACATTGGCCGGCGACTGCACCTTCTGTCTATCCACAATTATGCCTGGCCGTTGGGTTGGCCACACCGTCTTTGCCTGTTCATCTCCCGGCTGGAAGCTCTGTGTCTGCGCCAAGAAGCCGCCACTCTCATCGGCCCGGTACTTGGTGACTTCGATGAGGCCGTCGGGCCGCACATACCCGTAGCTACCCTCGACGCTGCCATTCAGAAACCGTCGCTCATCGCGGAACTGAATGTTCTGCGTCTGCGGGTCATCGATCTCATAGCCAAAGGCATATGTATTGGGTCCTGGAACTCATACAGTTAATGGAAATTGAGTTAGTGCCTACGGGTCTATAGCCTACCGTATGGCTCGTGCAGAAAATAGTTGGTTACTTTCGCTTTTGTGTCTTCATTTTGCGCTGCTGTCCTCGAATATGCTTCACTTTTGCCAGCCAATGGGTTGGCCAACATGGCGTATACTTTTATGATTATCACGAATAGCTGCGAATGGGCGAATGGTTTGTAGCATATATTTGGGAGATGGAAAGCTTCGAGCTTGGAGTTCGGAGAGCTCAAAAGGTGCGATTTCTCCAACTGCAGATCTTTGGCGCTAAAGTCGTTGCATCTCTGTGGTGCAACGTCTGTTAGTGCTTCTGTTTTGCTAGGACTTGAGTGGGTTTTTGTGTGCTTATGATGGATGTAACTTATACATACAATACATATATCTTATACGTAAGTATACCTATCTTTTGGTACCGCTGTTTGCAAAAGCGAATAATTAATTGTTTGGTTAATACGGCAGGGGGAATGTCTCCGCATTCTCTCGCTGTTTCGCTAGCACTTGTCGTGGGAGAAAAAGAGAGGAACTACCACCGCCATCTATAGTCTAATGATAATTCTTTTACTTCGTTTAATCCCGTTCCAGTAATTACTTATTTGATTAGAATTTTAGAATAATTGATCTATTTCGCTACTATTTTTTATTCCGCTCCATGTCGCTCTCTCTTTCTCTCTCTCTCACCAGCCAATCTATCTCGCTTCCCTACGCCTTGGGGCGCACGCTGCACGAGGAAGAGTGTGTGCGCGAGAGAGAAAGAGGGAGATATGGCATAGATATTCGTTCTTTAAGGAGGCGTGGCAGAATTTTTATATACATACTTATGTAACAGTGTGACTGTAAATCAGTCTGGATACAAAATTCGGTTTTTCTATCTCACATGGTCTCTGAGATCTCATTAAGACGGACAGTCAGACATGGCTATATCGATTGGGCTATATTCGATCTCAGATTAAACTTATACATACTTCCTTCTGGATGTTACACCCATCCGAATCCACCACAAATCTTATATATCCCCAAACTATGCGAATAGAGAGTACTCTCTCATGTTTCAATCAACATTACATCAACTTTTTCTCTCTTTTCAATTCTTCTTCTTTTCATCCGCACCAACCACATGAATTCATTTCTGATGAACAAATCTCAAATATGTATTTCTAATTGATTTCGTTATTCCAACGCACTTACAATGAACCAAAAAAAACTGGTCAAAGATCCCATGCTGAATATTAATGATCTGCGCAGATATGTGGGTATTCTTATAAATCACATTTACTTGGCGTTGTATTGGCCAGCTCTGGACTTCCGCGTACTTTCGATGGCTCCGACAGACTGAAGAGCCGAGAACCTAAAGCAGAAGAATGGAGAGGAATGGAGAGGAATGGAGAGGCATGGAGAGGCCCTCTTCGAGCTTGAGTGCGAATCTCCACCAGAATGCTAAGTGTTCCCCTGTGTTTCGCTGTTCCCCACTATTGTATGGGTAATAATTATGGCCCGTCCATGCTAATCTTCGTGACCTTCGAAGGCACAAAAGAAAATCTCTTATCGATTTTTTTTAAATATGATTTTTATTTTATTTTTTTTTTTCGCTTTTTCTATACATTTTAAAATTTCCATAAAAACGTTTTTGCATTTCGTTCGCTGTTGCTGTTGTTGCACACAAATGCTTATGTGGGAATATATAGTACATAAGTGCAAGGCCCAAATGAACCTTTGAGACGTGAGACATGAGACATGTGACATGTGAGAGTTGGTTGGTCTTTTTGTTCGCGTTTTGTTTTCCTTCTATTTTCATCGATCGTTTCGCGGCTGCCTTCGCGCAGGCCTACAAATTGAGTACAAAGATCGTTTCGTTTTTTTGTGTGGATTTTTCCTATGTTTTTCGTTGTGGTTTTCTTGTTTAAAATTAAGCTGCATAATTGTTTATAAATACACAATGAATGTGAAAAAAATACTAAATGCAAAAAATGAAACTAGATACAAAAGTGTCAGACTGAGAGTGAGTGAGACAGACAGAGTGACAGAGAGACAGTGGGAGAGACGGAGAGAGTGAAAGAGTGAGATACGGTGAGGCGGAGTCAGTGAGAGTGAGTGAGTCAGTGAGAGTGAGATTAAGAAGAAATGTAGACAGAATGAGTTCGTATGGATAACAATTATTTAAGAGATAGCATTCTGGGGGGAGCTGGGGCAGTACTACCTACTAATGCACTATTACCGGCCCATTGGGTTCCATCGGGGTTCCATCGGGGGGTTCTCCATCGAAAGCCTATCGCATTCACACAAAAATGTATCCCGAATGAACTGAGGGCTGAGTGCCAGTGCCAGTTCCTGTCAAACTGTGCCCCCATCCCGCAATGGCACAAGGTTCCCTCAAGAACAGAGAGAGAGAGAGCTGGCCCGCCCCAAGGCACTTGTTAAGCGGGGCGTGGCTGTTTGGGGATGTAGGGGGCCACAGTTTGACGGACACTGCAAAGGCTTGGAGAGCATACAGAAATAAAAGTAGTAAGAGAATAATAGACAGAAAGATAGACAGAAAGAGAGAGAGAGAGAGAGAGAGGGAAAGGAGAGCGCACAGCACATAAATATATTACAAAAGTTTGAGCTTTGAAAAATAGATAGAACCGAGTATATAAATAATGTTCTATGTACAGATCAGGGGGGCGGTGGAGAGTAGGAGGGGCCTTTGCTCTTGGTTGCTTCGTCGAGCTCTCAGCTCTCAGTTCTGGGCTCTGTGCAATAGTCTGCTTGGGGGGGAAATCGGTTCTGGTTAACGTTAATCATATATATATAGTTCATATCATATAAGAAAACTGGTCCTCCGTTTGTGAGTAGAGCTGCCGTTCTTCGCCAAATAAAAAAAAAATTGTTATCCATCATCCAATATACCTCTTCTGTGATCTTCTGTGATCTGCGATCAAGTCATTCCGAATGCCAAGTCGTTATGAAATTTCTTCTCGGTTTTTCCTCTTCTGAGTAGTTTTTCTTATCGTTTTTCCTTCGTCCATGCCATGCCAGGATCAGCCGGGTGCCGGGACGCCCTCGAAGGCGGTCCCGTGTTCTACTAAACTCTTAGCTACGCTTACTTTTTACATTTTTCGTGTGATTTGATATTTTTTTTTGTGGTTTTTCTTTTCTTTTCTTGTGGTTTCTATGATTCTGCTGTGGTTGCTGTTCTTTGCGGATGGATGAGAGATAGAGCACCTGTGCGACTGGTCCAGCTACCGCTTAGTAGTGGTGCAGCAGGGGGGCGTGCGCCAGGATGGGGGCGTGCACAACTGGTGCATGGTGGATGATCTTGGGGGCGGTCTTGTGGACGACGGCATTGAAGCCATTGTGATCGTCGGCGGTGTAGTCGACGGTGCGCACAGAGCCATCGGGCTCAACCAGGGAGTACTGGCCTGAGGATGGAAGAGATATACGAATTTATTCAGGAGGATTCCAGCGGATCACAAGGCAAGTTCGTGTCCTCAGTCTTTCGCTTTTCAAGTTTGTTGCCAAAGTCATTTGATTTGAATGGTTAAGAAACTCACCCTTCACCACATCACCATCACGCTCCTCGGCCTGCGACTTGATGTCGCCAGTGTGGGGATCCTTGATGCCATAGTTGAAGGAGTATTTGGGATAGGCCACCGGCTCGGCATGGACAGCATGGGCCAGCACGGGCGCATGATGCACCAGCGCCGGGCCGTAGTGGCCCAGCTCAATGGGGATGGCCTGGGCGGCGGCGAACAGCAGAGCGATGGCAATGAAGTACTGTATGGGCGGGAGAGAATCAGGATCAGGATCAGGGCGGTTCAGGTTTCACTTTGAACAAAATACTGCGGCCTGGGGGCTGTCATGTGGAGGAGGTAGAAAAAAAACACACCTTCATGTTGGGTTAGAGCACAAAAAGACAAAAAAATGGACACACGACGCGAACACGTAGCTATCGAGGACGAAGGACTTGGCGATGGTTCCTTGTGGACTGTTGGGCACTGAGGCTGACTGTAAGGAGTTTGTCTGCTCGAGAGTGGAGGACCGTGAATAGCACGAATTCGTAAGCTGAACTGATGTCTGCAACGATGACCAAAAGTATTTATATACGCGTCGGACGCCGAGTGCAACCCGACTTGGCCGACGACGACGACGACAGCAGCCGCAGCAGCAGCAAGAGATCGTAGCTGCAGCTGCCACGGATCGGGCCGGGTGGGGGAGGAGGCACAGCCAGCCAGCCAGCCATCAGTTGCAGCCACAACCATAGCCGCTGCCGCAGCCAGAGCCACAGCCACAGCGAGGTGCTGCAGTGCAGAGCCGTGTGGCAGGGCAGCCATACCACACCACGCATGTGCCACAACAATGATCCCCAACTGCATCGCTAGGTGCGGCATTTGTTTTGAGAAGGCGTTTGCTGACTTAGTTTTTTTCCATAGGTACACTTGAGCCTACCCCCCGCGTACCCCCCAGAGGTGGCGGGAAGGGGGCCGACACTTTTGCATTGGCTCTAATGATCTAAGCTCTTTATTTATTGATTTGCCGACATAATTACGATCGTGTTTAGTCTCTTTGGCTCTGGCTGCTTTCTGGTTTCGCACAACTTGGCCAAAAAAAAATATTATTACCATATCTGTGGCAATCAAACAGGGCGTCGTTATAATTACCACGCCAACAGCAACAGCAACAACATCAACAGCAGAACGAGTCACAAAAAGTTTTTACTGGAGCCACAACTTGCGTATTTTTCATGCCACGCAATTTGTTGCCTGACATTTTTGTGCCCGACTTCGGTTTATTACTGCCACAATTTGGAGAACTTTGTCCGGAGAGGGCTGTGTGTGTGTGTGTGTGCGCCAGAGGAATTTTCGGTGTTGGCAAATAGTTTGACTCAAATCAAAGGCTGCTCAATCAATATTCTCCCTGTGGCATGCGACAAATTTGTATGGGGAATGAAAGGCAAATGCTGTGAGAAATGATGCATGTTGATGGAATTTTGTTGAGAGATACTGGTATGAAAATATTACATGATCTAGCTTTACCTCTCCAGATATCCTCTGAGGGGTTTCTTCTGTTTACCCTCCAATCTATTCTTAGAAGTCATTCGTTGACACTTTATCTTTGAGTTTTGGGCAACACCCACGACAGGCAGCAACAAAAAGCAACGCAAACAAACAATTCTGCCATGACATATCAGAAAATTATGATTGTATCTTATAAAACACACACAAGTGGCCATTAAATGGTGAGGTTCGGGAAACTCGCGGCTTCAGTCTAGCCTGCAAGTACTAGCAGAAAAACTATGGGAAAAAACTGGATGTTTGTCTTGCGGCGGTGGCAGTGGCGGCAGTGGAGGTGCAAAATGAGTTGGCCAGAAACGAAACGAAATGAAACAAACCAAAAGTGGTCACAAATCGCACTATAAAAGATCTGTGGATAGAGCCTGGCTGTATGTCTGGGCCTGGCCATTAGCATGTGGCAGGGAGATGGAGAGCGAAGACAAAGACACAGAATCGACTTACATAAAATGGCTTTAAAGGCGACACATTTACACGGCTGGCCGAAAATCGCTCGAAAACAATTGTGGCCGAAAATGCAAACAGTCACAGCCATAGCCATAGCCCCAGCCACAGTCACAGCCAGCACGAGAAATAAACCTCCGCGACTCGTCAGAGGTAGAGGTAGAGGAGCGGGCAGGCTTTGAAACAAGTTGGCCACGTCACGATCGCACTTTGACAGAGAGCCAGCCAGGAGTTGGGGTTGGGGTTGGAGTTGGAGTTGGCCAGAAAACAGAGGTGGGCAGAGGCGAGCAGAGAGCGGTCTCCAGAGGCAGAGCTTAGCAGCTCCCCTTAGGAGCTTAGGAGCTGGGCTCAGTTGGTTAGTTGGTTAGTTGGTCAGCGGACAAGACAGTTGGAAAACCGAAATGACTTCAACAAGCTTTGTCTTTGTCTTCGGCTCGGATCTGCTGGGGTCTGTTTCTCCGATCGGCGATTGCGCAATGGTATCTCTCCCAGACCCCTCAAAGCGACATTTCTTGATCGATGGCGGGAATGCTTGCAATCGTCGTTTTGCATGCGTTAATTGCACTTGTCCACGCATGGCCTGCCCTCCATCTCTGCTCCTCCCCCGCCCGGGCAATTCAATATGTTTCGCAGCTTAACTCGAGATTTATTATATTTATGGCTTCGACTGTCGATAAGTAGAACGAACTTTTTATCTTGATTTACGAGTATACCCGCAAATCTGGCAGTTTGTTTGCCTATGTTTGGACAATGGTTTCTCGTGGGAGGGAGGCACCGAGGGCGGGCAGCAGATCTATCGAACATTTAAACGCACTTTGCATGGAAATATCCTACAGTTGATTGGGGTATATACCGCTTGTGTAGAGTTTGTTCATTCAATAATAAATATGCATTAAATATATTCAATAAATATTCATTCGTAGGAACTTCTTTTTGCTTTTCAAATTAATTAGATTTAACGTCAACCTGCGCTTACTAGTCATCTACCTTGTCGACACCCTTTGGTCGACCCATTCCCCCTAATGTTTAGCCATTGGCTTAAATGACTTGACAGTTATAGATTTGTGCCTTGATTTATGCAGTAGGCAAAGCAATTTTGTTGTTGTTGTTGTTTCTTGTTCATGATTGAGACCTGAAGGCCTTGCGGGTTGCTCAGGCTATGGCATAGGCTTTATCTCTGGCTGGACAATGGCCCGGCTTGGCTTGGGGCGGGGTACGAGTACCCATTAGAAAGTCACTGTAGCGAATGCATGTAATTCAAAGCGTTGCACAACGCTGCGTATGCGTAACGTGCCATATCCGGTAGGTGTCTCTGAGGATTGTGCAAGCTGTGCACTTCCGAAATGTCATGCGAAACCCTTGGGGAAACAGAGTTCAGTGCAGATCCAATTACTTGGGGAAAACAGATGGACAGTCAGACAGACAGACAGACAGCACAGCACAGCACAGCACCAGCACTGGCTGTCTTTAAACTAATTAAAACATTTCGAGTGTGAAATTCTTGCACGTCCGTGACTGGCGCACGCTAACCAGTCTTCAGTCTTCAGTCTTTAGTGTTCAGTCTTGTCTTTGATTTTTGGTTATGGTGTTTCATTCTATGCCGCTGAGGGGCAGCAAGAGGCAGGACCATTAGCTGGCCATAAGTTGGCTGTCAATTAGCCCGATCCGACTGCGTCTCCGTCCGCTTTTTCGACTGCGGCTGCCAACCCAATTTCGTCGGCGACTCAATTGTGAGATTAGCGACTCCATTTGGCCAGCATCAGACATTGCAGCATTATTACCGCATCGCTGGCAAAACCAGACGTCGTTTGATCCACTTTCCACTAACCCACTCATAGAGTATGCCCTCCACCACTCCACTCCACTCCAGTCCCCTACTCTCCTGCTGCTTTGGTTTTCGCACATTTAATGCGATTTTGCGCATTTGCGCGTTTGAAATTAAGCGAGTGACGAAATGGAACCCCAACCAGAGCCACAACCAGAGCCACAACCAGAGCCACAACCAGAGCCACAGCCAGAGCCACTCGAAGACACACACGCACCACAAGTGGAGCGTACACGCAGCGGGAAAATAGATTTTCTGAGCATTCAGCAAACTTGCATGTCCATCGAATCGGCCTGTCAGTCTGCTCTGCTCTGCTCTGCTCCGCTCTCTGCTTGATTGAGTCCATGCGAAAATGAAATCGAAATTGTATCAAAATCGTAGTCCAAATCTGAGTTCGAGTCCGCGTTCGAATCGGAGCTGAGGCTGGAGCACACGCTTCACTGGCCGATGTCCACTGGCGCCATGTCCATGACGTTGATGTGGTGCCGGTGGTTACGCAAAGGCATTCCCACTCTCCTCCATCCATGGCTGGATATTTCAATTAGTGTTTTATTCAGAGCTCTGGCTCTTGTTTCGGGTCAGAGTTGGGGAAGTATGCAAACTCTAAGGATCACCACTGGCATCTGGAATTTGTGTGAGTATTTTGTTTCGTATATTTCTGGTACAGATATCACAAAAAAAAAAAAAAGCACAGAAAAAACAATATTCCATACATAGATGAGCTTATAGATAGGGATTCCTTAAAGTTGGGCATCTAATACTCTTCGCTGCTCTCCTGTTGCTGACTGTGAGCATCGGCCTCGTCGTAGCCCTCCTCACTGCTGCCCTCGTACTCCTGATGGTCGCCACCACCCTCCTCCTCTTCATCTCCACCGCCACCTCCTCCCTCCTTTTCCTTCTCCTCTCCATCGCCGTCTCCCTCATCGTAGTCCTCGTGCACCTTGTAGTGGCCATTGCCCTGCTCCTCTTCATCATCATCATCAGCAGCAGCAGCGCTCTCATGCCTCACCTGTTCGTCCACCGACGCACCACCCCCGCCTCCATTCGGTCCGCCTCCAGCATCGCCATGGCCGTGCAGCGTTTTCACACCGTTCGTGATAACCTCCGCCTGGAAGCCATTGGCATCGTCGGCGGTGTATTTAACCACACGCAAGGTGCCATCAGGATCGACTACGCTGTGTGGATGCCGTGACGTTAATGAATGCGCTGACAAGTTGCTCCCCCCAACTCACACCTGTGGACCTACCTGTAGACGCCCCGCACCTCGTCGCCGTTGCGCGTCTCTTTGCGGTTCTGCAGCACACGCGTCTTGCCATCTTCGACGCCATAGGCGAAGCTGTACTCGGGCCGTGCCACATAATCGGTGCGTCCGTTGTGGACCGTCACCAGGTGCTCTGGCCCCGCCACCGGACCCTCGAAGCGCGTATAGGAATAGCCGAAGGCCGAGCACACGCCAATCATTCCGAGTCCCACAATTAGCCCCAGCAGCGTGTGGCAGGCGCGTGCCATCTTCCCCGATGCAACACGGAAGCCGAAACGAGTTCCCGCTGTTGCTCCCGCTCCCGCTCCCTCGCCCGCTCCCGTTGCCATGGTTACGCGTCGCCTCTTCATGGCTCTGCTGATTTATGGATGAGTTTTCGGTTGTCTTTCGCGAGGAGTTCAATCCTCTGAAGCCGCCGCGTTCGATTCTCGCATACTAAGCGTGAAATGTGGCACTTGTTCAATATTTATATAGCCATCGATCGAGTCCAGGGAAACAATGTCCATCCGAATGTGGCCACAAACATTTCGTCTGGCTAAGTATTTCCGCAAAATTATGCGCTTCATCAGTCAAGTGGAACTGCTGGCCAGAGCCCCACGGATGCGGTCAGCCGGTGACGTTTGTGCCCCGATCAGCAAATTGCATAAAACTGTACACAACCCTTCCCATGACGTCACTGACTTTTATGAGCCAATCAATTGCAGAGAAACCCAAAGGGAAAACACTGGAGCTGAGTTTTGAGCTGAGTTTTGAGGAGCGGTTCGTGTCAGTTCATTAAAAACGTGCTTAAATGCCATGATCCCTGATTGACCATCGCATATCGTCTCCATCTCCGCACAGCAGCCAATCCTCCAATCCACCAATCCACCAATCACCCTCCCCACCCCTCTGGCTGCTCAATTTGTTTAGCTTGAAAATCGCTTTAAGTGCGTTCAGTTTTTCCAGCCAGGCACGAAAATCGAACATGGAACCACTGCTGATGGCCAAGATAAGCCACCTCCGCGGAGCAGACGCAGCTGCATTCGAGTTGAAGCTTTGACCTTTTTTCGAGGGTTTTGACAACCAACAAAAAACAAAAAATAGCAAAAAGGCAGCCAAAATATGGCTATTATTTCGGCTACTTCTAATTTATAAGCAACGCGCATTGGCTGCCATTGTTGCTGCCCCGTTGCTGCTCCGTTGCTGTTGCCGTTGCCCGGCTGCATGGAGTTCGACTGCTTTGCGGCATGAAAAATGCATATATCATTGGCCTCTGGTACTTGGCGGCAGTTTGTTGTGCCCCTTAAACAGTAGTCAATGGATAGGGAGGGGGTGAGAGGATGGGGGTGCCACCTTAACAGAAGAGGAGGAGAAGGAGGAGGAGGAGCAGGCACTGGAGGACTGGCTATCGTGGGAAAACCCGCTGTCTGTATGTGTGTGCGGAAAGCGTCGCTTAATTACCCACATTACACAAATGCTGCTGCTGCTGCTGCTGCTGCTGCTGGTTATGGCCATGTCTATGGCTGTTGGCTGCCTCGATGGTGGTGAGCTGGTGGCTGTGGCAACAAGAATCGCACATGGATCGGTGGCCATTGCTCATTGCGAATCTCTTTTGGCTGCCATTAACGTAATTAAGACGCAGTTCGTTGCCCAAGTCTTTCGTTTTGCCCTGTACGGGCTGAAACAAAATGTGTCACTGCATTATGACTCCATCTCCACCACTCCAGTGTCGCAATGCAAATGTCTCGCCAGATCGCAGGTCTATTAGGAGCAGATCCCAGCCACATGCCACCGAATCATGTGTTGCCTAAAAATAGCAGTCGCTGGCTCGCTCTCTCTCTCTCTCACCAAGATCTCTGGCCAGATAAATTGCACATGGTGTTCATGGTGCCTCCGGTACTCCCCCGTCCAGCGTCCGTCCCATATCTATGGCGGATTATGTAAGGCTCCAGCTTCTGCTCCTGCTCCCCTGGCTAGACCCATTTTCAGACGGTACTGAGACTGTAACTGTAACTGGGACCGCGACTGGACCTGGACCTGGACTGCCGCCACTGCTCTGGTTAAACTAGCTTTAGTTTTCTTTTCATTTTCATTTGCACTTCTTATTGCAACAGCACTCACTCACACACACACACACACACACACACGTAATGAAAATGAAAAGTGAAATGAGTAAAAGTTGATTCAATCAGCAGGTAGTAGGCAACCGGCAGTAGGCAGTGGAATTTCCATTCAGTTAATAGGTTTTCTCGAAAGAAAAACTCCAATAAATTGTGGAATTAGTTGATTCAAATATTGTTTAGTATACACTAGTATTTATTTGCTACCATGATTTGTGCATCTCGATTGTTAGCCCTCCACCTGGCCAATGTCTGTTCGAATCCCCATTCTCGGACATGGAAGCTGAATCGGTCTGCTGAATCCAAGAGTAAGTCTGTGCAGGATGAAGGTGAGCATATCATTCACGCACTGAACTTTTTTTGCAGTTCAAGCTGAGAAATGCGCTTTGAAGGGTCCAAAACCAAACCCACGCCTATCCGTCGGCGTCCAGAAGGGGTATTTCAGTAGATGGTTATAAAATTCGCCGTAACATGTCCCCAATTTCATATGTTCGGGCTTAAGTCCTTTTTGCCAGGAATTAAAGATCGCGCTGAAAAGAGAACAAGTTGTTTCCAATGCCTCCATTTTTGGTTTTTCGACCGATGGACTGATTGATGCGGATCGCCTCACCACCACCTGGTCTGGTCTGGTCTGGTTTGGTCTGGTCGATTCCATTGATGATTGGCAATTAAAATTGCATCTGATGCATGGATTAGCTCACGTCTGCTACGTGCGGCACGCTGCTGCTGCTGCTGCTGCGCTCTGACCCATATCGATGGTGGTGCTGCGGAGCCGGCTTGCCGCGTATGTTGGTCAGTGGTGCGATTGCCAGATTGGGTTGCTGCCGGACTGCTGCTGCTGCTGCTGCTGCTTGTGTTGGCACCATGACATGGCAAATGGCTACCGGTTCGCTTTGATTCGTTCAGTTGTGGCCCATTTCTGTCATGGACATGGACTCGCGGCTTTCCTCCACTTTTGCCACTTGGTTTTTCGCTCTATTTTCGCTACAGGCAAATTAGTCAAATGGCCACAATTATATAATAATCTAGTTATATTTAACCGAGTGTCCAGCCAAGAAGTGGGCGTTGCATGTTTGCCTTTCACTTTTCCGTCTCCTGGAGAGCCGCCGCCACCGCCGCGGCCGCCGCCAGAGAGACCAACAGCTGCTCTACTGCCAGGATATATATCAAAAAGCACGATTATACAATGGCCCAAACGCCGAACAGCCGCTGAGCGGCATTTAATTCTTGGCCAAGTCTGCAAACAACTCCAAACAATTGGCAGGCCAGCCAGCCAGCCAGCCGTCTAGTCTCAATGAGTACGAGTATATTCTCCGATCTCAGCTTTTCAATTGAGACATTATTCAATTTGTGACAATCGCGAGAAAACCGCAAACCGAAAACCGAAAACGAAACTGAGACTGAAACTGAGACTGAAACTGAAACAATTAACAGCATTTCGGCGATTTCCCAAAGGCAATGTTCTAATTTTGGTGGACACAAAAACAGAAATCCACAGAAATGTACAGAAATGCCTTCGTTGGTCGCTCTTTTTCGGGGTCCAAAGTTGTGAACTGAACATTTAATGAGCACCAAAATCGTAAATTTAATTTATATCGTTTTCTAGGCTTTTTGTCAGACGACAAATTTCGTAATTTTTTCTTTGGGTTTTTGTGTTTTTTTTTTGGCTGTAGATTCGTGTAAACTATGCCGACTCAGCATGGAGGCATGGTGGAATGGAGGCAGCTTGAAGCATGGCCCGGGCCCCAGTTGCATGTCAAAGGCGCATGAAACGCCGCCAGCCTGCCACAAGAATCAAATGACACTCGGCCTGGTCCAAAAAACACACAGAAAAAACAAAAAACAAACGTATGTACTCGTATCTATGCAGAGAGTATGATATATCCAAAAGACTCGCAGTGTGTAGCCTTAATTGGCACCTCGACACTTGGCCAGGAGTCAGAGTCACAGTCGCAGTCGCCTGCTGGCGGCCGCTGTGTAGGTGCACTTGATGGTGTCCCCCTGTTTGAGGCCTGTGTGAAATTTATGTTCTGCTCGGCTTTATTTCCACCAACACTGTCGATAGTGGCATTTGTTGCTTAACCCGCGTTTTCGCACATTCAAACACCGTCTTGGCCAGCCGCTCGACAGCATTTGGAGGCTGATATTGGTAATGGTAATGGCGGTGGCGGTAGCCGCTTTATGATTAAGTATCCCAGGCAATGGTCACGCAATAAATACTGACATGACTTACGCATGTTACGCATACGACTAGATGGGGGGCGATAGATATGTATGTATGTACATACATATGTATGGGGGATCAATAAAGATGATAAAGAACAGCTGAAAGATGCCACACCTCTCATTCCAACTTTGGCCCAGAAATGTCAGCGATTATCCAAGAATTTCATTAGCTGCTGCACCCTCTCTAACAG
The DNA here is from genome assembly GCA_005876895.1 of Drosophila azteca. Lineage (NCBI taxonomy): Eukaryota > Metazoa > Arthropoda > Insecta > Diptera > Drosophilidae > Drosophila > Drosophila azteca. The sequence goes on along the minus strand of VCKU01000011.1, from coordinate 10,114,605 downwards.
TCAACAGCCGAGTACAAGCAATTTTGAGCGGCTTAATCGTTTCTGAAGAGCCCGCCCACCTCCAAACGATATGCAAAACACTGAAAAACCAATTTCCAATTTCAAAGCTCAATAAGTCAATTAAAAATGCGCATTCAGAGTGCGATTCCACAAGCCAACTCGTACTCGTACAACAGTCTCAACATCTGTAAACCGATTGATTGTAATGACTTGGCCCAAAGATCATAATTATCAGTGGTTGCTACCGCAGGCAGCAGCACACAGCACACAGCTATAAAACATATATCGTTAATTAAACACACAATCAGCGGTGCGATGCAGTGGGGAGAGGAGTGCAGAGAACCCGCAATAATTGGCATTTATTAAGAGAAGGCGATAAAGCCAATGGTAATTGACATTTGAGGCAATTCATTAACACATCTGCGGCCACACGGCTGCTGCGGCCTGTGGCAAGCAAACTGACCAACAAAAAACTATGGATACTCATGCACCAGATTTCTGGAAATCTTTTTTCCCATGCCCGACTTAAAAATGCTGTCTTGTGGTTTTGGTGTTGCTTTTTTTCGCTAAGAATTTGCATACGCGACGACAACGGCGCCTAAGTTTTGGGCACAGTTCTTTCCACTTGCAGTTCCCAGAGTCGCAGACGGGCTTCCAGTTCTTGGCGGCTCAAGTTGTGCTGTGCTAGCAGCAATCACTGTTACATGCATAAATCAGCTTAATTGCTGTATTTAAATTCTAAATTTGGAGTTAAAGCAAGTGCGTGGACGGTCTTGTAGTTGATTTTGGTTCCAGTTGTAATTTATGCATGAGTTTACTTTTACAGTCAGCCACTGGTTGGTGTTTCACCATCTGATTGGCATTGCTTTCGATGCACATTTTTTTTGAAAGTATATTAACTTTATTGGCTGGTAAAAAATCAGGTTAATATCAACTGACAGTTTCAAATCAAATTCAAATTTATCAGTGCTGCTAAACGTCTGAACACAGCTTAAAAATTTCGATCGGTTAACCAGCAAATTATGCAACATATCATGACCACCTACATATTATGACCTTATTTGCTCATATCTTATTTTAGACACAATCCAATAAAAGGGAGTCCTTAAAGCAAGTATTTCTTGTAAAAAATTAATTCATAAATCGAATTAATATTAGTAATATTAATAGTAATATGTATAATATTGAACTACTCTCCACGGAAATTAAATGGAATCTTGCTTAGTACATAATTGAAAAAACATATTATTTTCGCGGTTTAATAAAAATTATTAAAATTAAATTGGTTCGTTTTTCATCGGTATATTTATGTTATATTTTAAAATTTGACCGTATATTTCGGTATATTTCTGAGAGGCATACCGTATATTTGTATCGAGAAATGTGCGGTCACACTGATTGCGCGGCATGTAAAGATAAACAAATCCTGTAATTAATTCTTGTAAATTAGCGTAATTTAAGCAAAATAATGTCCACTACTGAGGATATTACTCTACCTGTGAGTGGAAAGAGTCCCGTGTTGGAGAAAGATGGTCAAGAAGCGGCTGATATCCAAGATGTTTCACTGGATGATATTGCCGAAAATACGCGGGAAATTCAGCGAAAATTAAACGAAAGTATAGCGGCCAAGGACGATGCAAGCGTGAAATACGAAAACACCGACAGTTTAGATACAGTCCTTTTTAATCAGACCAGAAACAAAACAGGCGGTGTGGATACAGAGCTATTTAATCCAAACGAAACGGATGTCTCCATGAAGACCAACGCTTCAACTGAGATAGCGAACATGGAAACGGAGGAGATGATGGAAGTCGATAGATCCTCATCTCAATCGAGCACAAATGAGCGAATGAATCACCACTCTACAGAGAAACGGAGGAAAAAAATGAAGAAATCGAATGACCGCGCTTCGGCCAGCAAGAAGCCCCCAGCCCCGAAGATGGATTGGAGGAGGAATCTGCGGGTTCTAATCTCCAATATGTATATGAAGTCGAAGAACCGTCTACCGGATGCATGTGTGCCCAAGTGTCTGCAAAATACGATCGAGTGCGAGGATAAACACCGTACTGCCATGCTGCCAGACGTACCAAACTTTATGATGGTGGAGGATCTGAAGAGAACGCTGGGTGGCCACCACTATGACACCTTTCTGGACATGCTGGAGATGATGGCGATGCAATGTGTGTACCCGGGAGATGGTGTCCTCGACAGACTCATTGAAATGACCATGGTAAGAGAGTGCACCTTAAACTGATGAAAATAAACGAGCCGAGTTCCCTTTCCCTTTCCAGATACTAATTGCCAAAGATATGACTGTCAAGGAGCTGAGGGACATCTATGGAAAGGTGATATCCACTTTCTTTCTCCTGGTCGATGCCTTCCCGCCCTGCTGGACATGCCTGCGCCCATATTATTTGAATTTCCTGCGCGTCCCGAATCCGGCCATTCGCAGCGTCCGCACCGACAATGAGCCGCAAAAGCTGAAGTTCTATCTAGATCTTTTGGAGGAGATCTTACCGCAATGCAGCGATAAAGAAATCCGCGAGCACACACACTTCTATGAGGAGCACGAGTTCGATTTCACAGAAGAGGAAGAACTAGATATGTCGCAGGACACGGCACTGTTGCATCATGTGCAAGAATATGACTGGATAAGTGGCAAACTCTGTCTAGACGACTTTAAGAATCTGTCGCCTGGCGCACGCCTTTCTCGACTCTGCGATGTGCTGAACATGCTCTGCTGGATCCTGGAAATGGAGTTCTTGTCCTGGCTGGACCACAACCGTCTGCGCCAGTGCGAGTCAGAGATGTTCAATGAGGAGACAAAGCCGTTTGCCATACATGTCTTTGGAATGTCGGCAACAATGCGGCTCACGGATATTGTGCGCCAGGTGATGCGTTTGTACGGCTTGGCGGCGGCAAAGTCCATGTACCCCGATCGTCTAAGAATACTGCAGGTGAGTTTCTATTATATGTACATATATATTGGCCATGTCTCTTAACTATTTTCCGTTTATATCAGCGCCTGATCTCACTCGTTGTGGAAGTCAGCAACACGGCTGAGCTGAAATACGTGGATAACGCTGTGACCTACCCGAATCTGGGTCCGCAGACCCGCTTGCTGATAGCCCATTTCTTCAAGATATTCAAGTCGCAGAATCCCAAGCACATCAGCACATACATCAAGACCATTCCGCTGCTGGGTCAGCCCTATCTTCGCTTCGAGTTCACCGATCACTTTCTGCAGCTCTTTTACTTCCCCAGAAATGTGGCATTCGGGCCGAAGAAGGTGTGCGATGAGTTCAGCGACAGGCAGTGGGTGAAATACAAGCCAAGGAATGAGATCGAGGACGACGACGACGAGCAGTTGTCGCGGGAAGATTATCTGAATATACTCCTTAACGCCCTCAAGGACTATGACAAATGGATGAATCTGGAGGGCTTCTGGAAGTTTATGCGGAGCAAGGAGCAGGTGCAGCATTGGCAGACCAGAACCAGCAGCCCTCTGGCAACTCCTGTGGGGATCGTAACTGGCGAAACGTTCAAGGTCTTCGAGCTGAGTGAAATGGAAAAGGAAGTGCCCACCTGGAAGAGCCGGCTCAACACCAAGGTGATTGTAGGCAGGCCCTTGGTAAATTTGCCAGTGGCCAAAATCAACTTGCCCGAATTAAGCGTTCGCTACAGCAACGATGTGCGTTACATACGATATCTGCGGCGTGTGATCGTGAAGGAAGTCCAGCCGGAAATCGATGTATCCGATTGGTTGGACTATCTAAATGGATTTCTGTGCGACGATGAACCTCCATCAGAGCCGGCATCGCCTCGTTCCTCCGCAGAAGAAGCCTAGAGGCTTGGGCTCAAGTATTTTTAAAATATTTATCGCACTTACACCAAATGTTGCAATGTGAAATTCGTTATTCTAAGTTTTCTGAAAGGAAGCGTTGAGCAATGATTCGTTATGAATAATAAAAAGAAAACCCATTTAATTCATTTGCCATTCATCTCATAGTTTTTGTTTTCTGTATTTCTCCATTGCAAATATAAATTTATATATTTATGCTGTAACTAAATACACATTTACGCTCACATTTACATATAAATACAGCTACTACGCATGTACATACATTAATAAATATACATATACTCGTATGTAGGTATATGTAGGGTGTATAGTTATACAATATTATCGCGTTTTGTTTTTAAGCATTTTGCTTTGCTTTGCTCTTTTGTTTTGTTTTGTTTTGCAAATCTCCTTCGTCGTTTTGTCTTTGTTCATTTAATGTCTAAATTCTTTGTAGTTTTACATTTTACACACTCAACTATCATTAAGTTGGGCTCTTAAATGCTAATCTCACTACGTCACTTATTTATTTATAAAATATACTCGCACGCGTGGGGGATAGTGAGGAAGGAAAGCGGTGTGGTGTGGTGTCGCGCATAGGATCTCAGACATTATCTATTCGATGCAATCGTTGACGGTGGGTCTCCAGGTCAGCAGTAGACCCACCCTCCACATAATATCATTGTCATCCTTCCGATGGGCTGGTGAGAGTATCTGAAGTGTAAAATATGATTTACATATGTAGATCGGACTTTAAGCGGTATTTAGAATATTACTCTGCTAGGTTTCCAGTTGCGGTAAAGGGGAGGGGGTTCTGTTTACGGGTCGGTTTTCGTTTCAATTCGTTAACACTACACATTTATCAACATTTATTTAGTATTTATTCAATATATTCTAGGGTTTGTCTAATGTAATTGTCCTTCTCCCGGTTTGCATTTGATTTCGTATACATTAAGATTTTCGTTTTGTTGCGCTTTGAAATCTATAGGAACTTAACGCAGGGGTCGCAGGGGAAACCCCGTGCTGCAGTTTTTAAAATCGAGAATGATACGATACGAGTACATAACTAGTGTCAGTCGGGGGCTGTCGGGGAAGGAAACCATGGGTAGACGAACATCAAATAAAATACTAGTCGCAAATTATATTTTTAGAAAATATTATTTTCGCTTTAAAAAGGTGTTTTGTTTGTGTTTTGATTGATTTACATTTTGGGTAAACTCCTTACCGCCGCCGCTCGCTGTATACATTCGCTTTATACATGCAAAAAAATTGGAGTTGGGCTTTGTACAGAACTTGCTTTGCTTTCCTATCTGGTAATCATATCATTATCGTACCATTAGCATTAGTTTGTGTTTACTTCAGTAACTAATATTTAGACGAAGGCTAACAGGCGTGACAGGTTTTCTTTTCCAAGTTGTGCCAATTATGCAGAAATTATAACTATTACAACTAATCAATTAATATTAACAAAACGTTTCTTTACAAACTATGGCTCTGCAATTCGACCTCTTATAACTATACGAATTTTTTTGTTTGTGGTTTTCTCTTTAGCGGTTATTCTCCTTTAACATTAAAAATTAAATAATTATGCTAGGAATTGAATAAAACAAATTGAATTTGTGTAAACCCGGCCCGAAGAACACCCGTGTAAATCGTTTCACAAGCGGTTTCTGTTGTTTCTGAACAAAAGTAAAAAGAAAAATTAGGTAAAATAAACCACTGGAAACTCTGACTAAGTCAGGTCTGTACAAGTTCCCTTCAAAGTTAAATGCTAATTAAATCAAACTAAAAGTGGTTTTGTTTAAAAAATTATTGAAATTTTTAAAGTGTTTGCACTTTGTGAAGCTATTTTCCTTTCATTTCTTTTCGTTTAGTTTCGTTAACGCTTTGCTTATTTCACATTTTATCGACTTAACGCAATGACTTTTTGCTTTTTAGTACTTTAGCAAATTTTGTTTCTTTCTAGTACTGCTCCTAGTTACGGGTTACGATTAGGTTTATTTATGTGAATAGGAATTTGTTAATCTATTGCCTCGTGAGTGGATTGCGGGGTGGGGTTGGGTGGTTATGTGTGAGATGCTGGGGGGTTCCGCTGCCACACAGCAGCAGTTCTTCAGGGTCTGGTCTTTCTTCTGGTTGGATGTTCAGTTTTCGGATTTCTAGTTTCTGTTTTTGGGTTTTGCCTTTCTAGGGAGCGCTGTGTGCTGCTGCTGTGGTGTTGGCGGTCTGCCGGTTAGCTACTTTTGAAGCGTTTTGATATACAATCATCTTGGTAAGTTCTTAGTCACACATTTAAACCTTAACAACAACAACAATGTTCGCTACAATTAAACAACTAACAACAACGTAAGCGTACACACCAAACATGGCTCACTTCTAGCTCGATCGCTGCTCCTCGCCCTCCTCCTCCTCCTCTTCCTGCTCTTCTGTCTGCTCCTGGACAGTCTCCTCTGCCTTGAACATGTACTCGAGGAGCAGCTGATCAACTCATCCCTCGCGCTGCGTTGCCGACGCCGCAGACGTCGGCACGGTGGTCACACCATTCGATGGTGACTCGACCTTAATCACTCCGAGCTGTTGCAGCTCTTCGCGCGTGTGTTGAATGCGGCCTACCACCACACCATTCATGGTGACAAAGTTCCCATCCGCTGTCACAGCTCCCAGCTGCATGGCGCTAGACAAGTCGCCCAACGAGGCCACATTGAAATGATGGGGAGAGCTGCCATTGCCATGGTGAAGAAGCTGCTGTTGTTGTTGCTGGTGTTGCGCCACAGACGTGGTGGAGGGCAGAGTGGTAATAGTTATTCCTCGCTGATGGTCGATGTGGTGTGCATGGGCATGGGGAGGAGTAGAATGCGGATGCGGAGGCTGTTGGTGGTGCGGATGCTGTTGCTGCGGCTGATGATGATGCTGCTGCTGCTGCTGATGATGATGATGCCCCGCCAACGCCATTCGTCCTAGTCACCCCTCCTCCTCCTCCGTTTTGATCTTGACAGGAACGTAGACCTTGTCCATGACATGGATCTTTATGTGGTTGTTGAGCGTGCTGGACTGCCGGAATTGCTTTTTGCATATGACGCACTCGAACGGCTTTTCACCTGCAAAAGAGGTTTGGGATAAGTTTAGAATTTCGAGGATAAATTAAGCACTGCCCCCAATCAGGGGAATCTACATAGATCATGGTCGCTCACCCGTGTGGATCTTGACATGATTCGCCAGAGTGCTCAGCTGACGGAAATGCTTGGGACAGTAGTTGCAGTTGTAGGGCTTTTCTCCCGTATGGATCTTCAGATGGTTCGTCAGCGTGGACGATTGACGGAAGGTTTTATCACAAACGTTGCATTTGTAGGGCTTCTCGCCAGTGTGGATCTTGACATGATTGGTCAGTGTGCTCAGCTGCCGGAAGCGTCGATCGCACACGGTGCAGTGGAAGGGCTTTTCCTGGTCTCTCGCTCCTCCGCCTCCACCACCGCCTGAATTGCCATTACTGCCAGTTCCCTCGCCCTGGTGCTCTCCATGGCCGTTGGCCAAGTAGTGATCATTCGACATGGTCGGGCTGTGCGTGGCCAGGTGGACAAGATGCGGCGGAGGCGGCGGCGGTGGCTGCTGCTGGTCGGCCGCCGCTGCCTGAGCTGCCGCGGCTTGGGCAGCCGCCATGGCTGCTGCCTGAGCGGCACTATGCTCCTCGGCCGAAATCCCAGTCAGATGCATTTGGAAGGGTAAGGCGAGTTCCGCTGGAGCTGGTGGCGCTGACGGTGGTCCAGACGACTGTTGCTGTTGCGCCTGTTGCTGTTGGTGATGCTGCTGCGCCTGCTGCTGCTGCTGCTGTTGTTGTTGTTGTTGTTGTTGGGCCGACGCTGCCACATGGCCGGGATGAGTGGCCTGTGTGACCGTATCATTGTTGTTGTTGTTTGCAATCGTCGTCTGTGGCTGAGAGGCCACAATAACAATGTCACAGTTGCTGCTCATTGCCGTGGCAGCGGCATGGGCATGAGCATGGGGCAAACTCTTGATATGCATCATGGGCAGCTACCAGTGCACTGGAGTGGGAAGTGCGAGTGGGAGAGGGAGAGTTGGAGTTGGATCTGGATGGGGAATAGGGAATGAGTTGTTCTCTATGTCGGAATCGGAATCGTGCGCGTAAACTAGGCACGGGCTTCTTAAACAGAAAGTTGGCGAACAAACTAAGATCGATTGATGCTCAAAAGCGCCCCGACAGATTCATCGTGGTTTTTTCTGCTTCTTCTGGGGTGTTGGTGGTTTCTTGGTGCTGGTTAGTGCCTGGAAATGAAGTGGAGAGGAGAGAGGGATTAGTGAGCTGTTGGCTGGTCGCGGCGGCTTCATCAGATGATGTTGCCCACCGCTTTGGTATGCAAAAATATGTGAGGAATTCCCCCACACACACACACAAGGCACGACACGAAATACCTAACTGCGAAATTATAAATCTAAATTATTCAATGGCTGACACAATTCCCAAACGCCCTTCCCTTCCCCATTCCAACAATCCTCCTCCTAAGAGTTAGTTCTATTCAGACTGCCTTTAAAATGTGTTTTTCTCTTTTTGCATAAATTATAAAAACGACGATTATGCATTTTTAAACAAAATAAATACGCGCGCGCGCCCAAATGCATGTAACTTTCAGAGCTCTGGTTTTTACGTCCCCATCGGTTGGACAGGTTCCTCGGCAAGCAATACCGCCCCCTCCCCTGCCATCACACCACCACCTTCCCCAACAAAAAAAACCTCTCTGGCAACACACACACACACACACATACATACATGCATGCACACGTACAATCTCTCAGGTATCTTTTTGGTTGAATTGACAGCGTGTTACTTTCTCGCAAATTACATGTGTTTCCCAAATAAATATAAATATATGATGATGGGCAATCTCGTTATCCAATTAGAGAAAGTTAACAGGGCGAGTGTCCTGGCAGTGGCAGTATCAGTGTGGGTACTTCCTTGTGGGTAGACCCTATTTTGGGCGGGCTTTTAAGGTGAAAATGTTTCCCTTTTTTTAAAAGCAGTTTTTCCACTAACACGTTGCCTTGCCTTGCCCCTCGTTGCGGCCCATAAACGACAACCACTTTCAGTAGCTCGCACACACACACACATGCACATACCATCCCATACACGCACACACACAGTCGCTGACTGTAAAAGCTCTTTTGAGGTTAGGAGACGGACTTCTTCTATTTCGGAGCTCGTTATTAAATGTTCATTGTCTTTCTAATGGCTAAAACACTCTGCTTTTGGCTAAACATTTGGACTGTGCAGTTGGCAGTCTTAGATTTTTCACACAGGTATATATATTTGTGGCGCCCACACATTGACCTACCTTTCCATTTTGTGCCTCTGCTGCTGTGTGAGGCCTTTCAGGTTTAGATTTCCCCCCGTTTTACATCATTTTCCGCATTCGAGTGTGTTGTGTTGGGTCTCAGTAAGGCAATATAATTCACGCGTTCCGCTATCAGTTTTTTAAAGCTAGGCTTTCGAGCATTTGTTGTTGCTGTGTGTTCATTTATAAAAAGGAGTATAAATGTTAAAAAAAAAATAGTACAAATATTTCTTTTCTTTTTTTACAGTTTCGCGTACAAATAGAAATAACATCGGTTGCGATATTTTTGTCGATGACTATATCAAAAATCGATATCGACCATTGCACGAACTTAACCAACACACTTAACCCTTGTCTGTTTAAACTGCTGCACTGAAAATTCATCCTATCTTACCTCTTAACTTAAGGTTTAATCTTTTTAATCTTCCGTATTTTTATATATCTACTCTGGAGTAAGCGTTCTTTTATTTACGCCTTTCATATTTGTTTGACCAAAATAGGATTCAACAAAAAAGGTACAAACATATAACGTAAGTTTGTTCGGAATATTACGGAATATAAGTTGATTTGCTTTTCTGCACTTATTGGTGCCTGTGATGACAATTCTATAATTCGAAATTATTCGAAGAACCGGGAACATAAAATGGCGGTTAAAATTTTTTGGTATTTTTTTTGTATTTTTTGTCATGTCTTCCATTATTATTTTCGCCTATAAGATAGATGATTCTTGATAAACGTTTTTTCTCAAAGTCTCCCTTACATATTGAACTATCTATAAAAGATCCGAGAACATTTTCTCAATATCGGTTAACGGAATTTTTGTAACATTTATGAAGCCAAGAAACTTTGTCCCGTGCGACAGAAGCTTTAATTAAATTTTAAAAAACTACAAACCATACATGCTTAAAATTATAACCATTTTTAAGAGTCATCAACGCAGAACATTAATCTGAAATTCGCATCAATATATTGCCTTACTTCTTGTTTTATAGATGAATTTATAGTCATGTGTCCGCTGAAATCGTGATACCATTAACTACATCGCATCGTCCATCTCTATGGGAATTTCATTTGCCATTCTCATGTCAACGTTCCAGTCGGCAAACTGTTGATAATTCAATAACTCAACCCTAGTTAAAATAGTGTATAGCATAGAGCTGTTCGAAAGAAAGTAAGGAAAGCTCATAAGGTAAAGATATAGATTCATAGGACTTTTTGTTTTTCGCTCTCACAAACGATATATCATGGTCGATAAAAACATCGATCTATCGCATAAATCCAAAAACCATCTGGTGCTATTGCTTGTTTTTCCATCTCTATTGAAGCTGCAGAACTTTTCCAGGCAAATATTTTGCTTTATTTTCGTTAAATTGTACTTTAAAATCAAATGCAATTGCTTAGAAAAGTGTTCAGGGTGGTAGTGTAGGTTTTATAAAATCGTGCAAACACGCGACGCCTGCTGCTCGCCATGCCCGTTGCTTAAACTTAGCTCGCTGTTCACTTTATTTTTGTTGTGGTGTTGCGCTGCTGCCGGCGGAGGCGGATGCGTCTCATCTGAAGTAAAAAGAATACAAAGTTTTCAGGTAATTTTACATATATGTATACATAAACAATAAATAATCACTTCGTAATCTTACCCTCAATATCGACGGCCCTTTCGTTGCGACATGAGAGTCGCATGTTATCCAGAAACTGCTGCACGAAGCCCTTGGTCTCCTGCTCCGTTTTCTGGGCAACCGCCTGGACATGAGAATTTGCTCGCATTTCCATTGCCCGCAAGTCCTCCTGCATGGCCTTCTTGCTGCGCTCCACAACGGCATCCAGGGGATCATCATAGGGATTGCTCGGCTCGAATGGCGTGTTGTCGTCGAAGTGAGTTCGATTCCCGTTGTCAGTTGAGTTGTGATTCGAGTTCACAGACGCCGTCGTCCGTTCATCCTCCTCCCCAGAGCCCAAGGTGGTGTTTGTCTTAGGACCGCCTTCCTTCGAAGAAATGTCCATGTCCTCCTCGTCACCACGTGGCGTGGACACTGGAGTGGTCTGAGGATCCGCCTCGCGGGCTGCCTTGATCTGGAACAGCGACGAGATGTTCTCCTTGGCGCCAAGTACCTCGCTGGAGATCTTGTGGGTCACCGAGTCCATGGCCCTGCCCATAGAGTCCTTTGTCTCGGAGGCTGCTTTCGCTGCACTGCTTCCCGCTTGCTCCATCACGTGCATTGCATCGTTGGCCATGCGTTGGGCATTCTTGCCCGCGGCCCCGACTACATCGCCCACAGCATCCACGGCCCCGCGTGCGCCTGTGGCCATGCGCTCGCCAGCCGCCTCCATGGATTTCTTTGCTCCGTGGGCGGCATTCTTCACTGCCATCTGGATCGAGTCTCGCCTGGAGCCTAGGTCATCCCTCATCTCCTCAGTGGCCCTTAAAGCGCCGTCTTTGTGCTCAGCCACTGTCTTCTCCACGCGCTCTTCCACCTGTTGCAGCATTTGCTCGGCATCTGACTCCAGCTCCTCCATCGAGTCGTCTAGGGATGTGTCTGGCATTTGCTCCTCCACCTTGGCCGTGACATCCACCCCGTTGTTGATGAACCGTATCTCGTTGACCACCTTGCTGCTGTCCCTGGAGTCCTTCGTTGTGGTTATCTCCACCGCCAGCTGCTCATCCTCCTCTGTGGGTGGCGTGGGCGTGGACACTTGAATGGTGGCGGGGGCAGAGACCTCTTCCACTGTCTCCAGGCTATCCACCAGCTCGGGCGACGTCCTCTCCAGGTGGTCATGATCCATGGCTGCCTCGTACGAGAAGTTCCGTATGGGCGTTTTTTTGACGGTTTGTGGAGTGCTGCCATTGCTGCTTTCCGGATATGGTGTGCGTGGACGCAGCATCTGCTTCTCCTGACTGCCCTCTGCCCTCTCCAGAGAATTACCGGGCTGCACAAAGCGTGCCGACTGCAGAGAACCGATCGAATCGGACGGGGATTTGGGTGGTGGTGGTGTGGGCGTATGCGTGGGCGGAGTTGGTAGCTTATCTATTGAATCCATGGGTTTTACTTCGGCTTCCATGGCTTTTGCTGGGGATTCCATGCGTTGTATAGGGGATTCCATGGGTGCCGATGGTTCCATCTGCTTCTGCTCTGCACTTTGGGATTTCCTTGGCTGCTGCTCCTCCTCCTGGCTGTTCGGTATTGTCTCCTCTGCATTGCCATTTACCTCTGGCTCCTTTGGATGTGGCTCATAATTTGCCTGCTTTTCCTCCGATTCCTCCTTTGCCTCCTCACCTGTATTCGGGGTGGCTTTTTCTTCCTCTTCTGCCACGTTACCGTTCGTTAAATGCTTCACAGCCTCCATGGCTGCCACTGTTCCAGCTGTAGTGCCTGCTCCTGCAGCTATGCTTGGTCCTATGGCCGTGGACATGGCTCTCTCCTCCATATCCTCCGCCACCTGTTGTTGCTTGGTGAGGCTGCGTCCGCTACTGTTCCTGCCCTGCTCCAGCACATTTCCATTTGCATCCTTCGGCTGCAGGACGAAGGCGGTGGCGGATGCGGAGGCCATCGAAGATCTGGGTATCCCCTGCACCAGAATGTGCTGATCCCCCACAGCAATGTCCAGCAGGCGGAGGTTCTTGAACTTGGAGATCTCCCGAAAGGTCTTCAGGTGGTGGCCGCTCTCCGAGAAGGTCGTGAAGAACTTGTTGGCCTTGCTCAGGACCGCGTAGAAGGAGAAGCCCTTCAGGAGCTTCCAGATGGGGCCGTTCTCCTCGCTGTCGTAGTCGTAGAAGCGCTGGAAGACCAGGCTTTTGTTTCGCACCGACTCGAAGCTGCGGTAGATATTCCCAACGTTGCTCACGATGTAGATCTCGCTGGCCTTCGAAATGTGCATGAAGATGATCTGCTCCGTGGGGGAGAGGTTCTTCTGCAGCTCCGTGAACTTGGGAAACACAAATTCGTTCAGGTGCCCAGTGAGAAAGAGACTGCCGCTGGCCGTCAGCACCAGCGTGGACTCTGGCCCGCAGGCAAACTGCTGCACGGTGGCGTCCAGCTTAATCTCCACTGGATGGCCATCGTAGTCGGCCTCCAGCTCCCCCAGCTGCTGCTGGCCATTCGAACCGCAGCCAATCAGCCGACCAGTGGCTGTCAATAGCATACACACGTTCAGAAAGAGATTATCCTGTGAAAAGTTTCAGGGTTTACTCACTGGTAAGCACCGCAAAGTGCTCGTTGCCCGCCTGCACGGTCAAGAAGTTGTCCGTCTCCTCGCTCTTGGACAGATAGTCATCGAACTCCTCCAGCCGAAAGGGTTTCCGGATAATGGCACACTGCTGCTGCTCCACCTGGGCGCTGATAAAATGCTGCGCCACATGGGTGTCCTCGGGAAAGATGTTGCGACCCGTAAAGAAGATCTCATTGGAGTCTTTTTCGTGGAAGATAATGCGGTTTAGATGGAAATCGGATTCGCCCTGTGATGGGTACTGCTGTTTACTTACGTGTTAGCATCACGGACCAATTGTTGCCAAAGGCCGCATCGCAGATCCTCAACCCCAGGCTTTTCAGGGCCTTCACACATGTGGGCTTTGTGACAATATCCCCATTTGTGGCGCTGTTTGCACCTCTTTTGCCGCTGCCAGTAGTGCCACTGTGCCCGCCAATCCCCAACTGTCCAAAGTGATTCTCGCCCCAAACAAATAGTCGGCCAGATTCTGTAATTGAGATAAGAACCGGCGGGGCGGGTGTTTGACATTTGCTATGGCTTTTAGCTGTTGCTTTTTTCTATTGTTTTATTATGTTATACGATTGCTGGCAGGGGAGGAGGGGGTGTGGTTTGGTGTGTTGGAGTTCCCCTTTCTTGACTTTTATTGATTGCAAAGAGAGAGTGTGTTTCGTTTCGTTTCGTTTTGGGACAGCCAATCCCGCTCGACTGCTGGGCGACTGTTCGACTGTTCGACTTTACGCTTCAATTACTACTTGGACTTGGACTGCTTTCGGTGGCGGGTTCTCCGTTCACTTCGTGAGTTTGCCCCATATTTCAGGTATTTTTTACGCTACGCCTGACCCCATTAGGATACCGAAAATGTATTGTTCAAGAGTAGTGTGTGTGTGTGTGTGTTGCCGTGATTTGAAGTGCTTGCTTGCCTGCTTGAGGTCTTTCTATGGTCTATGGTCTATGGTCAAGCTTATGTAATGTGGGTCAAATGTGGGACAAATTTGGTAGTAAATTGGGGATTTCCCTAAATGGAAAACTCATCGCAGATGATAGTACCAGCTAATCCTTGCTAACCAATTTGCCCGAAGCGGGGGCCGTAATTTAGCCATTCAATAGCCACAAGCTAGAGCCAGTCCTGCCCTGAAGACTGGGCCAACAGGAAAGTGAAAGTGAAGTGAAGTGCCCGCGGGGGTGTGCGGTAGCTTATGATTATTTAAAGAAAATTGCAGTAAACATGCAATGCGGAGGCAGGCAGCCAGCCAGACACGAAGAACCCACCGTCAATCCACTTTGACTTGAACCACTTGACCACAGTCGAAAATGGACAGGAAGAATGACCGGCCAGTAAGGAAATGCAGACAAAGGGGGAATTGGGGTCACTCTCTTGGGACCGAATACTCGTTGTAGTTACCGCATATGACAGCACTTTGATGGGGACCCGATATCAGTCGCTTCACGGGATCGTTTTTAATGTAGAAATAGCTCTGTGTGTTCTCCGCCAGATGGGATTTGCCCAAAGTGAAAATGGCACCAGTGCTGGGTATATCCATCTCGTTTATCTTCTACTGTTTTGTTCGGATATTTTATATAGTAGTTTAGTTTTTAGATTTTCGATTTTTGACTTTGTTTCCGCAGTTATTGATTTGTATATCAATGATAGACTGGGAGGTTTTGCATATTTCTTCCTTTATTTTTTTGCCGGCTGCAGTTGCTCGTAATGTATATCTGTCGCTTTATATACACAATAATGCCATTTGGAGTTGCGTGTGCCGCACCGACCGACCACAGGCGGAGGGCGGGGGGGAGGACAGTTGACCGAAAGTTGACCGGAGTTGCAAGCTTGCGGCTTCTGACCCGGCGGCACTTCTGGTCAGTTGAACGTTTCAGCGCGTACTGGTCAGTCCTGACTAGCCAGGAGCTAGCTCTAGCCTCTAGCCTCTAGCCATGACTAGCCATACACATACACACACACACACACACCCCCACCAGAGTTGCCATCAATATTGGGCCATTTGTGCCCGTATAAGTATGCTATGAAAAAAGGCTTGCTGCTTGCCTGGTCGTTGGCTCGCTTCGTGTGGAGCGGGGCAGGAGGCAGGAGGAGGCCTGGCTTGGCATGGCCTGGGCTAGCCTGCCAGTTGCCACAGTGAGTCACCCTAACCCCAGGCAACATTTAAGCCAAGTTAAGTTATTCCGCTCTTATTTCGAGCAGAGGGAAAGTACTGGGGGGTCTCCTTTCCTCTTTCTTTCTCTTTCTCAAATATTTATGGCATTTGTGAGTAATGTTTGCAAATCTCTCAGTATACGAGCTGGAGACCGGGGAAAACGTAATGTTAAAAATAGCATTAATATATATTGTTGTATGTGCAGGTGAATGCAAATTGAGGCTGGCCCCCATCCCCACCCCCGTTGACCTGTTGACATTTGAATAAGGGAAAAGTGTGCCACCAAATTCGCGACACATTTCTCAAAAAAAGAAAACGTTAATTAATTCGTTTGGGGCGGGTCGTTCTTCCCGAGAAGTAGTTCTGTTTTCGTTTTAATGGCACATTCGCCATTAAAAAGGGGCCCAATGATAGATCCCATCCCCCATCTCCCATCCCCCATCCAGTGTTCGAGTGTGCCAGTGTCCCAGTCCTCAGCTACGACTGTTTGTTCACATTTGCAGACTTTCGCAGACAATTTGCGTCAATTAGTTGATTTTATTATGGGAACCTCAAAGAAAATACAATACAACAATATAATATGCACTTATTATTGTTCTAAATGAATGTGAATTGTTAAAGGTGTTTCTGAAGAAGGAAAATAGAAACGCCAACAGCAACAGCAACGACAACAACAACCGATAAAGGATAATTGCGAGGCCAGACTAGAGCTCCAGTTTTTGCATCCAGTTAGAAGGCTCATTTTACACGGTTTTAGCCTCAATTGAGAAACTAAACTTTCTATATGTATATATTTAGTACGAATGGTATACTCGCAGCATATACCACCTATATTATATGCATGTAAAACACCAGCAGCACTTTGGCGAACATGAACGCCCCACGAGTACGAGTACTCGAATGTCTATGTAATTTATGAATCCTCTAACAAAGTTGTTTGCCTCGCAAACTGCAATGGCTACTGTTGGCTTCTGTTGGCTTTTGCTGGTATTGGAGTTGGAGTTTGGGTCTCTCTCTCTCTGTCTCTCTCTCTGTTGCATGCCATTTCCTACCGCTCCCGTAGGTGTGCCGGTGTGCCGGCCAATGTGCCAGTTATCCGTGCTGTGCCTTTTGGGGGAGTCGCTCCCCTCCTTGATGCCTCGTTTGGAGGGAGTCATCCGCTGACTTGGCGAAAAGCAAATCTTATGCGTTCCGTTCCAGTTTGAGGTGCATGCAAATGTTGCCCTTTGCTGAACGTTGAACTCTGTTCAGTTTTGTTCGGTTCGGTTCGGTTCGTGAGTGGTTTCTTCTGCCTATTTTTAGTGCAGGCCGTAAAGTCGTGACAATTAGCCAAAGTACATTGAACTCTCTTCGATTGGGGCAGCAAGGAGATGTCATGTTTGTGAATGATGACGTAAATAGGAAAAGAAAAGGAACCCAAAGTCAGCTGTCGGAGGTCTCAGGCGGCATCGGAATGTGTCGAATAGCTTGACGAATCTATTTGGGCTCCCAAGTCAAGTAGTCCCCCGGTCGAAAGGTTGATTGAACCTCCCAATCGATAGGAGGCGCAGCCAGCAGCAAGAGAAGGGCTTTCTCCAATCCACTTTCCCTCTCTTAAATAACCGAAATTAGTCGGCTTGACCTTCAGTGGGGTCCTGTTTTCCCAGTGCCTTTTCTTACCTTTTCCCTTTTTTTATGTTTGGTGGCTTGGGTGGGATGGGTTTGGGATTTGTGTTGGTCTTTTCTTGGACTTCTCCCCTGAATGTGGCGTGCTCTTTTCATTTCGTTTTATTACCTGACTCAATGCTTGACCCACACAGGGCCAAGAGCCGCATCGCACCACTGGAGGTCCGAGAAGAAGGTGAAATGGCAATCATTGTGTAAATTGTTTACCAGCTAAGGCGCAAAAAAAAAAAAGAGGAAAGGAAAACTTGTTATTTTCTGTGTGGGTCTTCTTGGAATGCCCCTTCTTTCGCACTCGCCCATACCCTGGACACACGCTCTTTCCACACTTTCGCTTCACACACGCACACACACACATACACACACCTACACACCTACACACTTTTCTTTTCCTTCAATGTCAAGCGATATGAGCACGTTCCTGCAATTTATTTTTTTTCTGTTGTTTCACGTGGCCCCAGAGCACCCCTGATTATTTGTTCAAGCTACCAAAAAAAATATATGAAATTAGCTGGGAATTAGACGATTGTCACGCCCACGCGGCAGAAGAAAAGCGAAAGAGAAACAGCAACAGCAGAAGCAGCAGGAAGTGCCACAAAGGAAGCAACTAAATGTAGTCTACTTTTCGGCTTGCTTTAATTACAGAACCCAAAATGAGCGACGAGGAAGGGGAGGAAAAGCAGAGCAAGGGAGGCTCTGATCAGGAGAAGGAGGAGGAGGAGGTGAGGTCCGAAACGGAACTTATAACTAATGAAAGCGACAT
The DNA here is from genome assembly GCA_005876895.1 of Drosophila azteca. Classification (NCBI taxonomy): domain Eukaryota; kingdom Metazoa; phylum Arthropoda; class Insecta; order Diptera; family Drosophilidae; genus Drosophila; species Drosophila azteca. The sequence continues at coordinate 10,096,635 of VCKU01000011.1, read as the reverse complement.
CGGAGTAGAGGCTGAGAGAACGCCACCCACACCCACACCCACACAGACACCCGCACCAACCATTCCAATCGCCACTGCAACCCCAGACGCGGAATCTGATAAGAAGGAGTCCAAGGAGAGAGCCGCAGCACAGTGTGAAAGCAAAGCATTTAATGATGATGAAAGCCAATCCCAGGCAAAGGATGCAGCAGTGCAGAATGAGGATGAAAGCCAATGCCAGGTAAAGGATGCAGCAGACAAGAGGGAGAATGAAAGCCAACTCCCGGCAAAGGATGCCGCCAAGAAAGACGATGAAAGCAAACCACAAGTACAGGATGAAGAAGCCAAGAAGAAGGATAAAAGCGAACCCCATCAGGATTTTGCGGCCTACGCTAAGCATGTGACCTATGCCGAGAACGGCGATGCCATCTACACGGACCCCAGCAGCAAGCAGGAGTACAAATGGTGCAACAGTAAAAACAGCTGGCTGCCGATGAGTGGCACCGGGGAGGATCCGTACGAGAACGAGTTCTACAAGTGGTGTGATGAGACGAGCCAGTGGCTGCCCAAGACCCAGACGGAAACAGAGCACTACAAGTGGGATGAGGAGCAGCACACGTGGGTGCTCAAGCAGCAGCCGGGTCAAGATGCTGTCTACAAGCTGGATGAACAGGGCGAACGTACCTACACGGACAAAGATGGGACCGTCTACCTATGGGATGCTGAGAAGTCGGCCTGGTTTCCGAAGATCGATGACGATTTCATGGCCCAGTACCAAATGAACTACGGCTTCATAGACAACACCAGTGCCGGGGAGAAGGAGAAGGCCGACAAAGAGGCAGCCGAGGCGAAGCGCAAGGAGGAGGAACTCAAGCGAATGACGGCCGAGGCAGAGGCAGCCATGGCAAAAGACGAATCTGGTGTGGCAGCTTCAGCATCCATGGGCAAGCGAAAGGCCCCCGAGCCACCAAGTAAGTCCTGAGACATGGCCCGAACACAGAACCAGTTTGTAATGCTAAATTCCCTTGCAGAATGGTTCGAGATGGATCCCTCGCAGAACACCAAGGTATATGTGGACAATCTGCCATTGGACATCACCAAGGAGGAGTTCGCGGAGCTGATGGGCAAGTGCGGCATGGTCATGCGGGATCCAAAGACGCAGCAGCCCAAGCTGAAGCTCTACACGGAGGCGGATGGTCAGATCAAGGGCGATGGCCTCTGCGACTACATTAAGGTAAGGGAAAGGAGTACAAACTCCTTTTTTCGAACTTTATTCTTTATTTCACTTTATTTGCTGTGGCTTAACTGTAGATTTAATCTTGCATAAATATTATATGGTAATATTATAATATGTTTATCCATTCGATTTCATATTTCATATCTCTGATTCATATTCTGATCTCTGACTGATCCGATCTTCTGCTTAAGTTTCGCTGACTATTCATGTAGATTCGCTTTCTCTCTTCATTTCTCTTGGTTGTTGTGTTTTATGTATATATATATTGTATAGTAATAGTATTTAAAATTGGTTAGTGTACTATTAAAATGCATTTTACTTGGCTATAAAATTGCTTTTGCATTTGCGTTTGCGTTTGTTTCGATTATCGCTTCATTTCTTTTCATTTTAAACAAAATAAAACGTTAGAAAGACCCTCCGTCCGTTTCCGTTTCCGTCCAGTTTCCAGTTTTGAGGTATTAAAAAATACAAAAAAAAAAAATAAATGTACATTTAAACATACTTTAATCATTATATATATAACCTAAATAGTTAGTACATCGAATATTTGTATTATCAAAAAAATTCCTTAGTAAATTATTGCTTCTACGGTGCTTTCCCCAGGCTGCCACATTTCGAGGACACACTTAGTTTGGGGGGTGGGGGAAGGCAAACGAGGGATCAGTAAGGACTCTGCTAGCCATTCCCAACTTTCTATAGTTATATGTGATATTTCCATATATTTGTGTGCTCTAGTTTTTAAAATTCTTCGTGATTTATGGGCTTTAAAATTGCTCGATATTGTATATAGTTTATAGTTAGATATTTCGTGTGATTGGGTGGGGAGTGCTGTGTGTGTATGCCGTTGTGGGTGTGTCTATCCTAGACCTATATATAGGATATATATTCTATATATATAGCATATACTATATATATGTTTACTGTACAGTACTACATAGAGCTAGAGCGAAGTTCCCATAGAGATTAAGTGTTTCCCGGTCGCTCGAAACGATTTCCAAATATTTATTGAGGGCACATCGCTCGACTGCGGATCAAATGCAAATGAAACTGGGTTTCCCTCCCGGAACGATGTCCGGCTTAATAGTTCCTTCCTTTCTTTTCCTTTCCTAACTTTCCTTTCGTTTCCTTTCTTTTCCTCTCCTTCCTTTCTTCTCCTTGTAAATAATACTTTTGCGTGATTTCTTTTTCTTCTATTAAAAGCAAAAAAAAGCAATTAAAAAAGGGGATATCGGCCCAACTGGTTGTGCGGATACTAAACCAATTCTCGAACGATATGTCTCGGTTAGTAACGGGGATTAGTGCGTCGTCTGTAAAGGAGATTGGAAGAGATATATGTAGGACTGATGGGAGCCTACTCGGCGTCATTCAACCGCATGGCCTGCTGTATCCGCTTGAGCTTCTTTTCGTTTTGTTCGCGCAGCTTCTGCTCCTTCAGCTGCTTGCGCCGCTTGCGCATCTCGATGAACTTCTTCTGGTCCTCGGGACTCAGGGCCGAGACGCGTGAGGTGTACTCGCGACGCTTCTCTGCGAGCGTGGCCTGGACCAAAGCGTCGGCGGCCTTCTTGGCGGCCTCCAGCTTGCGGTTCTGTTCGGCTGCCTTGGCCTCCTTTTCCTGCCGCTCGGCATCCTCCTTGGCCTTGCGCTCCTCCTCAGCCTCGCGCATCTCCTTCTCTAGCGGGAGTTTCCGTGCGAGCTCCTCCTCCAGCACCTCCTTGCGCAGGCGCTCCTCCTCCTGCTCCACCCGCTTCTTATTGGCCTCGCGCTCGGCAATCTCCGCCTCGCGAGCCCTCTGCAGCTCCTCCCGCCGCCTGTTCTCCTCGTGCAGTCGCTCCAGTTCGCGCTGCTCGAAGATGCGCGTCTCCTCCAGGCGCTTCAGCTGCTGGCGCTTCTCCTCCTCCTCCTGTTCGCGGCGGATCTGCTCCTGGCGCTGACGCTCCTGCTCCTGCAGCTGCTCTTTGAGGGCCTGCTCCTCGCGGCGCTTGTTCTCGCGGGCCTCGGCTAGCTGCCTCTCTTGCTCAGAGTTGGCCTCGGCTATGCGCTTCTCGTGCTCCTCCCGCAATCGTTGCTCCTCGGCCAGCCGCTCGGCGGCATTGCGACGGTCGATCTCTTCCTGCTCCTCGCGCTGCTTTCGCATCTCCTCCTCGCGGGCACGGCGCTGCTCGGCCTCGCGCTCGCGCTGCTTCTGGATGCGTTCTAGTCGCAGTTTCTCGGCCTCATCGTCGGCTGTGCGCTGACGCTCCTCCTCCGCCTGCCGCTGTTTCAGTTGCTCCAGTTCGCGTTCGCGCAGTCGCTGCTGGTACTCCCGATCCTGTTGGTCACGCTGCTGCTTTTCTCTGAGTTCGCGGATTTGCTTCTCCTGCTGTTCCTTGTGGTCCCTTTCCTGCTGCTCCTTCTGCTGTCGTTCCCGCTCCTCCTGCAGCTGCTTCTGCTGCTCCTCCTTCACCTGCTTCTCCTGCTGCTCCTTCTGGTCGTGGATGGCCGCTCGCACGCGCAGTTCCTGCACTTCAGGTTCTGGCTCTTGCTGTTGCACCTGCTCCCGCTCACGCTGCAGTCGCTGCTGTTCCTCCCGCAGCTTGCGCTGGCGATCGCGACGCAGCTGGCGGTTCTGCTCTTGGCGCTCCTTCTTGCGCTGCTGGCGACGTCTCTCCTTTTGGCGCTGGCGCTGCAGCTTGCGGTCGTACTGGGTCATCTGCTGGGGCGTGGGCGAGGCGGGCAGGACGTCGTTGTTGTGGTTGTTGGCCAGGTTAGCGGGCGCAAGAGCGGCTGTGGGTGCGACGGTGGTGGATGAGACGCGTGGACGCTTGCGCGGACGCTGCTGGGGCGTCTGGTGGGAGTTGACATCGTTGGGATGAGGGGGCTGTGGGCGGTTGCGGGGCTGATTGCGACGATTGTTCTTGCGGCGACCGGGAATGATCATCTCCTCATCGCTGCCCTCGGCCTTCACCCGACGATGGTATCTGTAAGACAGGAAAATACTCATTAATTTCCACTTTACTCTTTCCAGGTGGAATCTGTTAATCTGGCGCTAAAGATCTTGGATGACTACGAGCTGCGGGGACACAAGATTCGCGTGCAACGCGCCCAGTTCCAGATGCGCGGCGAGTACAATCCCGCGCTCAAGCCCAAGCGCAAGAAGAAAGACAAGGAGAAGTTGCAGAAAATGAAGGAAAAGTGAGTGGCCAAGAGAGGAGCGACACCTGCATCCTCACAAGTGTTCTTTGTTCTTTGGCAGGTTATTCGATTGGCGTCCGGACAAGATGCGCGGCGAACGCTCAAAGCATGAGAAGACGGTCATCCTCAAGAATCTCTTTACCCCAGAGCTCTTCGAGAAGGAGGTGGAGCTGATTCTGGAGTACCAGAACAGCTTGCGGGACGAGTGCAGCAAGTGCGGGATGGTCCGCAAAGTGGTCATCTATGATGTGAGCTTTGACCAAAAAAAAACTCTAGAGAAAAAACCCAAAAATTTAGTAATTTGTATGCTTTTTTCAGCGCCATCCAGAGGGCATTGCTCAGATCAACATGTCCTCGCCGGAGGAGGCCGATCTGGTCATACAAATGATGCAGGGACGCTTCTTTGGCCAGCGACAACTGACCGCTGACCACTGGGACGGCCAGACCAAGTACAAGTGAGTAGACAGCCACTGCATTACCGAAAAGCGGACTCTAATTGCGGCCTCATTTCAGGATCGATGAGTCGGCTGTGGAGGCACAACAGCGCCTGTCCAAGTGGGATGAGTACTTGGCGGCCGAGGAGGCGGATAAGCAGGATAAGCAGGATAAACAGAATGCAGGAGAGGAGAGTGCAAGTGCCTAGGGCTAGCGATGAACCGTGGCCTCACCTGCGATCCTTGTCGTTGCGATCGATTATCTCCAGGACCACCTCGTTGGCCCGCTCGTTGGGATAGGTGGCGTTCCAGCGATTGTAGATCTTGTAGCGGTTGGCCTCGCTCACCTTCGGCATCTTGTGCTGGCAGATGAACCGCAGCTTGTCCGGGCAGGAGCGCGCCGACCAGCGGTACTTCAGGCTCGGATCGTAGACGGCGCAGTTGTTGTCGTTGGGCTGGCTGTTGGAGATAAGTTGCACATAGCTAGAATTGTTGCTTAAGCGTTAAATCAATGGAAATAAAGAAAGAAAGGACAGAGCATCTGAAGGAGCGCATCACTTACGTGGGATCCATTTGGCTGAACGAGTCGTAGGTGAGGTTGCGGCCGCTCATGCTCCACTGCCAGAGATGGTTGCGGTGGTCAAAGGTGGCCCCAATCCACACTGGTTCGCGATCTAAGCATTCAAGTTGGGATACATTTTCGCGTGAAACACAGCTAGTTGCTAATCGAATGTCCCTCACTCACCTCCTGTCTGGGCATCCTGCTTCTGCAGGAACACCCTCAGCTTGCGGTCGGCATACTTCAGGGGCTCGGCCAGATTGGCGTTCTTGTCCTTGCAGAAGAAGTGGGCCTCCAGCCAATTGCTGCGCTGGCTCACCAGCGAGTAGCAGTCGGTGCCGACGCGCTGAAACTGCGGCGGGCACATGGCGTACATGCGACGCCTGTTGGGCCGCGCCGATGGAGCCAGTGCACTCAGGACCTGGTCCGGCGAGTGGCCATCAAAGCTGACCGCCGCGCTGGCTCCGCTCGCATGCAACTCCGCCCGGATTGTGTGTGCAACTGCGCGAGATAACGAGATGCTCAATAAATCATGCCGCGTGTGCAACCGCTAACCGCTACTCACATAAAACTAAGATAAATACTTGACAGCACAACATTCTATGGCTGCCACTCATTGTGATTCCTTCTCGTTGATGGGATTTTTTTCTCCTGTTGATGGCACTGCGTTTCGTGGAAGATTCTCTGGTGGATGGTGGCTGCTTGTTGGTTGTTGGTGGTTGGTGCTGGCTTCTCCTTGCTGGTCTTGCTCTTTACATCGCTCAACCGGATGAGGGGCTGGAAGAAACAAGAAGAAAAAAAACGAAACCAAATGAGCATTCGTTAATCTCTCAACTCGTCTGCTTATCATAATTTTTTGTTGCTGTTAGATTATGCAAATATTTATCAGAGAGCCTCTTAACAAGTGTTTCCGCTGATGGATGGACCTGCGAACGCCTCCACACTTTGCCAAGAAGACAAATTGAGCAAGCTTTATAATATATTTGAACAGATTTATTTTATTTATTGGTCGTCTTCGTCTTCGTCTCCGTCTTCATTTCATTCATAAGCAACTCTTGGCCGCCCGAAACTGGTCGGCACTCGGCCGGGCGTCTCTTCTTTGCCCTGTCAGTGGCTCATTTGCTGTGGCTTTTGTGTAGAATTTCAATTAGCACTTTCATAACTTTAACCACCTTGTCAGGTGAGAGACACCGTGGGTCCGGTCCGGTCCGGCCCGGCCTGGTCCGGCCCGTTCGTCTGCCACTGCCACCGCGATGCTCGTTGTTGCATTCTATTTTCAATTTGTTGACACACTGCCCACAAGAGTGCGCTACTGTCCGCTCTCAGTGTGTGCGTTGCAGTGACCCACTTTGGCCCAACAAATGACTTCGAGTGTCGTGGGTTAATCCGCAAACTGTTTCACCAGAGGGCTGTGGGGTTTGGGGGTGAGGGATGAAAAGTTGGCTATTCTTAGCTGAATAGCCTTTAAATAGATACTCCCTTGCCATTCATCCACTTAGATAAATTGTTATCTTCTTAAGGGCACCTTATCATTCACATTTACGAGTATTATCTACAATTGTGGGGAAAAAAGTCACAGTTTGCTTGAAGGAACTACAACGGGGGGATGGGATGGCATTCGAGAGGAAAGAACGATTGGCAAAGTCGATACTTTGGAATAACATATCTCGATCCCTTTTGTAGTTGACCAGAGCTTCTTGATCTTGAGATGCCCCAACTATGTCGCTGGAGCTTATCCCGAAGGATGCTCGGAACACCACAGCGGTACTAATCGAGGAAGAATGCCTCTTAATCCGGTGCAAAGGAGTAGGAATGTCCGACATGGAGGAGAAGGGGTAAATGGTTAATGAATCGGAAAGTCCTGTACTCTGGGGAATTTTCCATTCAGTATTCGATTTGATTTTCTTTGGCATTTTGCAAAGACAGCATATAATGATGGATTTTTCCGGTTTTAAATGAAAGTAAAAATGATTTATGTGTGTATTTATCGGAAGATAGTCCATAGTTTGTGGCCACATTTTCACCCATAAAATGAAACTTCAATTCATGAAAAATTCATGACTTAAAAGCAGTCAGCACGTGCACTTATCAAGCAGCTCTCTCAACAGTTTGTATGTATTTATTTGTGGGCTTGATTGTGTCATTTTAATTGAGCCATTAGAGCGTGTGGCTAATTCACCGCACCCCTTGCCATCCCATTCCATTCCGTCTCATCCCATCCCATGCCATCCCATCCACTCCCCAAGAGACAAGATAGGCAGATAGACACACGTATGCACACGACTAATCATATATAATTTCAGTAAAATAATGCAGGCCCGCGAAGACATAACAAATTAAAACGGGGCAAAAGGGGAAACAAAGAGTTAAAGAAGTAAACACAAGCCGGCTTTCTGCTGCGGGCCACCACGACAGCCACCAGGCAGCAACTCGCTTGACGGCTTTGCCAGACACGCTGGCTTTAGCCGGGTCTGTTCAGTTCGGGTGGGGCTGTGGCTGCGGCTGCGGAGACTGGTGCTTGTGCCTCCGGCCTGGTCTTGGCCGACAGCAATCGACAACAAATTCCTCAACGATGACGTCTTGACATTCATTATGGGCTGCTACCGATCTTGGCAAGGTCCAGTAGTTGTAATTGTCGTCTCCGGTGTCTGTCTTATTGTCGGTTGTCTGATTGTTTGCTTATTTGTTTACTTGCTTGCTGGCTGCCTGGTTTGTTAGCTCACCCCCAAGATGATGATGATGATGATGATGACGAGAACTCGGCGAGCGATAGACCTTCATGGCGGCGCCGACATTCGTCCATTACAACTTGACATTTGTTTGAGTGGCTAATAAAAAATACAAAAAAAAAAAGAGACGCCACATCACCCACACACCCACACACACACAAAAAGGCCGCGGAGTGGGCGATATTTGACTGATTTATGACCCACTTTGGATGCAGTTCTCTGTGGGAGAGCGAGCAGACGACATTCAAATGGCATTCGAGACACAAACAGACCAGACCAGACCAGCGTGCCCCATGGGCTATGAGACTTGTGAATGGGACACACGCACAGCTGGCTGGCTAGCCTTGATCTTGAACTTGGGACTGGAGCTGAAGCTTGGGCTGGGGTTGGGGCCGCGCTGTGCCGTCAATCTGTTGCGAGTATCTGGTATCTGTGTCTGGCTCTCTATTACAGCCTCCACGAAACGTTTGCAGCTCAGAATTTGTTTTTAATTGGATTTCTCAACAAGTTCCAGAGAAACTTAAAAAGCCACGCACTGACACTCGGCAAATCAATCAAAGAGGCTCCCCCCCATCCCCAAACAAATCTAAGCCCAAAAAAAAAGTATAGAACCAAGCGGCTTAATGCCGAAAGAGGTATACGCGTACAACTTTTTAGAGCTGAATCTGGCAATCAGGCAATCTGGCAGGCAGGCACGCAGGCAGGCGGGCAGGCGGGCGCCCAGAACCTTTTTCATAACCTTGCCCAACAGTTGGAGGTTAAATCTAAGACCATCAAAGCAGCGACACATCGGGGCATGGACGACTCTGCATGGGAATGAAAAACGCACGTGTGACCCGCTTCAAGATGTTTGATAAATGAGGCACAGAGTCTTCTCCGGGTGGGGTGGGTGTGGTTTTTTGGCGGCGGTTTCCTCGATTCGGGAACTCAATTTACATTTATGAGGTGCTATTTCTGTTCTGCCTGGGAATTAACATAAATTATGGAGTTCCAAGAAGTGTTTATGCCCATTCGATGATATATGATGAGTAATTTGTGCGTAATTATCATTCCATCAACAAGAACGGAATCGGAATGGAGAACAGGAACAGAAACGGAGGAGAGAGTATGAGAGGGCTTCTCCTAATTGAGATCTCTTCAACAGATCATCAGCCGCACACCCACGCAGTCGCACACACAGACACACACATCAATCGCTCATTCATCGCCCAAGTATAGCCATCGATGATCCATCAATCAAATACCCCATCGAACTCGAGTTGAAAGCAAAAGTTGAATGGCTTCCCCAATGGCAACATCTTTGGACTTAACCTCTTGACGTTGGGGTTCAATGCGAACCGCTGCCGAACCTACAAATATTTCAAAAACATAACTTAGAATTATCCGTATTTGGGGAAGTGGACAAATTGGAGGCATTAATCTTGACGATACTCGTGCGTGTACGGACGAGTCTGTCCGCGTCTGTCCGTTGGGGGAGGGTCTGTCCTCTAGGGGCCTTGCCATAATCAATTATGGGGAATCTGCTGAACAAAATTAACCCGTTCTTGGCATAATTAAGTTGCCTGCAAAATGAATTTGCATAATTTCTGTTTCTGTTTCACTACGGACTTAAGAAACAAACAAACAGGCCAAATCGATGGCACAAATTGTTGACTAAATACCAGTTTGCGGTTAAATTAAAGGTAAACTCTAGTATGACGTACATGCATACATATATACATACATATGTATGTGGATGGTGCTCAAGGAAGTTGAAACATTTATAGAGACAACATACTTTGGCTGTTTTCGCTTAATTAATTTATGCGCATTTCATTGATTTACGAGTATTATATGCAGCCGCAACTTGAACCAAATGAAATAGTTTAGCGGCAAAAGTAAGCAACACAGTAAGAGGCACAGGGAATAGCAGAAGCAGAAGCGGTGTCCCCACAAATGGCAGCCATAAATTGTTGTGGCAAATCACAGAGAGTGGCAGTGCAATTTATAGGCAACTTTGCAACAGATTCCCCACAATCACCAGCCAGCCACAATTGCAGAGTTTCCTTCTCCGCCGAGTACTCGGCTCCGCCATCTTCGTCTCCATTCTCCTTCTCCTTCGTGCTTCAATAGCATTGCAAAGTGGCCGAGAAATGTTTTCACAGCTGCCATCGACCCGCATCCCCTTCCAATTGGCTGCATTTTCATGCTTCACCTGTGCGGAATCTCTTCAAGAAGAGCCAACACGTAGCTATCTCCGCATCAATCCTGCCTTTTGACTGGAGCTTTCCAACGCCGCACCGAACCGCACCGCGCCTCGCCGCGACGTGCTGCCTTCTTCCTTCCTTCGATTCATTCATTCATTCTTGGCCGCGGCGCACATCCCCTTTGGCTAGTTCTATCCCACTGATACGTGCCCCCTCGGGGCCGCCCTTGCTCCCCTGGCAGCTGAAAAAGTGAAAGTCATTTTGTTGCAGACAAGTCATTGGGGGGCCTGTCGCTGAGGTCCCCATGCGACGCGTGGCGTATGCGCAATATCAAGTATACGCACAGCGAGGCATGAGGCTGCATTTTTTAATTGAATTCGACTGCATTTAAAGTTTGAAAGTTGAAATTCATTTACAGTTTCGCCCGAAAACTTTTTTAATGAGTTTAGATGAATTTTAAATGGATTTCTCTCTTCTTCTCTCTCTCTCTCTGTCTCTCTCTCCAGCGGATAGCACTCAATGAGGCAGTCTGAAGATTGTTGATTAGTTCTTTGGGTGCGGCATAGCCATAGTCGTATAAAGTGACCGCACTAAAAATTAAAGCACCCCGAAGGCGTTCTGCGAAGCGCTTCGCTTGGCCAGCACTCATAAATTCAGCCGAGGATTATGTGATTCATGGAAGAGCCACTGGCAATTCATCAGAACTCATGCCCCAGGCATCACAAATCAACTCAACTGCAATTTGGATCCCTCAAAAATCACCTATCAATCACTTCTACCTGCTTCGAAGCACCGCAGTGGCTGTAGAGCACACAGTCACCGTCACCGTCCTACCCCAAAAGTTATGACATAACTCAGCTTTCGGGGTCCCCGGCACCTCCCCATCCACATCCACATTAGTATCTGCTGCAGCCATCACTTGAGGCTGCGGCCTGACTTTGAATCGCAGCACGTACCCACACCCGCACCCGCACCCGTACCCCGGCTCCAAGATATCTGCCGAGTGTCTGTGTGCATTTCAAGCTGCGAGACAACGACTGGCAACGTCATCGACCAAATAAACTGTCGGATTGACTCGGTATTCGGTATGCGATCCGATCCAATCCGATTCGATTCGAGGCAGATTTTGCACTGGGCGCAGGCGCCGGCGGCTGCGTCAGCATCGCATCTATAACACGTACTACACTATACAGTACTTGAGACCCACCAGCAATAGCTGGAGCTCAAACTGAAACTGGAACTGGAACTGTGACAGTGACTGGATGAAGTGATGTCATGCCTCTTAAATTTATGCCGCACTATTTGCTCAAGGGGCGCCCCAGTCTATCTATCAGTATCAGTCGGCGATACACTTTGAAAAAGCACGTGAAAAGCACTGAATTCTGCAGTCTATATATTATATATCTGAGAATGATCAAACAACGAAGATTCAGGGGGCCTAGTTATTCCTCTCACACTTAGTATACAACTATTATCTCAATCTAACATCTACACAAGACATTGCTGGGAAAGTATTGGAAGTATTGGATCTTCGAACATCCTATTCTCTCTGCAAAGGTTTCCATATTTTCTTCCAGTGTGTTTCCCAGCGATGATGTAAATTCTGTTTGAGCGATCTTCGCATTCTCTTTCTGTCTATGTAAATAGATCTGTTTTTCTATTTCGAGTTATATATAGCGATATATATGTATGTACGTTTGTGGGTTTTGTGTGTCGTTTCCATTGACATAAAACTGTCACTTGAAGTAATTTTTTTGCTATAATTTTTTGTTGCTTTCCAGCGACGAAACTGTAAAAATATTTTCTGTTCATTTTTTCAAGTTCAAAACTTGGACAACAAAAAAGCGACATCAAATATTTGTGAAAATTAAGGCTGGAAAAGCAAACAAATTTTGTGGAACTTTGCTTTCCGGATTCTCATGCTCATGTTTTTTGAGGAAGACAATGAGGTGAACGGTGGGGCGGGGAGGGGCGGGGAGGAGCACAAATTGTTTTGGCGATGGCATCTGAGGGCCAAGTAAGTTGACCATTCTGCTGGCCATTGTTTGTCTGTTCTGCTTGTCGCTGCTGAAGCATCTCGTCCAGCATCTCGCTTTGCCATTTCGGAGCTGATGCTGGAGCTGAAGTTGGTGCTGGACACTTTATGGTTGTTTGCAGTTTTTGGGGAGGACCACAAATTTGTCGGCGCGTGTCATGACACACACTTGACACTGGACCATGGAACATGCTCGGACACACTGCTCTTCATTTCAGGGTAATTTTCCCTGAAATGCAGGCGGCGGCTTTCTGCCTCGGATCTGGCTTCCATTATCGACGCACGCATTTGTGTACGAAATTCTGGGTTCTGGGCTCTGGGTCCTGGGTCCTGGTGCTGGTCCTGTTTTTGGCCCTTGTTCCTTGTTCTTTCTATTCTGGTTGTTCGTGTCAACGATAAATCAAAAGTTTTATCTTGTTTGTTGACCACACTGTCCCCCTAACTCTCCATACCTCCCCTAACCGCCTCCTGCCCCCCTTCAGCCACACATGACTTGGCCCCGAAATCATTTACAGGCTGGAAATTTGTTGCTTCGTCTCTGGTTTTTGTGCTTGTGCTGCAGAAAATGCTGGGTGCTCGCATGGCGCATAATCGCATTATGAAATGAAATATTCTTAGTCCGGAAATATTCAACACATCACGTATACGCAGAGTTGACAATGGGCGACTGGCAGGATGGCACTCCTGTTACAGCAATGTTGAATATCCGCTTCACATTCCGCAGACACAAACAAAACATTTTCATTTCCAATTGGACCGTTTTTTCCCCCCACTTTGCCCGGTTCCCGGTGCATTGAACCTACGCGCTACAGGACACAAATGGAAAATGATTTCCGTTCGACTGTAATTTATAGTCAACGGACTACGGACTACGGATTGTGACTGCTACTCCTGCTCTTACTCTCGCTCCCACTTCCACTCCCACTCAGAGAAGACCACACCAGCTGCTGCTGCTGCATCATTTTATCCCCTTACTCGTTTATCCAACGATTTGTTGACTTAACAGCTATGCAAAGTCTAGCATACATACATACACACATACATACATGTATGTATATTCCAGTAGGCGTGGCATTAGTGCCTACTAATGGAGGATGCGTCGGCAGATGATGATGATGCTATTCTCGACACTCTCCGAGTGCCGCATTTGGCCTTTTTTAATCTATATTTAAATTTTCCACCATCAAATGTCAAGGCAAACCATTCCGAGAATCGCCACAAAAATCACAAATCAAAGCCGATATCTCTCAAATCAAATTACGTTGCTGGCCAATCCGTAAAATCAACGGTCCGCAAATGGTCAAAACACGCAAAACAAAAACGACAGAAATATAAGAAAACAAGAAAAAACTGTGACAGAACAAATGGCATGCAAATTGGCAACGATCTGTGCGATCTGTGAGCAAGTCATAAATGAAATAAGACGAGAAAATCTTCCGTGACTAAGCCATGTTGGAGGAGTGCTTCGCTCGGAGATATGTACTTGCCACTGAATCATTTGCCAAGCCAAGCCAATGTTGCGGTCTACTCCATTGACTCATTCAATTAGCCATGCAAGTGCAGCCAAGACATACATACATACATATACATGTTGGTAAGTGACGACTTTGAAACAAATTGTTCAAATATTGGCCAACTATCAATATTGGTTCGGGCATTAAGCAAATGGCTGCGTTAAGGCCATCCTGTCGCACGAAATTTATTACGCATTCGCCACGTGCACCTCTCCATTGGTGTGTTTATTCAGTTATTAATTTATATGCCAGACCATTCGCAGGAGAAATGTCCACTCTGGCATCGCCACCTTATCGCTAACTTATGACTGCCGCCTGGAGCTGCCACATTCTCTCTCCGTGAAATAAAAAAGAAATATATGCACATGGCGATAGTGCCACAAAAGAATCAACATAAATACTCGACTGGGCTTCGGGTTAGCGCTTTCCCAAGGGGTCGGCGCTGGAGCTGGTAAAGAGTGAGGAAATAAATATAAATAAGTGTAAATGAAAACCGTACACGGCGCAACGGAAAGGCGGCTGTCGGAACGGAATCGGAGTTGGAGACGGAGACGGAGGCGCAGCAAAAGCAAAAGCAAAAGATGAAAACCAAAATCGCCGCATGGCATTGCGCAAAATGTGCGGCAAATATTGACAAGCCGCAAAGCAGTGGGAAAACACAATGGCTGTGTGGGGGGGAGAAGAGGCGAAGCGGCGAATCAGGCAGGCAGTGGCAGTGGCAGTGGCAGCCACAATTGTGTGGGTGTTGGTGGCTATGTGGTGTTTCGGGTCTGGGGGTCGGCTGTGCCCTGCCGCTCAAATTGCATTAGCAAAATGAACTGCAGAAACGATATGCAACCGATATCGTTGGAAAATTTATTCACACTTTTATTGCTGTATGGATTTTTAAGTGTAAGTGAAAATTTATTCCGAGTCTGGGAAAACTCGAAAGTAATAATTATAATTGACAAGCGAATGGATCGGTTATACTCCACAGATATGCCAGAGGGCATTAGCATATTTTCAAATGGTTTCTCTTACCTATTAAAACGATGCCTTCGAGTGTCCGTCAACAAATAGATTTTTCAGTTGAAAGAACTGCAATAAAGAAACAGACGAAAATCAATAAAATATTCGCAACCGAGAGAACACATCTATACGGTCTGGCCATCAACATTGTACTTAATCGCTGCAGAAGAGCCGAAACCATTTTGAATTTCCATTCTTGGAAAAAAGCATTTTGACATATTGAAAGGCGAATAAAAATGGCAGCAAAGTAGCACTAGGCGGCGTCAGCGCAATGTGCTCCACATTCAATAATAATAATAATTCTAAATGTGTATCGCCTGCACTTGAGCATGTCCATTCAGGAGGGAGGGAAGAGCCACAGCCTTACGTTTGATCTGATCTGATCTGATCTGGCAGTTCTTTCAGAAGCTGCCCCAAAGCTGCATTTCAGTTCCTTTGTTTGTTTAGATTGCGGCGGATTCGATGTCTGTCAGCTGGAAATGTTTATTTGCGAAGAGATACGAGTAGGAGATGTCTAACTAAGGGGCAAACGCAGACTTCCCCACCTTTCCTCCTATTACCCAAATATTTGCTGATGCTGGCTCTTTTCTTCTACTGTTTCTTTCAGCCGTGTTGTTTCTGCTTATGCAAACTGAAATTCCGTAATTATGCTCTGCTCGAGAAGGTCTTTTCTTCTTATTTCTTTCTGTTTTTAGCACAAATTTAGCATTTTTTGTGGCTGATGGATAGGGAGGCGGGGAGCAGCACAAAAAGGAAGTGGCACAAAAGAAGTCTAGAACCCGATATAGTAGTAGATGAGGAAAAATATTGCATAAATTTGCCGCCAGCTTTGAAAAGTTGATTTGAATTTAAATTTGAATCGAAATCGAAATCGGAGCAGACTACGGGAGTCTGTGCGATGATGCTGGTCGCGTCGTGAAGCAAACAAAAATTGAATTAATAATTGTGCCAACGATTGCCACCCCTGTTTCCCCTATTTCCCCTGTTCCCCCCTGTTTTGCCCCACCAGTCAGCCATGCGTCTCCTACTGTTCTTCCTGCTTTTAATTTCGAGTTTTTGCGTTTAATTGCCATTTTGCATATGAGAGAATAAAACGAAGAGACGGAGAAAGAGAAAGCGAGAGGGAACGCTGCTCCCCCGTTCAATTGATAATTTATTAAATTCCGCTCAAGTTTTGGCAATAAATTTCAATTCGTTCAACCCAAAAATGATATTGTACCAGAGATACAAAAGTTGAACAATCAAATATAGGCGCAGTCTCATAATTTGTGTCAATTGAGACTAATCAAGACGTTGGCGATTGGTATCTATTTTGCCATTGCTATTGCTATTCCCACTACTTCTCCCCCTCCCCCTGTAGATAGGGAGTCAGTCACCTGAGCTATGATTAGATAGGCGGTGTCGAACATGACGTCGAAACGGGGTCTCTCTGCTCAACGGGTACGGATATGGGTACGGGTACACTCAGCCAAGTGCAAATAGAAAGTGAGTCTAGTCTGAGCAAAAGCGATACGCAGTGTACGTAAACGTCTTTTGTCAACGCCATAAAGGACAAGCTAAATTGCAACTTTGTCTCTGTGCAATCTCTTCCATTCGATTTGCATAACAGCCAGGGTAATACAAAAGGAGCTTTTACCCTCCCCTCCCCGACCCTTCCGCTATCCACCACTCTACAGTTTTGTCGGGAAAAACAAGCAACAATTGCGGAAAGCGGACAAATGTCAAAGTGCACGGTAGTTATAGCAAAACTTTGTAAAGTGCAAATGCTCTGAAAAGATCTAAAAATAAACCAGAAACAAATGCAGTACATTGGTGGGGCGGGGACGGGGACAGGGACGGAGACAGGGACTGGTGCTTCAGCATTCAAACAATTCAAGCAGGAGGCAAGAGAAAGTAGTGTTGGGCTGGGAATTGAACAAAAGAACAGTGTTGAGTAAGGGAAAACTTATGCCTAGCATTGATGACTATCGATGCATGCAACCCTGACAATGAAATTTAGTTTCTGTCAAATTCTGTGAGAGAAAATTGCGACAAAAACTAAAGCGTTTAGCAGTGCGTGCATTACTAGAAAAACCAAGTGGTATTTTAACTCGAGACGATTCTGTTCTTCATGTGAGTACAAATATATCCAACGTATTTCCATGGACAACGCACAATGGAGAATTTGGTGGTAAAAACAGCTACAGAGAAAGCTGTAAGTTCGACAAAAAAGGCCTTTAAAACTGAAGTTTTTTTGTGGCTCTGCTGCAGATTTATTGCTGATAAGAGAGGGCCTACATATGTATGTATGTATCTACATATGCGAGTACTCATATTCAATTATCTTTATGTGGCATCATCTGTAAGGTAAATATACATATGTACATGTACATATGTGTGTACAAGTGGAGACGAATTGTTCGGGCATAACCTCACTAAGATGCCGCACTTTGTGTATTGTGAATTGTGTGGATAGGCCGCGTTGTAGGCCAAGCAAACTTGTTTTCTTAACAATAATAACTTACAATAATTGTTATTGTTGTTGGCATTTTACACAATTTGACAGATTGACAAACGTCCGAATTGGCTTCCGTGGGACGGCAATCGAATGACCAGCGACCAGCGACCATTGACCATCTGGCGACGACTATGCTCTGCTCTGCTCTGCTCTGCTCCTCGGGGTCTCTAATTACGCAAGTGCATGCATTGATTGTGTCATTAGCCATTTGCAGTGACCGGAGATCGATCACTTGACGCCGTTTAGCCGGCAGAAAAAAGTCGTGCAGACTTTGATTTTGATTGGCTTTGGCTGGAGATTGGCTCCAGGAGATTTGTAATGAGGCCTTAACTACATGATCATTATCCAAAAACTGAACAGCTTTTAGATTTTCTTTTCTTTCGCTTCGTCGTTAGCCTCCCTCCCATCGACCTTTGGCGAGCAGAGTTCATGTGGTTCCGTTAGCGAATCTCTGGTCAGGAGAAGGAGAACGTGACTCCTCAACCTGTCCGCTAGTTCCGGCACCGAACGGCCTGTCATAACCATTATGCCGCCCTCCGTCAACAGATGGGCTTCCAGAGAACACTGGGAGAGAGGGAGCCCAGGGGACCCAGTAGAACCCAGTAGATCGTGCCACAGACACTCGGAGGAGTTCTAAGGCGAAAATGCGATTCGCTGGCGTGGGCTTAACGGTCCAGAGATTGCCGCGAGCCGCGAGCGACTGGAGTCAAGTCAAGACAAGTCGAGTCGAGCCAAGTCGAGTCGCGTCTCGATATCTCAATAGATTTATCTGGTCTCGTCGGAAACTGGAACAATTTGTTGTGCTTTGTGCCTGTCCAGCCGACGGGGCAATTTGCTGGCAACTGAGTCACTCGGGGCACTTGTGTGCACTTGGGGAAAGGAGAGCCAGCGACTTCTACAGTAATCGGCTGCTCAATCAATTTGCTGCAGGTTTGTCCAACTGTCGTCTGTCGCTCTGTTTGCCGATTTCAGCTGCAAGCTTATCGAATTAATCGTTCGAATTAGCCCGTTTTGGCGGGGAAACAGCTCTGGACAGCTCTGGACAGCTCAATTTGCACTGGTTGCATCGTGGTTTCATCGTGGTTGCATCGAGGCATGGTGGCATCGAGACCAAGAGACCCATGTGGAAATTGCGGCAATTATTTTGTTTGTCGTCGGAGCAAACAACTTGTGAAATTCTCCCACCACAGATGAGGCTCCTCTTGTTAATTATGAATGAAATTTATGCGACAATGGGTGCAACCGCGAATGCGACCGCACAAATTTGCATGGGACATGGGAGGCTGGTACATGGGAGGGGGAGTGGGTGAGCGGGTGGGGCATATGACCGAACAGAGCCTTAAACGGTAGCGCTTAAAGGCAGACAACAACAGATCGGGCAGATAGGGGCGAGTTCCTTCTACAAATGTCAGCCATGAACGCCCACAAAGCACGACCGTCGTCATAAAACATACACATCATCATTATCATCGTCATCATCATCATGATCGCACCGACCCTGGACAGAGGGGGTGGGGGAGGAGGCAATTTGTTCAATTGCAGCAGCCTCTGGGGCGTCACAAATGCGAATCTCTGGCAGATCTACTCGTAGCTGTCTGGCATCTAAAGTACTCAGCGGCTCCTACTGCAACTCCTACGAATACATTTCCCTTGCGGTCTGACACAGTAACCTCGTGGCTGGGCCTCCACTCTCCCCCATCCCCCCCGCACTCTCCTTGCTGTTTGCCTTATGACTGATTAAGTATGCTCCACGTTTCGGCCAATCCATGACGGAGCGGAGTCGGGAAGATTTGTCATTTCACAGACAATAGCCAACATTTACGAGTAAAACAGGCAGCCTCCACTTGGGAGCCACCGTGTCTATGTCTGGTGCGATTCTGTCTTCGGTTTCTTGGAAATCCATTCAACTGCAAATATTTGCATAACTCATTAGAAGAGATGTACGAGATACAAGATACGACAAACGACAGACGACAAGGGAACATACATACTCGTACATAGACGTTTAGAAAATAAATATGCGGGGTCGCATTGCCGCGATCGCATAAGGCATAAGGAAAATATTTTAATTAGTTTTCGGGGTGTGGCAGAGACATTTTCTTTACGAATCGGTGGCTAATTGCCGCTGCCCCGAACAATCCAAGCGAGGCATCTCTTTTGTGTTCAGCATTACGGAAAGATTGTCTACAGATGTTCAGAGAGAGAGAGAGAGGGTTGAACAATGGCAGAGGAAGTATGAGAATGAGAGGAGACAGGAAAGGAACTCTGTCCTGAGTAGATTTTACAGCACTAGCAGCACTCTTGGCCCTTTTATGAACACTCTTTTCACTTACTTTACTATGGTGTCACCTCTAATCAACTCTTACTTTGAGTTACAGAATTATTCTACAAAATGAGTGTCTACGAGAAAATTCTGGCCAAAGTTGTGGACCACATGCTGGCTTTGAAGAACCTTGAGGCGGATGAGCCACTGAAACTCCTGATGGCCCGCGAAATGGGCGCCAGTAAGTACCTTCGGGGTTTTCCAACACACAATCGAGTTCTCTTAGAGCAGCTTTTGCCATTCAGAAATTACTGGCATTGCCAAGATGAGCAGCGATGGGGCAATGAAGGCTGGCCGCACCAAGCCGGGATACTTCGATCTGGAGCGCACCTTACTGCGCATGAACATCACGGCCGACGGTCTCCTCGACGAGGTCAAGGCCAGTGCGTGCATGCCGATGCCCAACATACTCGATCTCGATCCGGAGAGTTGCGCTCCGGAGCATCACTCGATATCGAAACCATTTCTGGGTGGCACCTCACCGGATGAAATGGCCAAGCAACCGCATATTCCCAGTTTCGTTGAGCCGTTTCCCGGCCCACACTGCTACAAGGCCACATCGATGGAGCCGATCGTACAAAGGGACTACTTGAAGGCGCGTGAGCTGATGGCACTGAAACGATTCAACGATCAGAACGCCATCAGCAACATATACAAGAAACAGAAGCCAACTGTGTCGTTGTTCAACGAGCCAGGCCCTCAATTCAATGTGTTCGACGTGGAGCCGACCAAGAGACCTGCCTATTTGGATGCCCTAATGCCGCACGAAAAGATATGCCCAACAGATATATACAAAAACAACGATTTGACCACCCATCAAGGTAACTCCCCCCAACTCTCACCGCCTCCATTCCACTCCTCTACCGTACTCGAACTCTTCTTTGTTACAGCACCCACGAGCCAATTTTTGATAGAACCAAAACCTCCTGGTGTCCCAAAGTTGCCCTACATTGTCGATTTGGGAATCATCCCTACTCGTTCTGTTAAGAACTATGGAACGCACAATATCTTAAAACAAAATTCGAGAAAAGTCTTGAATCCACCGAAAACAGTCAAAGTGCCGATGTACTCGAATAAATCTACCGAAGCACAGAAGCGCATACAAATGCTTAAGCAGGCTTTCCCTTTGTGCACCGTAAACAATATTCCCCCCAAGAAATCGCGCCAGAAGAGTGTCTGCTCTAAAAAGGAGACCCAGAAGCGCCAAACATTAAAAAAGAATTCGAAAATTGAATACAATCTTCTGACAGATCCACCCAAAGGGGATGTGCCACAGTCCAGTTCAGGTATTTGAGCGATTCGATTCCGATTTCCCTTTTCCTTCTTGATTCACTTGCTACTTTTGATTACAGATCCATCGAACGAAATGCGGAACATTTCTCACACACGAAAAGCCGCTGCTGGGTCTCAGGGCGAGAAAAATAAGGAAAATTTATTCCATGCTCCCATATCCCTAAAAAAGGTTTTCGATGGGCTGAAGCGCCAAGAACTCGTTCAGGCAGCTTCCACTTCAGGCTCCGAAAAATCACACCTGAAGCGTATCCGTTCTGAGAAGAAGCTCCACAGATCCAACAGAGATTCGATAAGTGACTTTAACTTTATGAAACCTGCACAAATTGTTTTCAAAGATTATCCATCAAAAGGTGCCGAAACCAATGAAGGTATTCGAGGGTTTAGTTACATTACATTTCATTGTTTCTACTATAGTTTTCCATTATAGTTGCATCGAATATACTTCCTGGAATGGCCACTGCTGTGTCTCAGGTCGATGAATGTACGGAAAACTTATTCAAAAGTCCCTTAGCCCCAAAGAAGATTTTCAATAGCCTGAAGCCCCAAGAACAGGTTGGGGATACTTCCATTTTAAGCACAGAAAAATCACACCTGAAGCGTATCCGTTCTGAGAAGAAGCACCATCGATCCAAAAGAAATTCGAAAAGTGACTTTAACCTTATGAAACGTGCACAGATTTTCTTCAAAGATCCATCAAAAAGTGCAGAAACCAATGAAGGTATTCGAGGGTTTAGTTACATTACATTTCATTGTTTCCACTATAGTTTTCCATTATAGTTCCATCGAATATACTTCCTGGTATGGCCACTGCTGTGTCTCAGGTCGATGAATGTATGGAAAACTTCTACAATGTTCCGATATCTCCGAGTCAGAGTTTCGATGGGCTGAAGCGCCAAGAACTGGCTCAGGGTACTTTCAGTACAATGACCGAAAAATCACACCAGAAGCCCAACCGTTCTGAGAAGAAGCACCATGGATCCAAAAGAGATTCGAAAAGCGACTTTAACTTTATGAAACCTGCACAAATTGTCTTCAAAGATTATCCATCAAAAAGTGCAGAAACCAATGAAGGTATTCGAGGGTTTAGTTACATTACGTTTCATTGTTTCTACTATAGTTTTCCATTATAGTTCCATCGAACTTACTTCCTGGAATGGCCACTGCTGTGTCTCAGGTCAATGAATGTACGGAAAACTTATTCAAAAGTCCCTTACCCCCAAAAAAGATTTTCAATGAGCTGAAGCCCCAAGAACAGGTTGGGGATACTTCCATTTTAAGCACAGAAAAATCACACCTGAAGCGTATCCGTTCTGAGAAGAAGCACCATCGATCCAAAAGAAATTCGAAAAGTGACTTTAACCTTATGAAACGTGCACAGATTTTCTTCAAAGATCCATCAAAAAGTGCAGAAACCAATGAAGGTATTCGAGGGTTTAGTTACATTACATTTCATTGTTTCAACTATAGTTTTCCATTATAGTTGCATCGAACTTACTTCCTGGAATGGCCACTGCTGTGTCTCAGGTCAATGAATGTACGGAAAACTTATTCAAAAGTCCCTTACCCCCAAAGAAGATTTTCAATGAGCTGAAGCCCCAAGAACAGGTTGGGGATACTTCCATTTTAAGCACAGAAAAATCACACCTGAAGCGTATCCGTTCTGAGAAGAAGCACCATCGATCCAAAAGAAATTCGAAAAGTGACTTTAACCTTATGAAACCTGCACAGATTTTCTTCAAAGATTATCCATCAAAAAGTGCAGAAACCAATGAAGGTATTCGAGGGTTTAGTTACATTACATTTCATTGTTTCAACTATAGTTTTCCATTATAGTTCCATCGAATATACTTCCTGGTATGGCCAATGCTGTGTCTCAGGTCGATGAATGTATGGAAAACTTCTACAATGTTCCGATATCTCCGAGTCAGAGTTTCGATGGGCTGAAGCGCCAAGAACTGGTTCAGGGTACTTTCAGTACAATGACCGAAAAATCACACCAGAAGCCCATTCGTTCTGAGGAGAAAAACCATAGTTTCAAAAAAGATTCGAAAATCGACTTTAATCTTCAGAAAAGTGCACAGATTTTCTTCAAAGATTATCCATCAAAAGGTGCAGAAACCAATGAAGGTATTCAAGGGTTAGGTTCATTACATTTCATTGTTTCTACTGTAGTTTTCCATTATAGTTGCATCGAACATACTTCCTGGAATGGCCACTGCTGTGTCTCAGGTCAATGAATGTACGGAAAACTTATTCAAAAGTCCCTTACCCCCAAAGAAGATTTTCAATGAGCTGAAGCCCCAAGAACAGGTTGGGGATACTTCCATTTTAAGCACAGAAATATCACACCAGAAGCCCATCCGTTCTGAGAAGAAGCACCATGGATCCAAAAGAGATTCGAAAAGTGACTTTAACTTTATGAAACCTGCACAAATTGTCTTCAAAGATTATCCATCAAAAAGTGCAGAAACCAATGAAGGTATTCGAGGGTTTAGTTACATTACATTTCATTGTTTCTACTATAGTTTTCCATTATAGTTCCATCGAATATACTTCCTGGAATGGCCACTGCTGTGTCTCAGGTCGATGAATGTATGGAAAACTTCTACAATGTTCCGATATCTCCGAGTCAGAGTTTCGATGGGCTGAAGCGCCAAGAACTGGTTCAGGGTACTTTCAGTACAATGACCGAAAAATCACACCAGAAGCCCATTCGTTCTGAGGAGAAAAACCATAGTTTCAAAAAAGATTCGAAAATCGACTTTAATCTTCAGAAAAGTGCACAGATTTTCTTCAAAGATTATCCATCAAAAGGTGCAGAAACCAATGAAGGTATTCAAGGGTTAGGTTCATTACATTTCATTGTTTCTACTGTAGTTTTCCATTATAGTTGCATCGAACATACTTCCTGGAATGGCCTCTCCTGTGTCTCAGGTCGATGAATGTACGGAAAACTTATTCAACAGTCCTTTAGCCCCAAAGAAGATTTTCGATTGGCTGAAGAGCCAAGAACTGGTTGAATATACTTCCATTTCAAACAGCGAAAAATTATACCAGAAGCCCAACCGTTCTGAGAAGAAGCTCCACGCATCCAAAAGAGATTCGAAAAGTGACTTTAACTTTATGAAACCTGCACAAATCGTCTTCAAAGATTATCCATCAAAAGGTGCAGAAACCAATGAAGGTATTCGAGGGTTTAGTTACATTACATTTCATTGTTTCTACTATAGTTTTCCATTATAGTTGCATCGAATATACTTCCTGGAATGGCCACTGCTGTGTCTCAGGTCGATGAATGTATGGAAGACTTCTACAATGTTCCGATATCTCCGAGTCAGAGTACTTTCAGTACAATGACCGAAAAATCACACCAGAAGCCCATCCGTTCTGAGAAGAAGCACCATGGATCCAAAAGAGATTCGAAAAGTGACTTTAACTTTATGAAACCTGCACAGATTTTCTTCAAAGATTATCCATCAAAAAGTGCGGAAACCAATGAAGGTATTCCAGGGTTTAGTTACATTACATTTCATTGTTTCTACTATAGTTTTCCATTATAGTTCCATCGAATATACTTCCTGGAATGGCCACTGCTGTGTCTCACGTCGATGAATGTATGGAAAACTTCTACAATGTTCCGATATCTCCGAGTCAGAGTTTCGATGGGCTGAAGCGCCAAGAACTGGTTCAGGGTACTTTCAGTACAATGACCGAAAAATCACACCAGAAGCCCATCCGTTCTGAGAAGAAACACCATAGTTTCAAAAAAGATTCGAAAAATGACTTTAACTTTATGAAACGTGCACAAATTGTCTTCAAAGATTATCCATCAAAAAGTGCAGAAACCAATGAAGGTATTCCAGGGTTTAGTTACATTACATTTCATTGTTTCTACTATAGTTTTCCATTATAGTTGCATCGAACATACTTCCTGGAATGGCCTCTCCTGTGTCTCAGGTCGATGAATGTACGGAAAACTTATTCAACAGTCCTTTAGCCCCAAAGAAGATTTTCGATTGGCTGAAGAGCCAAGAACTGGTTGAATATACTTCCATTTCAAACAGCGAAAAATCATACCAGAAGCCCAACCGTTCTGAGAAGAAGCTCCACGGATCCAAAAGAGATTCGAAAAGTGACTTTAACTTTATGAAACCTGCACAAATCGTCTTCAAAGATTATCCATCAAAAGGTGCAGAAACCAATGAAGGTATTCGAGGGTTTAGTTACATTACATTTCATTGTTTCTACTATAGTTTTCCATTATAGTTGCATCGAATATACTTCCTGGAATGGCCACTGCTGTGTCTCAGGTCGATGAATGTATGGAAAACTTCTACAATGTTCCGATATCTCCGAGTCAGAGTTTCGATGGGCTGAAGCGCCAAGAACTGGTTCAGGGTACTTTCAGTACAATGACCGAAAAATCACACCAGAAGCCCATCCGTTCTGAGAAGAAACACCATAGTTTCAAAAAAGATTCGAAAAATGACTTTAACTTTATGAAACGTGCACAAATTGTCTTCAAAGATTATCCATCAAAAAGTGCAGAAACCAATGAAGGTATTCCAGGGTTTAGTTACATTACATTTCATTGTTTCTACTATAGTTTTCCATTATAGTTGCATCGAACATACTTCCTGGAATGGCCTCTCCTGTGTCTCAGGTCGATGAATGTACGGAAAACTTATTCAACAGTCCTTTAGCCCCAAAGAAGATTTTCGATTGGCTGAAGAGCCAAGAACTGGTTGAATATACTTCCATTTCAAACAGCGAAAAATCATACCAGAAGCCCAACCGTTCTGAGAAGAAGCTCCACGGATCCAAAAGAGATTCGAAAAGTGACTTTAACTTTATGAAACCTGCACAAATCGTCTTCAAAGATTATCCATCAAAAAGTGCAGAAACCAATGAAGGTATTCGAGGGTTTAGTTACATTACATTTCATTGTTTCCACTATAGTTTTCCATTATAGTTCCATCGAACATACTTCCTGGAATGGCCACTGCTGTGTCTCAGGTCGATGAATGTATGGAAAACTTCTACAATGTTCCGATATCTCCGAGTCAGAGTTTCGATGGGCTGAAGCGCCAAGAACTGGTTCAGGGTACTTTCAGTACAATGACCGAAAAATCACACCAGAAGCCCATCCGTTCTGAGAAGAAACACCATAGTTTCAAAAAAGATTCGAAAAATGAGTTTAACGTTATGAAACCTGCACAAATTGTCTTCAAAGATTATCCATCAAAAAGTGCACAAACCAATGAAGGTATTCCAGGGTTTAGTTACATTACATTTCATTGTTTCTACTATAGTTTTCTATTATAGTTCCATCGAATATACTTCCTGGAATGGCCACTGCTGTGTCTCAGGTCGATGAATGTTTGGAAAACTTCTACAATGTTCCGATATCTCCGAGTCAGAGTTTCGATGGGCTGAAGCGCCAAGAACTGGTTCAGGGTACTTTCAGTACAATGACCGAAAAATCACACCAGAAGCCCATCCGTTCTGAGAAGAAACACCATAGTTTCAAAAAAGATTCGAAAAATGAGTTTAACGTTATGAAACCTGCACAAATTGTCTTCAAAGATTATCCATCAAAAAGTGCACAAACCAATGAAGGTATTCCAGGGTTTAGTTACATTACATTTCATTGTTTCTACTACAGTTTTCCATTATAGTTGCATCGAACATACTTCCGGGAATGGCCACTGCTGTGTCTCAGGTCGATGAATGTACGGAAAACTTATTCAAAAGTCCCTTAGCCCCAAAGAAGATTTTCAATGGGCTGAAGCCCCAAGAACAGGTTGGGGATACTTCCATTTTAAGCACAGAAAAATCACACCAGAAGCCCATCCGTTCTGAGAAGAAGCTCCACGGATCCAAAAGAGATTCGAAAAGTGACTTTAATCTTCTGAAAAGTGCACAGATTTTCTTTAAAGATGATCCATCAAAAAGTGCAGAAAGCAATGAAGGTATTCGAGGGTTTAGTTACATTACATTTCATTGTTTCTACTACAGTTTTCCATTATAGTTGCATCGAACATACTTCCTGGAATGGCCACTGCTGTGTCTCAGTTTGATGATTGTATGGAAAACTTATTCAATAGTCCTTTAGCCCCAAAGAAGATTTTCGATGGGCTGAAGCCTCAAGAACAGGTTGGGGGTACTTCCATTTTAAGCAGCGAAAAATCACACCTGAAGCCCATCCGTTCTGAGGAGAAGCACCAGGGATCGAAAAGAGATTCGGAAAATGACTTTATTCTTCGGAATGTTCCACAGATAATCGAAACGATAGATCTGTCAGAAAATCCAGATGCCAATGAAGGTATTAGTGGGCTGCAATTATTATTAATTTTATTGTTTACGCTTGATGAACTTCCTGTTTTCCGTATAGACCATTCAGCATGAAGTATTTTCGGGAATAACCTCAAATGCGTTCTCGCTATCCGAGGACTAGAGTAACAGTTCAGGCTCCGGAAAAAACCAAAACAAAATTTCTGAAATATATATGTTTAACTTGGAATAAAACTGCACCTCGGCCTGGGCTCGAAATATTATCATTTGAACGCCAAGCCCTGCACTCGGCGGAAAAGTGCGAGAAAGATTAATTTATTTCAATTATATTTCATTAAGAGCTGCCACACGTTGCCTTCATTCTGATGGAGTTGCTGTCTGGTCGGGTGCCACCCGCTGCAGAACAAATGAGGGAAAGGGCACAGGGACAGAGGCCAGAGTTCAAAGCGACCAAGAGCAGATGCTGGCTGGCTGGCTGGCTGGTTGGCTGGCTGGTTGGCTACCTGGCTGGCTGGTTGGTTGGTTCGTTGGATGGATGCTTCACTGATTCCTGCTGGCAGGCACGGAAAGGCACAGTACGGTACGGCACAGGCTGCCTGACTCCTCTGTGTCTATCCTTCTCCATCCTGGCACCCAACGACAGGTACGGTAACGATCCCCAAAGTATTAAATAACTTTGTAATTTAATTAACTTTGACGTCGGCATCGCCGTCTGCGTTGCGCCGCTTAACTTTGATTAACGTTTTGCAATTTTTCAACAAGTTTCTCCAGAACTTCTGCCGCACATCGGGGCAGCGACACTCCACACCCAGAGTGTCGGAGCGGAGTGGCAGAAGAGTGCCAGGCTGTAGCCAAAGGATTGTAGCCATGATTTCTTTGCCAGGCTCAGATTACAAGGGATTTTCGGAGTCGGAGTCGGAGTCACTTTGCTGCCATTTCCCTCTCAAATATCGAGATGCCAGACGGGGGGAAATTAATGCAATTAGGGTTGGAATAGGGTTTGGAATTGTGGCAGGGACAGGGATTTCTAGGGGGATTGGGAGTAAGGAACCCTGCTGGATGACAAGCAAATATATTCAGTTTGGATGGGTTACGCCAGATGATCCATAAGCAGACGATTGCCTGTTGAATTGATTCAATAAATAACTCTAATGATATGGAAACATGACGCATGCCCTGCTGGCTGGCTGTCTGCTTTGCTTTCCCTCCGAGTTTCTCCCAGCCGCTTTTCCCCATCGTTTTCCCTCATCATTTAGTAATCAGCTTTGAATTGGTTACAACATTTCCCGCCGTTGATGATTCTATTTGGCCCGACAGAGAGGAAGACGGCCGGCAACAACAGAATTTTACACACAATTTGACTTTGATATTGTGCCAGGGTCGGGGTGGGGCACCAGATGGTTGCTGCGGGGCGGGGCCCGGCACGTCGGGCACGGCAGGGCAGGGGGCAAAGATCAGACGTCTGGGACGGAGGCAGGGAATGAGTGCTGCCAAAAGCGCCGGCTGCTTACAGGCCAAATTCTGTTGCCAAATTTTCTTCTTCGAGCCATTAAAATGCATAAACACAAATGAGGAACGGCAAACGAATTTGTAAAAAAGCCAATAAAAATGAAATTACAATTTTTGTGGGGAAATGTGCAATAGCAGACAGAGACAACGATACAGAAGAAGAGAGAGAGAGGGAGAGAGAGAGAGAGAGCGGTAAAAATAGAGAAAGACAGGGCGAAGAAAGGCCAAATGGACAAATGTTTAACTGAAAAGATGTTTGTTGTTTAGATGCCATCATGTTTTTGTTGCTTTTGTGGCCAATTCCGTTTTGTCATTTTAACCCAGTTTTAACCCATTCTGGCCCCTGTGTCTCCATCTGTGTGTGTTTGTGTGTGTGTGTGTATTTATGCCATGTTTATTGTTGTTTCCATTGGCCACAAAATGACTTTGCTTTGGCATTTTCCGTTTATTCAGATAAAATTCAATTCAAAATGAAAATGAGACTGAAAATTATGGCAGCTTTGATTATTATTTCGCTACCCTGCCTCCCTTTCTCCTCTGGGCTTTCTATTCCCATTTTTTGTACACCCTGCAAAGAGGGTTTCATGGCTTTAGGCTGAAGTTTGCCGTGCAAAAGAATGCGATATTGGGGCAAATAGGTTTTCCCGAAAGCCTTTGATTTCCATTACAGATCATTAATGTTTGATACATATATACATATATACATATGTATATATGATCTGTGAGGGTAGCACACGCCTCGACCCTTGCAAATAGTTTTTCTCTCACTTTTTACACACATGCCTTTTTTTTAGGGGCCTACAAAGAGGTCAACGTATGAGTGGGCGTGGCCTGACCTGAGGCCATATAGTTTTTGATTTATATATGTTATTTGATAAACATACAGCCGCCTCGTTGGTGGGGCAAACAACAAAAAGGAACGAACGGAAATCCAAACGAACAGCAGGAGGCGGCAGCGGGCGGGGATGGTACAAAAAATAAAATAAAATAAAAATGGAGAGTTCTGTCATAAAGTTTACATTTTCATTTCCGTTCACAGGGACATGTGTGTGTTTGCATATGTGTAAGTGTGTCTGCAAGTGTGTGTGTTTCGGCCATGTTATCTTGTTTACTTGTGAAGCCTCCCCCGACGCAGAGCAGCAACAACGACAGCGGCAGGCAATTTTTCATAAATCTTTTCCAGGCTGAGCCTCGCCTAACCCCCCCCCCCCCCCCCCAGCGTACGGCTGCAACCCCCGTCCCTTTGGGGCCACAATTTTTACAGCTGCATTTAACCTTTTTCTCTTGACATTCTGTTTAAATTGTATGCCTTTCTGTGCCATAAAAAAGTCCCTATGCCCCAGCGATGCTCATACGACCCGTTGTCTGATGCGAGAGCCATACAAATTGCTACCTCGTTATAATTATGATGTTTTTATGGTTTAAAGGAAAATGGAAAGGGGAAGGAGAGTGGGAGAGTGGGAGAGCCTGGGAATACATCGAAAGGGGCGCAACTCTCTTAAGCAAATCAATTCAAGTTCACGCTTCTTATTTATTTATGTATGAGAGTAGGTATTTTTCTTTTCTTTTCTTTTCTCTTCTTTTTGCGACACGCGTGTGTGAAATTTCACTTTCTTTTCTTCTGTGTTTGCGGCTTCTCTCCTACCGACAGAGAGAGAGGGAAAGGGAGGGCGGCTAGGGGGGTAGGTGTGTTGGGTTCGCCCTTGGTTTATTTGGTTTTTATTATCCAGCGGCTGGCTACAACAGAGAAGCGCTGAGGAAGAGGAGGAAAAGCGAAGCGCATGTTTGGCATCTTGTTCCTTCTCTCTGCGGCTCATGTTATTTATGTTGTCTGCCACACAGTGGCTGTGGCAGAGACGGACACACACACACATTTTACTGGGAGAGGAAAATAAAGAAAAAGTGCCAGTAAATCGCTCTCTTTTCGTGTTTAGCATGAGAATTTCCCCGAGCCTCAGACTCATTGGGGAATTACAAATTTCCACAGAACGAGAACAAGAAAAAGAAAAAGCAACTCCACTACGAGGGATATTCAGGGAAACTGTAACAGAACAGGGATGTGTGCTCTGTGGTGTGTGTGGATATGATTGGTGGGGAAAATGAAGTCATTTTCCTTACATTTTGTACGAGTTTTTGGCCTCAGAAATAGTTTGGGCAACTGACATCCCTTTTGGCCCATTTGTACGTGTTGTTGGCACGTTCGCCTGCTTTATGACCGCTTGATTATGTAGCCAAGGCCCAGGACCTTTCCGAGACACCTCACAGCAAACCGCCAACCAAGCAGGCCCCCAACCCAGGGCCAGATACGAGCTTTCTCCTATGCTTTCTCCGTTTGTTACTCGTTTGTTACTCGATATTATGGCGGCTATATAAAGACAAGTGTATGCTCGTACAACATTATATTTTTAGCATCGCTCTACGTGCGTACCGTGTTAAAAATAAAACACAACACTCACACACACACAAACACGCGTGCAAAATGTCTCTGGCATGTTGCGTATCCGCCATGGGGTCCTCGCACCAACGATGATGCCCCGCCCATGGCGGCTTAATTAAATTGATTGAATTTGATTGCCGTCAGTGGCATAGAACGGCATTTTACGAGCACGAGTATTCCCAGCAATTTGGCGCACTTTTGCCGCATGCAACATTGTCAGACAGAGAGAGGAAGCAATTTCAATTTCCCTTGGCTCACCTGTCGGTGCAGGCTTTTCCCCTCTATTGCCCCTTCACCTACCCCTCCGTCTATCTGCGACAACACTCAATTATGCAAATTTTTAGCTCCTCTCGGGACACACTCGCAAAAGGCTGCAATTTCGGCGAAAATGCAATTCCAATTGAATTAATAAACCCCCTCCCCCGACTCCCGAAATGAAGGCTGTCTGCCCTACCTGCTGCAGCCCCTGCTGCATCTGCATCTGCATCCAAATGAAAATGTTTTCCAAATACTTAATGTGTTTATAATGCCAGAAACGTGGCAGCGTGAAGATATTCCACGAGCAGCTGCAGCAGCAGCAGCAGCATGTCAAAGTAACAGCAGCGACTGTGACTGTGACTGTGAATGCGAGTGTAACCTTGTCTTGGCTTCGCTTCCGTCAGGAGCCCTGTCTCATTAGCTCGTCTCATTGCCAATTTATGCATTCTAAGTGTGTTCTAAGTTCTAAGAGCGCTTAGAGTGCTTACGGAGATGATCCCCCTCTGCTGATCCCCCTTTTATTCATGACAATGGAAGCTCAATTGCCAGGCCAAAGCCCAAGCTGTGGGTTTTCCATTTCAAAATCCAAGCCACAGGGAAAACCTCGCGGCAAGCGGCAGTCTGGTGCCGCAGAACAATAGCAATGTTGCACGAAAACGAGATAGATATGAATGGGGCAAGGGCAGGCAGCCCAGGCCTAGGCGCAGGCGCAGCAGTGGCAGCGGCAGCGGCATAGGCAACAGCAGCATCTCAGGTTCCACTCACTCAAAAGGCAAGACATTTTGCTCCATTTTGGCCTAGAAGAAAGTTTCCGCAAATCTTTTTACTTTGCTTCACAGAGAGCAGAGAGCGGAGAGCGGAGAGGGAAAGCCAGCCAGCCAGCCACAAATCATTATAAACGAGAAGGGAATGCGCTGTTTATGGAGATGCAGATACTTGAGATACCCCAGCAAATCAAATGTTACTATTTTTGGTTAGAGTTTTTGGATTGTTTTTCAGTCCTCTAAGCTACTAATTCTCATCCAGCACATAGTCAGCACATTCATTTGTTGCAAACCCCTGCCTGCATTCGGAATAATCCTCTGAAAGAGTATCTTACAAGATCTATGGCCGAAAAGAGCAGCGGCAGCAGCAGCAGCAGCGGCAGCGACAGCGACAGCGGCGACCGTTTGGCTCCGTCTCTAATGCGCCCGATACCGATGGTATCTTAAATGCTTATCTCAGACGATGCTCCACTCTTGCTCATGCTGCCCCTGCCACTGCCCCACTATCTGCCCCGTGCCACTCTCCCTCTCTAATCAATTTCAAATGGTTTTCGGGGAGTTCGTGCCTGCCGCATTCACTGGCTTATCAGCGTTTGGCAATCTTTTTGAAATACTTTTCCATATGGCTGCCGCTTCATCTTGTGGAGATTAGAGGAGCGTTCCTCGTCCCCCGACCCTCACTCATCCTCTCCCCAAATGGCCACAACGAGGCCTGTCATCGCCAGCAGCCACCATCATCCCAGCAACATGTTGCTGTAGCTGTTGCTGTAGCTGTGGCTGTTCCTCTTCTTGTTGTTGCTGTTGCTGTAGCTGTGGCTGTTCTTCTTGTTGTTGCTGTTGCTGCTGCTGTGGCGGTTGTCAAGAGTGTGCATCCATAAAACTTTTATTGCTGCAGGTCATGAGGCAGCCCATAAATATGAAATATTGAAAAAGCGAAAAAATGGGGGGCGGCGGAAAAGTGTGTGTGCGATTTACAAGTGGAAAATGCATTTGGCTTTTAATTTCTAAAATGTATCTGTATCTGTAGCTGTATCTGTGCGTGCAGGCAGGGGTGACAGCTGTGAGACGTTGCAGCGATGCGATCCGAATCTTTGTCTGTGGTCGAGGTTCTGCTTATTCTCATTGGGATATGGGCTATGGGATATCTGGCCTCTCCAAGCTTCCACTTTACTTTCTTTTGCACTGACACGACTCGGGGCTGCCCCTTGACCCTTGGCCCGCTTCAATTTTCGAGGCAATTTCGTTGGAATGAACTTGAAAAGTGCATTTCCTCCCCAGAATGTCCCTCATTGAATTTTATGACAATATTTATTGACACGCCCTCTTCTCAGTGGCCCACAATCCGATATATACATATATATGACCTCTGTCCCTGAATGGGGAGTGTATTTATAGCCCTGCTAATTGCGCCCGACCTTTTGTTGTGGCAGTCTCCTGTGCATTTCCAATGAGCCTCTCCATTTCCATGTGGCCTCGAGTGTCCGAATGGCACAGCGCTAAATGTTTTATGCAGATTGAATCATTTTCGAATGGCTGTACTTATTTTATTCGGTTAATGGCCAATGGGAGAGAGTCCATTAAAATTGCATCGAAAAATTGCATCAATATTGCACATTAAATGCAGCCAAATCGAATCTGATGTGGCAACAATGTGGTGAATGATTGGAATTATGCATTGCATTCCATGTGCCATCAGTGGCTAGTTCTGCTCTGCATTCATATAGTGGAAAACATTCGTTCATTCGGTGGAAGCCAGGAGAGACATCAATCACGGAAACCTGGCCCAAGCCCAATGGCCAATTTATAGTCGCACCTCTAGACCCGTCTGCAGGTGACATGTTCTCGGGCTGATTTGACAGCTGCCACACTGTCACTCTGTGCCCCCAACTCGCACTCTCCCAGGTGTCATATAATTTCGGAATAAATATCTATAATAAAACTGAAGAATAACTGATTTACGCACATGCCACAAATGGCAACTGGCAACTGCAATTGGCCATGTTTGGTGTTCGGTGGCCGGGGCAAGGGGGGCTCATGTTTCGTGCCAATCCAACAGTCTCGTCGCTCAATCATCAGTCATTCAGTGCATCAATCCGTGTGTCAATGCGAATAATAATATCGAAATTTCAATGGAAAATATATAAAGTTTAACCCAAATGTTCGAATGGCAAAGGAAACACAAATAAACCACAATCAGTGTTCATTCCAATGTTCCAAACAAATCATGAAAAATGTGATATATGTATTTACATATATAGAATACTTATATACGCGTATTTAAAGACGACATAAATGAAGGCCTAAACGATTGCCGAGTGCCATAAATTTGGAAGGAATTTAAGGCCTAACAAAGTTCTTGGAACGAAGAAACAATTAATTGTCAATTAGATGTCTCGCGGGAGGAGACTGTCGCAACAAGTGTCTGCCATGCCCTTCTGCCACATGTACACACATACATATGTATATATGTATTTTCTTTTAAATGGAAAACCGTCTGAGTCTTGGATTGCGTTCCGTTACGTTACGTTCGCTTTTGCCTTTGTGGATGACTAATTTCGTGTTCAAAAATAGAGTCTAGGAGAATTGCCAAGAAAATTGGCACGCTTCTTGTTTCACACACCCCACAAAAGCAGGGGGAAAATTCGACGGGGAAACCAACAATCGAGGAAAAGAAAAGTGTGAACCAATTATCTAGCTAAATTATGGTGAAAAAGCCCCAAGATTAGCTGCAATAACCCCCAAAGATCCAACATAGATATACCTAGCATATACATATGTATATATGTTCGTATAGTTTGCGGTTTGTAGTGGCGAGTGCCAAAAGAATAGATGTTGCACCAACTGTTTGCTCTTCAATGTGTGGCAAGCGAGAGCAAACAGAGAACCCATTAAAACGGAACCCAAAATAGAAACTGACGAAATACTCGTACAAGAAATACTTGATACAATATTTAAAATAAAATAAATATGTGTAAATTTTCACTTTATCCAACGTCAGTCGTCAGTCGTCAGTCGTTGGAAATAAATTAGGGACACTCCGCAGATTTATTCTGGCTCGTTTTATTGTCAACAAAGACCTCAACAAATGCGAGTATCATATGATGGTATTTCCGTTTGATCGTTTTTATGATAGTGTTTTCTCATAAACAACATTAGCTGAGTCACACGACCTGCCGTCAGAAGACATTCGAATGATTTCAATATCTTTTCCATGAGCTTTAATCAAAAATGCTAGAGATAACGAGTATTCAACGTTGAGGCAGGCAGCTCTTCAGGGGCGCCACTGCCACTGCCAGTGGCAGTGGCATGACCTTAGTAATTTTCCTAAGTGAAGCCCGGGGGCACATAAATAAAAGAAGTTTGTGGCCAGCCTTTGGCTGATTTTATGATCATCCACAGCCCCCATGCCCCATGCCCCCCCATTCCCCATCATCAGCCTCTGCCGTCATTCCGAAGTCAAGGAGTGAGCGACTGACATGCGAACTTCCGTTTCTTTGGGCAGGAGCAGGGGCTGGAGCAGGGGCAGGGGCAGGAAATGCAAATAAACAAAAGACCAACGTCAGAATCGCTCCCCCTAGTGGTACTTCCTCCCGGTATATGTGTAGGGGAATTGATTTTTATGGGCCGTAAGTTTGGGATATTTATGCAGCCGCAGCCACAGCCACAGCCCACGGGCCTACAAGCATTATAATCCACACACACGAACACCAAATACACCGAATACTGAACGGAGCAGGAAGCAGGAAGAGCACTCGAGATTTGTTTATGGCGTACGGCATTGCATTGCCGACTAGCGCCGGGCAGAAGAACGAACGAACACATACATATTCGCACCCGTACTCGTCGTACTACACTCCGTGGTTCCATAAGAAGTTTGCCGGCATCTTTAATGGAACATTAACATCTGCAGACAGCAGCAAGAAAAAATTAAAACTTAAGCAGCGGCTTGATTATGCTTGATGGCGGCCCAGCCCAGCCCGTCCCGTCTCGGCCCTGATGATGGCAAAAGCAGGCAACACAAGAAAGAGGCCAAGCAATTGGCCACTGGACCATGTCCGCCCGGGGACCGGAGACCGGAGACCGAAGACCGACCGCCTCTCCACAAACAGCCTTACTTTTTTATATAGGATTTATTTGCTCGTTTTTTTCTCCTGAATTCCTTCTCTTTTTTTTTGCCTTTCGGGGCTGCTTTTTATGTATTTTAATGCGCGAGCATTAACAGCCCAAGAGTTTGGCTTTTCTTATTGCTCATTTGCACAATCGTCCGATGTCCGCTGTCCGCTGTCCGCTGTCCGGTGTCCACCGTCTCCTGCTGGAGTGGCACTGGCACTGGAGTGGGTGCCGGGCTGCGAGAGTGGAAGTGCGAGTGCGGATATTATATTTATTTGACTTACAATGAGCGATGGCACTTTTGGCCAAGCGGAAATCCCTGGTAGCGCCAGGCAGTGAATGTGGGAACTGCTTGGGCAAACCTTGGGGAAGTTCCTCAATGAAATAAAATGGAATGGAATCGAGGAACCTCTGTTCCTGCTGTGAGAAGCAACCGTATAAATCTGTTAATTTCTCCTTCTCTTGAGGGTACATTTCATGTCGATTATCCGCATTCATTTGCGGCTGCTCCTCTTTGTAGGCTCCTTTGAGCCTGGCAAATGGAGAAGGCCTTCCGCTCTTATGGGCGTAAAAGTTCATGGAAATTCAATAAGTTTTTCCCTCCAACTGAAGTTGGTTTTTCTTTCTTTTCTTTTATTTATTTTTATTTTTTTCCCTCGTATTTGCCTTGGCCCCGCTCTCCCTTAGCGCCTTTTGCCCCTTTTGCGGCGAGTTTCTTCGCTTTATGCTAACCGTTTTCTTTTTAACGTGGCATGGCATGGCATGGTGTGGCATGGTGTGGCATGGTGTGGCATGGTGTGGCATGGTGTGGCGTCGCACGGAGTGGGCTTTCCACAAGTTTTAATTAGCCGCATTTTATGCAAACGCATTTAAATCAACAAAAGTAATGGAACTGCCAGTGGAAGTGGAACTGCCAGTGGAAGTGGAAGTGGAAGACCCTATCGTTAAGACTGAAGTCTACTGGTATTTTCGGATAGAAATCCCTTAAGGGTGTGAGAAAATCAATTAGCTCTACACTCGTAAACGTAAACGTATATGGGTATTCTTCCCTAATCGACGATACATATAGTAGGTGCATGTGGCAAGTGCAAGTGGGGAATCCCCACTTCTCGTATCAGCATCTGCATTGGCATCAGTACTGCGTTGCGCTTCCGTTGTTCTTGGTCGCCTGCTTCCGTTTCCGTTTCCCGTCCTGCACTCGATTCCATTACCTCCTCCATCTCTGCCATTCATCTCTGATGACTTTTGTCCTTGTTCGCCTTCGCCTTTGGGGGCAAATATTGAAACAACTGATTAGTTTGAGTGAACACGACTACAACTGCTGTCGAATGTCCTGCATGTCTCTCCCCACAGCCTTTGCATTTGTATTGGACTGTGTGTGTTTGCTCCCTTGTGTGTGTGTGTGTCTGTGTGTGTGTGTTATGGGCCTGCGGTGGATCCATTACGAGACCCTGGCTAAATTTGCCAATAATTATATCGAAAAATATTCGGCCCCGAAATGGAAATTGAATTGCAATATTCATAGGCAGGGGCCCCCCCCCCCCACAAATCGATGGCATGAAAAATTCATTCGACTACACAAATACCCAGATACACAGATACTCAGATACTCGTTCTGGTACGTGATGGGAAATTGCATTTTCTATTTCTTTGTAATTATATTTGCCATGCAAATGTTTTGTTTCGGTTCCAGTGTCGAGTTTTTCCCAGCTCCGAACGTTAACATGCTGCCAAATGGATGTGGAGTTAGGTTCTGGTCCTGGTCCTGGTCCTAGTCCTGGCATCTGGAACACCCTCTAACACACTCTTGCCAGCCAAAAAACTTAAATGACATTTGAGTTGCAGACTTTTCCTAATGGAATCACAATTTCCCGCCCACACACACACACAGCAACACACACCAGCACACACACTCACACACGCTCGTAATAGTACTCTGGGAATCCCGTTGTCACACGCCACGGAACCGAACCCAGGGACCCAGGAAAAGTTGGGCGAATAAATTCTTGTTGTCTTATTTAACTGCAAAGTTGAGCGCAAATAAACCGATCTCCCCGGGTGGGCGTGGCAGCAAAACGTCGCACAAATTGGACTTAATCAAATTGCCAAAATGTTGACAACCGAAAGGAAGAATAAAGAAATAAGTATTTTCCACGCTTCGCCTTTGTTTTTGTGCTTCAACTTCAACTTTTTGGTACACAGTGCCTCGCAGCTGCCTGGCCCTTTCCCACATCTTCTATCCTTGCGAAATTGAAATGTCCTTCTTCCTCTAGCTATTAGCAGTTTTTCTTTGTTCTTCGCGACCTTTTTCCCCAGCAACGAACTTCGCAGAAGCGGAAAATATGTTTCCTTTTCCATACCCAGGGCATAACTTAATTAAAAGCCAAACGATTAGCCAACCAATTGATGGTCAATCAGGGCAGGGGGTTGGCTCTGAAGAGGCCAAGATAAATGCTAAGTCAGTAAGGCACTTGCCATTGCCATGGTGAAAGTTTTCCACCCCGAGGAAAACCCTTGACCAAATGCATTTGCACGGAGGGAAAACTGTCGAGCATTTCCATTTAACAGCAATTTATTGTTGTAGAGGCTTTGGTGCTGACCCACAAATTATGCAGAATGCTGAGCACTGCATAGAGCACAGCCATCTTCCCTGAATGCTGCTTAATTGAGTTGCTGCAGGTGGAACAGGCAGACAACATGCAACAGACAACAGGCAGCATGCCGGGCAACAGCAATGAAAGTCAATTAAGTGGCTAAGCCTGAGAGAAACATCTTCATTATGGAGCTGCAGGGCTGGCCGAAAGAGGCCAACGATTTGAATAAACGCTAAAAATTCATTCCAAGAGTGACCCAATTAACAGAGCGGCAGCAGCTACGAGTACTCCTCGCACTCCAAGGGAGCAGCGGCAACAATCGCATTAAACGTTTAATTACAATGTCCCTGGAACAATGGCCAACAATGGTTGCCGCTCTCTCTCTGCCGCTCTCTCTCTGTCCCTGCGTTCCATCTTTGTCTTATCTGGGTGCCACTTCCGCTGCTAACAAGCGTATCCTTTCCGGCCAGCTTTCAGGCGCCCCAGCCCCAGCTCCAGCCCCAGCTCTTTGGCGCCTCACAGTCTGAACACAGTCTGCCGCTGGGGTGCGGGGCCCAAAAGGGATTTCAGCAATTTGCGTTTTCTTTTTTTTTCAGACATATTTTTTCTGCCTTTATCCGCCGCACTCGTTCCGTTTCCCCTGTCCCCTTTCTCTTCGGATTGTTGTAGCTTCTGCTGTTCTGTTGTTTGTGCTCATCGACGGCTCTCGCACAGTGTTTTTGTGGATTGAGTGGCACTCCATTGTTGACCTCCTTCAACAACAGCAGTAGCAGCAGTAGCAGCAGCAGCAGCAGCAGCAGCCTACTCCGGCCAGATAGTCAGCAGCAGCAGCAGCACCTACCAGACCGACCGACCGACCGACTGACTGACTCGTACGCACTTCCAGCACTTCCACTTAACTGGGTCAGCCTCACACACATGGATAGATATGCGGAATGGGAGTGTAAATGGAGATGGAGATGGAAATGGCAAATGGCAAATGCATGTAAGCCAAAAGCATAGCCATCTGTGAAGATCCGGAGATCATCGTAATTGAGTGATGAAAGGGCACAAAGAAGTTGCGTAGAGCTTAGCCAGAGACCATTGGAACAAAAGCTAGAGCTCCATTGATAATGGAATAATTTTAATCGAAAATTAAGCAATTACAGAGAGCGGATACTGGGCTCTCCCTGGGGCATTATCAGCGGTCTCTCTCCTGCAGTCAGGTCTGCATTGAAATCTGCATTGTAAATGACCCCAAAGTGTCTGATTAGCTATTCGACATGTGGCTTGTATTCCCCCGCACGCTCCAAACAGCCAAAACCAAAGCCAAAGCCAAAGCAAATTGATGCGCCTAATTGGCTTCGACCAAAACTGCAGTCGGTTGTGCGTCCACAAAGCTGCCAACAGCCATACCAGACATACTATATATATATATATATATGTATGCATATGCGTTAGTTATATGCGTGGGCTGCCAACTTTAAGGCAAACAAACAGCGCGAAAACACAACAACTTCATTAGCGGACCGCTGTCCGGACAGGCAAAAGTGAAACAACAACGTTCCCATTTTTCCGGCTGATTGACTGATTATGGTCAAGTGTTTGACTGCAACACGCCCCCCCAAACCCCACGCCACACTATCCAACGTTCCGCTCCGCTCCACTCCACTCCCCCATGGATTGTTTATTAATTATCGTGCAAATTTGAAATTTATTTATTATGCACACGCCGTCGTTAAATTGAGAATATTTTATGCTCCCAGTTAATTTGTATTATTTCTATTTTTGCGTTTTTTTTGCGCTTTTCGCATTTTTGCATTTCGGCTTTTGGGTGTTTCAGTGTTTCTGTGTTTCAGTGTTTCGACATTTGTTTATTTTTATGAACGCTCTGCGATCGCATTTTGTTTTGCTTAATTGCGCGTGGCGTGCACGCGGCGTATGCGTTATGTATGGCATTGCCCATACGCACTGGCGGACGGGGTGCAAAATCAACATGCACGAACAAAAAATTGGAAAATATTTCTGCCAAACGAACACAACATTTTTGCGGCTGTTCGCATATCGAATGTGGAATTGCGCTATTTTTTTCCTCATATTTTTGGTTAAAGCACAAAAAAAGCTGCAGGATGTGGGGACGAGAGACGTTCAAATATTTACCAATTCTGGCATTCAGGCGACGAGAGTTTACCTGCAATGAAAAGAGCAAAGAATATATCAAGAGTTCATAAACTTAACAGTTTATTAAGTACTAAGGACAGCGGAAATTTCATGGGAAAACTTAAGCAACTCATTAGAGCACTCTGGCTTATCGCAAGGGTGTGGGATGTCTATCAGCGCTCACTCTCTCGAGACTTTACACTCCATGTGGGGCTCTCAATCTTCGCTAAAGACTCCACTCCATCAGCATCATGTTTGCCTGGCAATTTTTTCGCTGTCACATTTCCGCTAAACAAATTCAAATTAAGCGCATAAGAAGCATCATAAGACGAGCCTCTGCTCCGTGCTCCATCCTTCGTGCTGCGCGTTAAAGACGAAGATCTTTGCGTGTTCCCCATTCTTGTTCTCACTTTGCAACTGCAACAAATGGCTTGTTGTCAGCCAGACAATGCTCGGAAAAATCTATGGCAGCGGCAACATTTTCTTGCACTGGATTAGCAATGCCGAGCAGCTAAACAAACAGCCAACGGGCTGGGGGCTAGGGGCTGGTGGCTGGTGGCTGGGAGGGGAAAATGGCAAGGCAGCTGCTCAAAGAAAATGAAAACTAACAAAAATAAATGCACAACAAAAGCGACAAATGGCGGAGCGGGCAGGCAGGGGAGTGTGTAGAGTAGCAGGATGGGCGGGGGCAGGGGGGGGCACTACACATTTTTTCCTTGCTTCGTGCACATATTTCAATCTTTTTTTGCCTCCGCTTGCTTGCTTGCTGCAACAATTTCGCATTTCCTTTCTGCCACGCCTCTACTTGAGAATGTTTCGTGAACTTTTTCTACACACACACACAAACACACACACATAGATACTAACACACACTAACATATGTATGCATGGAGGAGCTATGTCAGGCAGCAGGGTTTGTTGCAAGTGAAATTGCATTAAAAATGCCAATGCAGCCGCTGGCATTTTGATGCAACCTTCTGTTGCCCTGTTGTTGCCCCACCTGCCCTGCTTGTGCACCTGCCTGAATGAAGCGAATACTGTATTCAATTACCTTTCCCCCGCAGCGTATGCATAATATCGCATTCCAAATGAAACATATTATAAATGCTATTAGGTATCTGCATTATTTAATGCACGAATTAGATGAAAATCAATTT
This sequence comes from Drosophila azteca, assembly GCA_005876895.1. Lineage (NCBI taxonomy): Eukaryota > Metazoa > Arthropoda > Insecta > Diptera > Drosophilidae > Drosophila > Drosophila azteca. Next base: position 10,054,408 of record VCKU01000011.1, on the reverse strand, counting down.
ACCATTAAATTGTTCAACAAATCATTGACCAAAATTCTAATTGGCAGCCAAAAAGGCAGCAGCAAAAAACAGGAACAAACAGGCCACAAATATGAATTCCATTTGCCAAACTCGAGGGGCGAAATGAGGATCCTTGGATTGTTTGCAATTTGCATAAACAGCGGACAGCTTTTGTGGCTGTTGTGTATGCCACCGCCGCAGGCGTTGGGGGCGGGTGAGGGCGGTGCGGGACTGGAAAAGATTTATGTGCCTATGCGAGTGAAAAACCGGCGCCAATTTATGCCGGAAATTTTTCGCCACATTTTTGGTATTTTCATTGAAATTGAAAACATATTAAATGCACATTAATTTCACATGTCAAGAGGAGCCGAGCCGTTAAGGCCCTACAAAAGACAGACAGAGAGAGAGAGATACACAGAGAGAGGGAGATAGAGAGGGAGAGTTGGAACATTTTGTCGAGTGCTGGCGGAAATGTTTTCAATATTGAATGAATGGTTGCATGCATATATTTCTTTTGTACCCAAAAATAGAAGCAAAGGAATAATTATCATAAATTCTAGGATCCCCATTTGCGAATAAGTATCTTGGCTTATTCCACCATTTCCAGGTTACTAAATTGAGAACCATTCTGACCTTAAAGTTTCCGTTCTGATAACACGACAGATAACATCTATATCTAGATACGACTTGAGACTTGGGGTTGGTTCTTATCTTATCGGTTGACGGAAATGAGAACGCTTCTCGGAATCAGTATCTGTATCTATATCTATATCTCTTGAAGTTTATCAGGTTAGCTGAGGATGGACCTATTGTGTTCGGGTCCTATCAGCATCATCAGCATCATCATCATCATCTTCATTGAGACCGTGTCAGCGCGGTCTTTGCCATCGCTTTAGCATATTTACGGCCGTGTTCATTTGCTGACGCAATAGAATTTATAATGAGGCCCACCCTAGACGAGGCCCATCCTAAGGTATTACATCATTAATTCTGGGGGCAGCCGAATCCATCAAGTGGCCAACATTAAACGAGCAAAGTTGATTAATTTTGCTCAGGTTTAAGACCGACTTTATGGCCACTTCCCTGCCACCAGATTGGGTTAATTAGAAAAATAGTTTGACACCTCGCAGGGCAAACGTGTTTTGTTTTGTTTGCTGTGTGATTGCCTACCAAAAATGATATACTACCTCTGAAAAGATCTGAAAATGACGAAAGAGGGAGAGGCAGAGGCAGAACGCAGTAGGCTCAAACAGCGACTGTCACTGATTGAGCGGAAGAGAAACCCGACGAGAAACCATCGGCGACAACTTTTTGGTTTAACTTTTTGGACTCTGTCTCTGTTTCTGTCTCTGTTTCTCTGTCTCTGCCGCCTCTGTTCTGTGTCGCCAGAAATTAATCCAACATGAAAGCCCATAAGGCAACAATGTGTTTTTGGGCTCTGTTTTCTTAAAGTTTTATCGCTTTTTATCGTTCGCTGGGCTGACCACATAATTTATTTGATTTCTTGAGCATTGAGCACGATCGCTTATGATAAGGGGAGAACCCCTTGCTTGTTGATTTTAGAGGGGAGCAGGGAACCAGGGGATTGGGTGACTGCCTCTCCGGTCGGTTCCAGGCAATTCGCGTTACAGTTCTGTTTGTTCTGGCAACATGATCTTTTATATTTCGCATTCCGAACGCATAATAAACTTGAAAGTTTTTTCTTATTTTCGAGTATTTTTTTGTTGTTGTTGTTTTTGTTGTGGCACTTGAGACCTTGGCGTCCAACCTAATTGGCATTTTGAGCGTGCTCTCTCTCTCTCTCTCTGCCTTCCTCCCCACTCCCCCCTGGAGACCCTGTGCCTGGCGTCAGCGCACCCAAAAACATATTTTATATGGCTTCAACATATTGTGTTCTTGACAAACATTTTTGCATGTCGAACCCGAAGCGAAGCGTCGCTTTCTTTTCGGCATGTGTCTGCGCAATTATAATGATGCCATATGGCATATATCACCGATTCGATTCGATTCGAATCGACTGCCGTGTGGGGGAAGCCATAAAAACAGATTTTACGAGTATGTTCGCAATTTGAAAGTTTCTCGATTTGTTGTGGGCCCCGCCGACTGGGGTTTAATGCTCCTCAAAGGTGTGCGAACGGGCGAACGATTATGATGTAATTCACACCAAGTCGAGGCCCCTAAGCCCCGGTTCGGGTAATTCCAAGTTATGGAATGGGTAGGAATAAATTCTTAGGGATATGGTCATCGATTCAGCAACGTAGATAAACATTTCTCAGTTGGTTCTCCAAAGTATTTCTCTCTGTGTAGCTGTTCCCTGGAGTTTATTTTTCAGCACTTCTCTGGAAGAGTTCTTGAAAATTACACAAATCATGCATACCCATTCGCTGTTACAACATATTTCCACAGCTTTGGACTTTGCTCCCTTACTGTAAAAGTGATAATAAAAAAATACAGAGAGAGAGAGAGAGGGGGAGAAACACTTCCCAGAATGACACTTCAGTTTAATGAACCGCCAATTCGCGACAGTCTGAACATAACCGAACGGAGCGGAGACACCGACGCCGCCAAGCAAAACTCAAATGTCAAAGTCAGCGAAATCCAACGAGCGGGCAACCGGACAAACCAAACCGAACCAAGCCATCAAAAATAAAGAAGATATATTGTATGCTACAGTGCTTAAAAGCGTGGTGGCAGGGGTGTGGCAGGGGTGGGGCTGCATCTAACAGCCGCATAATTAAGAGTAAAAACCGCAGAAAAGAAAACAATTTGCCGATCGATGGAAACTGTCAAGCGGTGGTCAAAGTGTGGAGAGGAGAGAGGAGCCGAGCGGAGCGGAGTGTAGGGTGTTCTGAGGTCAGTTTGCTGATGTGGTTATTGGGTTAGGAGAGTTTTCCTAAACCAGCGGAACTGTCCGCATGGGCAGGGACGTGTGCGTGCCACTAGGTGCTGCAGTGCAGCCTTTTTTTTGAAGAGACTCCGCTTTGAATCGCACCCCACAGAGCAGAGCAAAGCAAAAGCAAAGCCCCAGATTCGAGGGGGGCCCAACAAAAGCGCAGCTGGAAAGCCAAACATCGACTTAATTAGAGTTATGCCTCTGCTGCAGCTTCAAAAGGAAAATATTTAATGGAATAATAAAAGGATAACTCCTGCTGGTGCTGCCACTGCCACTGCCTGTGTTTGAACAAAGTCTGGGCAGCGGGGCGTATGCGCAATGCCGCCGCCTACAGCCCAAACAAAAAGCTGAAAGAGTAAAACCCGTAACGCTGACGCGCCTTAGAATAGGCCTTGGGTCAAGGACGCTGTCCTGTGGGCCCACCTTTGCCCTTCCAGCCGTATTAAATATACAGGAAATAAAGCTGGAGCACTTAAGCAGGGGCAGGCCAAATGCCAAAAGCAGTTCGATTGCTAGATTCCTGGCTAGATTGCTGGCGATTTATAAAAATACACAACATATAGAAATGGAATATATGTGTATATAGAATGTATTCAGTCGAATATGTTTACAACATTCTGAGCAGTCGCTGGCTCTGCTTCGGTTCGCAGCATCGAATAAAGCTATCGACGACGCCGTCTGGGCGTCGATTCCCCGCTAATGTCAACAATTTATAATGCATCGACATGACAGGCGTCGGCTTCAGTGTCAGCGTCAGCTCCGCTCCGCTCCGCTCCGGCAAGCGCCAATGTCTCTACCCATCGCCTCATCATCTGGCCAAGCCAAGCCAAAACCAAGCCAATCCAATCCAATTCAATCCCCAACCCAGTCTCTCAGAGCCCTCTCCTCCCCCCTCCTGTTTCTTAATGGCAGGCCGTTTGGTTTCAAATTGATTTTTATTACAATATATGGCCTATAATTTGCCACAAAATAAATATTCAAATTTGAGAGGCTCCCATGTAATGGCGGCATTAAAAATTCATAATGAATGGATGATCATCGTCAAGTGAGATAAATGAAGGTTAAGACATGCTTAGAACAAACACATATGTACAACCATATGTATGTATGTAGTGTAGAGTATGTAGGAAGCTGGGGAGAGAACCGCAGTAACTTTGATGTCTTACAGTTTCCATAAAACAAGTTGAGTTTTCAATGTGAAATGTGAAACCTAATTTTACAGGGTATTTCCCGGCCGTGCCTAAGCTCTTCTACGGCTAGTTCCACGAAAAACTAATTATAGAAATACTCAGTACGATTTGATTTCCAAAAATACTTTAGTTTTTCCCGGGCTAATGTGAAAAGTCAAGTGGCAAGGAGGGCATAAAAATTCGCAAATTCCAGGCCATTTCCAGAGATTCCTTTTAGCCGTAACAATCTCATAAGTGGGGCAGTACTGAGTGGCTGAGGGCTGGACTGGGAAGACTATGTTTGTTTGTTTGTTTGTTTGGTTTTTTATGTCTAACCGTTGACCGCTAATCTAATCGGGTCTTATCTGTTTGCAGCAGTCTGTAGAATGTAGTGGAAGGTACGAGTATGTACATGTACATCGTGCTGGAATGTGTCTCAACTTTGTTGCAAAATAAGTTTAAAAACGATCTCCGAGCGGGCGAAAGCGGGGGTGTGGCAGGGCTGGAGGGCAGTCGCCTGACTCTCATGCAATTAGCGGAAATTGCAAATTAATAATCATGTCTCGTGTGGATAACAAGGACAAAAGCTAACACACACACGACACCCACTTAATGGAAGGTAGAAAAGATATGGGGCAGGAATGGGGCAGCAATGCGGGGTATGGGATGTGGCACAGGTGCAAAGAGAGTGGGGCGCAAGTGGATGTGGGTGTGAGTGGGTGGGGGTGGGTGGCTTGCGGTACGAAAACCATAACAATTTTCCAGCGTATGAAAAATGTAAGCGGGAGCAAACTTTAAATTCATTACACACACGCAAACAGTCAGCCACTGGAGGGGAGATAGCCGCACGCGGAGAGAGGGATATGTGGAGTGGCAGATACCATGCGAAAGATTGAGGAGAAAGTTAAAGAGAGAGAGAGAGAGGACAGTAAAGGTAATGGGTGGTGATGGCATGGTGACAACTTCACCTCACGGCACACACGAACTCTGGACATTGGGGCAGGGCTTAAAAGCAGAGAGGGTCCCTGCCCAACCCCACCCACCCACACACACACACACACACACATATATGCATGGGCTCGCGTGTGTGTGTGTGTGTGTAGGTTGGCGTGCCCATTCGCACTTTCAATAGAATCTCCTTCTCAGATAAAGAGAGATACGACGGTGCCGCTGCTCCCGCTGCTGCCACTGCCCCCGCCCCCCCTTTGAGCCTCTTCAGTTGGTAATTTCGAAAAGAATTTTCGTGCCTCGCTTCTATTTACGCTTTTATCTTTGTGGCACATTTACCCACCCCCTAAATGCTGCTTCTTTTTATACAATTTGTATTTCTTCATTTCTACGAGTATTTGTGCTGTCTTTGGCTCTGGCTGTTGTGTGTGTGTGTTTCTGCACGTGTGTTTGTGTTCGTGTTCGTGTTAACCTTGGCCAAAAGCATTAAAACCGTGCCAAGTGTCGACCGACTCCTTCTGGCCCAAAAGCAGGCAGGAGAGCAGTCCAAAGCCGGGGCTGGACAACTGGACAACTGGACATTTATTGGGGTCTCCCTTTGGCTCTCCCTCTTTCTGACTCATTTCAAATTCAGCAAAGTATCCAAGTGTAAAAGAGATCCTGTGGATGTGTGTGTGCTAGTGTGTGTGTGTGTGGCTGCAAATCTACTCGAAGTGCAAGGTGTTTTCAAGGATAAGGTGAGGCAAAGATTGGTGACTGTGGCAGAGCGTGAATGCCATACCTTGTATGAAAGGCACCTTGCTGAAATTAATACATTAGCTAGTTAATGCACTCTGCTTAAGTAATTTGCTGATGCTGCTTGCCACCTTTACCCTTTACCCTTACACAGCTTGCCCTTGCCCGCTCGACCTGCAGCATATTCTTTGGCTTTCTCCGGCTCTCGCTATTGCCGGCTCTTCTTTCTGTTATTCTTCTGCCGTACATATGTACCATATACACACATACATACACGTACATATCATATGGTTGTATCTTCTACAGCTTCTAATTCAGATTCGTCTACTCCTGCCGCTTCCTTCATTCCTGTTTCGCTCTGCCACATCTTCCACCTTCAGTTCTTCCTCTACAGTTTTTGTCCTGCTTCTCCTCCTACTTCCCCCCCTCTCTCTCTCTCTCTCTCTCCATCTTCTTGCTTATCTCACAGAACTGTTGCATTTTTTATGCTATTTTATTTCATTTTTATTTTTATGCTTTTGCCAAAATGCTTTTTTCCTTCCCTTTTTTTGTGTGTGTGTGTGTCATTTTCTGCTGTTGTTGTATTTTTTCTGTCTTTCTTTCTCTCTGTCTCGCATTCTCACATCCCTTCACACACACACACACACACATAGAAGAAGTCTTTTTTGTTAATTTTGTTTTATGCTCACGAAGAGAGCATTATGCGATTCTAAGGAGGTTTGGGAGATCTTCTTGCCCGCAGGGGAGAGCTGTAGTCGCCGCCCAAACATTTGCATAAGAAATGTCTAATTAATTTCGCAGATATTTTTTCGAAAGTTTAGATTAGATAAAGAAATCTCTCATCGTGGGCTTTTATTGCTCTTGAATTCATTTGATTAGATCCCCAGCATCAAACCCGTTCCATTCGAGTATTCCAGGGTAGCCGCTGGTGCGAGACCAAATCTGCCTTTGTGCCGCTCTCTGGCTAATGTCTATTTTCTTGTATTTCGGTTTCGTTTTCTGCATTTCGGCATTTTTATGATATTTCTCCTGAATGCAGGGCCCATCCCCCTCCATCCCCGTCCATTCCCTCCATTCCCTCCTTTGTTTTCCTCTTTTTTTATCATGCTTCGTTTTTTTGTGTGTTTTTTTGGGAGGGATACAAGTATCTTTTCCTTTTTACTGAATAAAGAAATGTATTTTTAGTGGTTTCTGCTAAATGTCTAAAAATATGCGCCATGTCGAGCACCTGAATGGAGTGGATACGAATCGGAGGGAGGGAGGGAGGCAGGGAGGGTCAGAGGCGGGCCAGACGCGAGTGGACAGATTCAGGGTCCATTTGGCTTGCTTTTTGGATACCCTGGAAGAGGGTGCGTTGACTTCGAAAAGAAGCAACAGAAGGAGACATCATCGAAAGATGGGAAAGATCAAGGGGAACTAATAAACGATTAAAACTTGGAATTGCTTGGAATGTAGACACATTCGAAGACTCTATTATGTATCTATGTATCTATTTATAATTAGAATGATCAATTTTTAAAGGGTATCCACAAGCTGCGACCCTCGAAAGCCAGCATTCCTATCGTGTTTTATTTATGACCCTCGAAAAAGCGTTTCGTGCATTTGGCTAAAATCTCTCGCTCCGCGTCGGAGGAGCCTGCCGCCGTTGAAGGTCACTACGAGACTTGGAACTGCCCCTCCCTGCCAGTCCCATCTATCCTCAACTTAACTCCCCTCCCATACACAACATAGTCGCAACAACAAATCGATTTTAACGTTTATACTTTTCTGTCGTGGATGTTGTCGGTTTAGTCACACTCAGTCACTCATTCGTTCATTCATTCACTCGTCCAGAGTGGCGGCTTATGAATATGAAATTCAATCGCACGGCCGGCGAAAAAAAGCGCGACTTGTGTGATTGACAAAAGTGTGGCAAGGACATTTAGCGATCACACCAGCAGTGCACCGGTGACGCTGCCACATTAACGTTAATTGATGGCCAAAATCGTAAGCCAGAGTTGGACAGAGCTTAGTCTTCCTTCTGCTTCTCATTCTCCACCTCCTCCTTCTCCTCCGACGGTTGTTGTGTCATCTGGCGGAAGCTCCTCTTCCATTCCATACGCTCTGCCTCTGCCCCACTGACAGCTCATTAATAATCGGATTTGGCCCACTGAAGAGCATGTCCCCATGCCCTTTGGCACTGCCCTTTGTGTTGACGAGCTAATCTACTACATAAATCTACAGTTTTGTTAACAATTCCAACAAAAGCGGAGCAGAGGAACAGGAGCAGCAAAGGCAATAAAAAACATCAGAGCAGCAGAGCAGCAAAGCAGCAGAGCAGCAGAGACAGCAACCAAGTGGCAATCAAGGGGTTACCATCGATAGGGAATAGGGAATAGAGTTTAGGGTTTAGGGTACAGGGAGGGGGGGGCGATGGGTATGCGGAACGGGGTGTGGCAACAGCATTGGGGCAGGTCCCAGCACTTAATTAGAATTCTGCCTGCCGAATGTAATGGAACTCAAACTCGGACCCCAGAACGGAATAATTTATGCATCAAAAGGAAATAAAACAAACAAAAAAAAAATCTAGGACAAAATCTCTAGGAATTAAGAACATTTTACAATTTCAGATCTAACGTAAATGTAGGGGTACTGGGATCTACATCTACCCGTAATAAATTGTGCAAATAACTCGTTGAATAGCTAAAGATCGCTGCAGGAAATCCAGGAAATTCCTTGAATATCCTCCAGGGCTTCTTTGAAATTGTAACTTAATTAAGATTATTGATTGATTGGGTAAAATAGTTCACTAATTTGTATTTTAATTGAAATACGTTTAATATTTGAACTTCTTCTTTGATCAGCCACTAAATTTCTGTTTGGCTTTCACTTTGGGGGCACACACTCCAAAAAACAAATAAGCACACACACTTATTATTATATTTATTATATTTGGTGGTACACTCTCAGTTTCCAAAGGTGTCTCAAAACTCACCTTCGATGTTTCGGCTCTTGGGTTCCCAAGTTCCCAAAGTGTGCAAACAATTTCGAATGCAAATATGCAGAATGCTCCGCGTCTTTGCTCGTCTTTTTATTTCAGCCCGCTTTTCACACTCGAAGACCTCAATAGACCGTTGGCCAAAAAAAAAAGTGATGTCTGCCGCGACGACGACTCTCTGGCCGACTGACTGGCTGACTGACTGACTGGCTGCCTGTTTTGACTGACTTCTGGGCGAGACAATTCGCGGGCCCACGGCAAATATTGAAACTTGATATTTATTTTGGCCAAATCAAGCCAATTAGCACAGATTGGCTGGCAGCGGGGGGGAAATTGGCTTCCTCAGGGCGGGAAGATAGCCGGCACGAGTGAAATTTTCACCTGCACACTCCGCAGCGGAGGGCACAATGGAGGAGATGGAGGGAGTGCACTTGTTGTTTGTTCGGTTCAGTTCGGTTGGTAGAGGTTCAGTTTCGTTTTTGGCCAATTGTATTTCTAACGGAAATTCGCTGAGGAGTTCTCTTCGAGGCTCTAGTCGATTGGAAACGCGCGCGTTCTCCACGAGTGTAAAATCGCGACTAACCGTTGGATGTCGGATGGCAAAACTTGCTAGCGCCAAAGCGCCAAGCGGCCGGCACAACGTGGAGCCCTCATACTCTCTCACTCTTTCTCTCTCTGTCTCTCTCTCCCTCTCGCTCTCTGCCTGTCTGCCTGTCTATGTACTGCTTGTGTTGATAGTGATGCTGCTGCCGGAAAGAGAAACATGTGGCTCTGGGGCTCTGGCTCTCTCTCTGTGCAAATTGCCGGCTCGGCTCAAGAGTCAGGCACATGTTTCACCGCATTTGTTGCTGCAACATGCTGCCCGTGGTTTGGCGCGTGTTTCAAATTGGAGTTTCTCGTGCCTCAGAGCCTCAGATTTTGCACTATTTTAATTGGCAAATTTATTGACTTTGTTTTGCACTGCTTTCTGCTTATTTATAAACACATTTGAATTTATGGCCACTGATTTTTAGCATGAGATCAGAGATCGGGTCTCTGGCCTACTTAATTTATGGCCCGCCGCAGCGGGTGCGCCCTGTCTCTGTCTCTGTCTCCGCGTCGCGTCTTCAACTCAAAATTTATGTTTCAAATAACAAATTTTCATGCCACAGACACACACACACACAGACACAGATTCCATGTGTGTTGCTCAACACACAGCAAATGTTGCCAGCGAAATTGTTTACTTTTTGCGGCAAGGAAAGCAACGGAAAATCATCAGAATATCTTGACCACATTCAATGCAAACAAATGACGCAATCTGCAACGTCTGCTGGCCATATTTTGTATAAACAATTATTTGGGTGTGTACCGCGGAGTGCAGACCAGCCCACAGATTAATCACCCTTAGTTGTTGTTACCCTTAAATTTAGACCAGATGATTAGTCGATTTTCCCCTTAAAACTTGTCTGAGAATAGAATTCTGTCGAACTGAAAGCAAGTTCAAGTGTGACCAAAATGATCGAAAGCTTTCCAGCAGGACATCACATTAACGGTTAATCGAGGAGCTTTCAAAGAGCTTTGAGAAACTTGTTGCTCGATGGGGAGCCAATAAAATGTAACGGATATGTATACATTACGTCCAAAGGCTGCAACAAAGTGTTGCAGAAACAACACCAAATTTTCACTGCTTGTGCGCGCCTGACCCATTTCTCCATTCCGCTTTCCCCCCCGGCTACCAATCGGATTTATTGACACAGACATTGAAGTGCTCGAAGCACAGAGTGAGTCGAGTGTTTTTCGCAGTTTATTATTTAATATGTTGCACTTTTGAGCGGAGTAAACAATTGCGAATGTTGTTTACAGTGGAGCATACAATGTGGAGAACGAAATTCGGGAATCAATTGAGGAAATAAGCGGGCCATTCCATAAGCAAATGATAAACAAAAGTCAACTATTTATTTCGTAGAGGGGCAATCACTTTGCATTTGCAGATATGCTAAAAAATTAGATCCGATCAAATGAAATCGTATGGAATTTATGAAACAGATAATACACGCACTGGGCGGATCCATGTGGGCTAAAAATAAAGATGACATCCGAATGAAAATAGAATCCCACCGCCCACAGCCGGTGGCCAGTGGCCGGTGGCCGGTGGCCCCACCATCTGCTGTGGACATTGGCATTGAGTGGGTGGCGCCTCGCTGCCAACATCTGGGGCAGAATCTGGCACGCAGCGATTTGTGCATAAACATCATCAGCATTACATGACTTACGTATCCATAGTTTTCCAAACAATCGCCCGACCCGAACCGACCCGACCCGCGCAGACCCCCCCAGTTAACACCCTAAACATGCGAATCAAAATGATATCGTCTTAAATGGGAGAAGGTCAATCGTTTCGTTCTGGCAATGATTTATGTTAGACTCGAACATTTTTGGGCCATCAAAAAGGGCAGACCCATTAATTCTATTCTTCGATCGCACTCTGCACTTGACACTGGTTCGAGTTTGCGCAACATTGTGGCATGGTGGCATGGTGGCATTCTTGTAATTTATGGCAATTTAAAGATTTTGTTCAGCTGGCGAGAAGGCGGAGGGAGGGCCCAATGGGGCGGGGCTCCATTTATAGCACGACATTGACCCAGCAAGAGGGCAAGCCCTGGCACGTGGTATCTCGCCATGTAAATGATTAAAAATAACTTTAATTTGGAGTGATATCAGCAATGGGAAAACTCTTCAAATATGGATAAATATCCCCGTACGATCATGACTGTTGAAAGATTAATTGTTGGCATCTTTCAGAAGGGGGAAAAGACTATTATAGTTGTACGAATTATGCCAGACCGGACAAATGATTGCAGAAGCCGAGGGGCAGGCTGTACAATGTATGTATGTAGTTGCCACATGTGGCCAAATGCTATCCATTTTTCGCACATACCCCGACTGTATCCACACAAAACGCAACATGTGTCAGTGCCACGCCTGCCTCTGGCTATGCTCCACTAATAAGAGCACAAATTTGGATCAAAACGAATGCTATTACAGTACAGTCTCGAAACCGATCATAAAATATAGAAGAATACACGAATTGGAACAAGCAAAAGGAACGGAAAAAACGGAATGCAATGGAATGCGTGCGCACTTGCACTTGTTCCCCAGTGGAATATGCGGGAAAGGAAGGCCATGGATCGTTACGAGTGCGTGTTGATTCGCTTTATTAGCGGTCTACTTAAGGTCCGGGCGGGGGCTCGTTTGCCAGGAATTGAAGGCCAGCAGCACTTCGCTGAGTCACGTCACTCGATTTGCAGTGCATTACTCACTATGCAAATCCGCGAGAGTGAATAGAGAGTGAGTGAATTGATGATGAATACCCCTACCCTACCAAAAAAAAGAAAAGAAAACCAGTCACTTAACGTGTTTGCAATTATGCAAATGTCCTAACAGAGAGGCACTCACAGGAGAATATCATCGTAGGATGATAGCCAAGTTTGGAATACTTTTAATAATAAATTTCAATTAAAAATATATTTGATAAGCCTTGGCAGAACGAGCGAAGCACCCAGACACGCTGGGTGGCCTGTCCAGGCCCAGGCCTTCTCCTCGAGCATCGAGTATCGAACGTCACTTAATTGCTTTTCGTTGTTGTGCCGCGATTGGCGCTAATTGAAGACAACTTGTTGAGTGTTTTGGCCAGAAGTGATGGTGGTCAGTGGCATAGCAGGCATGGCAGGCATAGCAGGCATTCAGGCAGCCTGCAACCTGCCACTGGCGGTGCACAAACTTTGTCATTGATGATTAGTCCGTGCGGTGCGTGTGGCAGCCGCTTGAGGCCACCAATCAAGAATCAAGAATTATGCGTTCCCTCTTGGCCAACAGTTTACAGTTTACAGCTTACAGCTTTCAGGGTGGGGGCAATCGATGATGATGCCGGTATGGAGTGTCTGGCAGTGTCACTTCCATTTTGTGGATTTTCCTGTTCGCTCTACACTAATCGATTTTCAATATCTTTATGCTCGAACGGCAAACAAATTGTTTCCAGCCACTGCACTGGCCGGGCCTTTTCTGCGCTCTCTCATGAATATTCAAAATATCTAAATACTTATTACAAAACAGCCATTGATAAATGGTCTTTTAAGTGTACACAGTATAGCCTGAAGTGTGGCATATGTATATGTATATATTAATTAGTTTTGCTCGTATTATTCACTTGTTTCGCATTCCACACAAATATTTCCAGCCAAAATGTACGAATTGACCCAAATATTCATAAACGAAATTGAGATATCCCAATTGCTGTCACTTAACATCAAGTTCAAGTTCAATTAGGGAGCACCAGAGAGAGGGAGACCCGATTCCGATAGAACTTAAGCCGAGAAGAACCACCAAAGTTAAAACATCTCTGACTCAATTTGTACATTGCGAGAAATCCCAGCCATCAGATGAATCATCAGATGGAACCTGTAACCTGTAAGTCTTTTTTTTCTTATCGATATGAATGTACGTATGGGTATTCGTAATCTATTCTCTCATTGCTGATTCACCTGTACACTTTCAACGGCATATGGCCCAATCGCTTCTATAGGGCATGACTAATCCGGACAATATTCGTTTTTGTTTAGAATTCGTTTTCATCTCTTCACTTTTTATGGCTGAAAACTATCACTCTACATATGTAGAGGCCATAATTCATGCACAATTTGCAGAGCCATCGATAGATGTGGGCCATAAACCTATCCACAGGCATATGTATATATGTACAATCCATCCATCCATTCATTTGTACAACCATTGAAATGATAAATGATGCACATTCCGCTCGCTTTGGCTAATTAATCAAATTTTTGTCTAATTCGCAGAAACGTGGCACTGGCTCGATGCTAAGTAATTGCATGGAAATTGATCAAAAATGTTTCGCTTTGTCAATTTCAAATACACGTAACACGTACATACATACATATGTATGTGGCATGGCCTATGGGCCTGCCACTAGCTATGCCCCCTCTCCCTCCCTGTAACCATGTTAAGCAAAGAGTGAAATTCAATTTGACATTTTTATGCTACATTTTATTCGGCTTTAAACGCGGCTTTGATTTAATGGAACACAGCGAACCATTCAGCACACTATGTGCCGCTCCTGGGGCATGCAACTCCATGCTTTCATTTCCATTTTGGGGGACATCATACAAGTACTTCCAGGCCCCTCCAGGGAGGTACAAACTAGATCTTTGTTTTCTAATATCCAAGTCACGATCTTCTTTGGTACGGCCTTCAGTTCGTAGCTAATCTCTGCCCCTGCCCCTGCCACTGCCACTGCTGATGCGAAGAGTGAAATTTAATTTGCGAAAAATACTTACACTTGCGAAATTCCATTTGGCTTTAAGGCGGCTTTAATGTTATGCAAAACGCATTTGAGCTGCAGACACGAACCACGACGAGACCATCCATGTCAATGACAACACACATTGTGGGTGCCCACCCCCCCCCCCCCTTTTGTGGCAACAATTACAACCACAAAACGTAAAGCGGAATTCGGCCAGAGCAGCCACAAGCTCTTCCCATCTCAGACTGTTGCAAGGCGGCCAAGTCGCCATTGCCATCGCCATTGCCAATTTCTATGCATATTTAATTTTACGAGTACGAGTACGAATACGAGTATTCATCCCATGTTTGCTTTATGGAAATGTAAGATTTTGCCCAAACTGGAACTGGAAGTGCAACTGGAAAATGCAAAATGGCAAATGAAAACACACGCGTCTCTTTGTGTCCACTCTTTTGGACTTTGGATATGCCAATACATACTTTATGCAAATTATGCAAAGTACAGCTACAGATACTGATGAAGGAAATTGTGAGTGAGAGTCGAGCAGAGGCCAAGCCAAGCCAACCAAGAGAATTCTTCTTCTGGGGACAAAGTTCAATTGTTTCAAATTGGAACGCAAAACAAACCACAAACAAAACAACAACAAAAAACAGACAAAAAAGATGAAGGAACAACTTAAAGCAAAAAACTTGCGCCTGCGGGCAAAGAATTAAATGAAATAAGAATTGCAGACTGAGGATTGGGTAAGGCTTCCTCCATCAATCATAACCATCAATCAGAAGCGACCAACTTTGAAGTTGGCGGCATGCGGCATGCGGCCAGCGTAATTTTGTGGTCCATTTCAATTAGAACACAGCTACAAACAGGCCACAAAATGTGGCAAACATTGCACATCTACATATGTATGTACATATTATACATAGGTATGTATGTATGTGGTCGAATGACTATTGGCATTTAAAGCAAACATTTCCCCAAATGAAATTGAAGCCATTTCCCTCGTGATTAACAACAAACGCTGATCTCATGAAAAAAAACATACTCGAAAGTACGCCTTTCGCTCAATTTGTATGGCTATATATACATATGATAGATCCGATCCCCAGCAACTGATGTCACTGGGCCACTTTCGTTCAAATGGTCATAAGTGCACTATTAATAAAGTGCAGCTGCAATAGGGGAAAAATGCACAACACAAGCCACAATAAAAAGTCAAGTGCAGCAGACCAGAGCAGAACAGGACAGAACAAAACAGAACAGAAAGAGGGAAATGCCAAACGGAAGTGTGAAGCGAATCATCTCTCTTTGATTGATCGAATACCTTGCAATATTTGCAATTTCTTGTACAATTATCCAAATTATTTATAGAGATTGCAGCCTCATTTGATGAATCACACAGAACAGAAACATTTATCATGTGATTAGAAAAGAAAACTCGGCGAAAAACTCTTTAAGATGCGAAATCCATCCGAGAACTTTTCATGATTCAATTTTATATACATAATTCATTGGAAAGTACAGAATTCTTTGAATCAAAAATTGTATCCAATATCAAACGAATAATGCAATTCGATATTAAAGTGATCTTATGCAAATACCTTATAAAAGAAGTTGCAAATAACTCTGCATAACTTCTGATAACTTGATCAGCAATCAGTGATCTTTGTAATACAATTTTGGCTTGTATCGTGACAATATTCCGCTCTTTATGATAAGTAAGGTATGCATCATTGATTGATCCATGCGATAACGCATGCGGAATGAAATACGAATAACTGTTCTAACACAAATAACAAATTTATTCCAAGTCCAACTAACTTCAATTTTGATATGTTTTTAATTAGACTATAAACTATTTTTACAAAAAATGTTCATGACCATAGCCATCAGCCTTCCTTATATTATCGGCTACCTTGCGCATGGCCTCCTGAATTCCTTTTGTATCCATTTTAGCAAGCTCTCTTTGGATTTTTCATATTAAACAGTCGATGTTTTTTGGCCCATATCCCTTGCTGTAAACATTTCTTTTCAAATTTGCCCAAAACTTTTCAATTGGCCTTAACTGACGCCCATTTGGAGGGTTTTGCAGCACGAAGGAGCAGGGTTTTAGGCACGAACTCAATGCTCAAATGGTCAAGAGCCTTCAGAGTGGGGCTCTATCCATTTTGTTTCCACTCTGAACATCGGAAATTACTTTATAAATGAATGTTTTCATAAAGCCCATAGCCGAAAAGTAATGAAAAATTGAATTTTTCGACTGAGATGATGGGTTATTTGCGCAATTTTCAAAGATCTTATATGCTGAGAGAGACATTTCAGCAAGTACGCACTATCTAGAAAGCTCATTTTTGGTTGCAACTAGCAATGCATGCTGGAATAGTTGCGTTTATAATCGGGCGTTTTGTTTTGGTCTGTCAATTCTTGGAACTTTTTGAGAACATGTTCAATTTTGTTCGTATTTCATTCCGCTTACGTGAGTTCTATTCCGTACCAAAATACTCGAATGCCTGGCAGTCTGAAGACTCGTTAACGAGCAGACAAACAGATTTTGGCATGCTTGGTGGAAACCGGGCTATTTTTGAACGCAGACAGACCAGAAACCAAACACTGTGTGGTATGGGGGGGAACCACAAAAGTTCACTGCAAAATGGAAGCCCCAGAAGTGACAACTCCGCAGAGTTTGGGCAGTGGAGGGAGTCTTTGAAAATGACAGCACTGTTACAGTTATTCTTCTATGAGATAAGCATTCCGTCAGCACTCGCAGAAAGTCTCATACATATGTGTGGCATTGTACTGCAATATGATAAGTAGTACATACATACATGTGTATGCTGTCCAAAATTGAGCATCAATTTCACGACAATTTCACACGTATTTAGAAGCTGTCAGATGTGTCAGAGTCGCGTCATTTGTCTCATTAAGCCATTATTTCCGCCTGCCGCAGCAGCCACACACACGCACACACACACACACACACACACAAACTCTCACTTGACACTGTTCTCTAGTGAATGAATGAGAGGGGGCGCCACGCCACGCCATGCCACGATATGACACGCGAATCGAGCCATCGTTTGGCAAATGCCATTCAACATTCAATCGGTCGCGAATGACATCATGAGGTGGCGGGGATCATTGTGCATATGAAGCGCCAGATCGCTTTCAATGACGCTGTCTCCATTAATCACAATCGTTCCACTACACAATCCAGACAGAGAGGGACAGAGAGTGACAGAGGGACAACGAGGGAGACCTGGAGACGCTCTCGCATCATCATCAATTGCAATCCACCCACACTGGGGCACTTCATAGAAGAGTCTAGGAATGATATATGCATGTACGAGTACGAGCAAGACTTTCAATTTTATATAACCTTTTTTTTATGTTTTTCTCAGATGTGAGATGAGCGCGACTGAGCGATGTGGAGGCGAAAAAGTCAATCGATTGGCGAGTGTTGACAATCGATTAGATTGGCAACCAATTACACACCGGCATTATGTCTCAAGGAAGCATCTTCCGCTTCATCAAAATCCTTGTGCTTGACCTACCTAAAATCGGGGTCCTTTTGTGACTTTTCACAATCCTTGGGATCAATGGATCTTTGTTTTTCAATCATTAATCATACAATAGACAGGACGACTGTTAGCTCTCAAAAAAATGAATCTAAGAAGTATGATTCTGTATAGTGATTGATAAAACATAGATTTTATGTCCTCTAACGCCAATCGGTTGGCAGGACTCTCCCGATCCAAACAAGGCATGCCACGCCCAGATTGGGCCCTAAATAGATAAGATATAGACAAACAAACAAAAGCCACTTTTTTACATGCTTTTTTTCTGAAATTTTTGAAAGAATTGATATTTTGATACCAATCGATTGGAAATTCGATTCTGACCCGAAAGAGGCCGGGAAGGGGGGTCGGACATGCCCAAAAATGGAATTTCTAGCTTCATCTTATTTCTATGGGCAACGCTGAAGAGCCACCAGCTCTGCCACAACACAATTTGTGGGGCACACTTTTGGGGCTGGTTTTGTGTAAAATGTATGTACGAATCATGTAGAATACGATATGATGCCTTCCCCAGTAGGCATATATGTACATATGTATTCCCGATATCTACTGAAACTGGCATCGTTTGCGGGCCAGGCAATGGCATTCAATGGATTCGGATGTGGATATTTAGCAGATTTTTTACTTGTGAAGTCACATTTGAATGTTCAAAACTCAACCTTATAAAACCTTAGAAACATTAACATTTCGGATTAAATAGGAATAGGGAAACCCTTAAATGATGGTCTATACAATTTTAACCTTAACGGTGAGCGAGCGGTTGCCCCTCTGGGTGATGCGGCGGACCAAGGCGTAGGGCATGATCATGGTGGAGGGACTGCGGTAGATGGTTCGCATGTCCTGAGGCGCCTGTATGTCGTAGGCCCGAGCGGTACGCACCATCAGGCTGTCCGCCACATCGGCGCATGTGGCCTCTACGGAAAGCTTACCCACCACACAAACGTTAGTAAGATTGAAGCTGCAGAGCCAAATGAGCAAGAACTGGAGCGTGTCGTCCTCCAGAGAGGCTTCGTTCGTTGCACCCTTGGAGGCAGACACATCACAAGCTTGGATGCGGGCAGCCATGACGAGAACGGGCAGCAAGTCGCCCCTGTTCTTGTGCGAGGATCGATCCTTGGCTGATCCTTCGATCAGGTCTTTGACAAAGTATACCATGTGGCATGTGGGCCGATTCTTCTTCACGAGCTTCGGGTCCAGGTGGAAGGTCTTGGTCTGCCCAAAATCGATCCGCTCCAACAGCACATTTTGATGATCGTACAGCAGATGAGTGCTGAAGTCCGATATAACGCAAGGATGCTGGCACTCAAAGCTTATGGGACAGTTTATAGGTTCCTTGCAGATCTTCAACTTCGGGGGTTTCTCTGAGGGACTCTCCCTCAGATTTGTGGGAACTTCATTGGCCTTGAAGTTGATGGTGTCTGGCCAAGGTGCCTTTTGCACTTTCTCCGCTGGCGGAGGTGTTATGTATAGTTTCTGTAGAGACAAATCATCTTCATTGACTTTCTCCTTATTATCCTTGACTGTGCGCTCAGCTTTCTGGTCTTTGAGGGGCCGATGATCCTTAGTCTCACCAAGATCTTTGTATGAGCAATAAAACTTAGCTTCGCTCTTCTTTTTACCCGCTGGCGGATATTTTGTGTGCTGAGCCTGCATGGACAACTTGTCTTGATTGTCTGTTCCATTATGATCATTGACTGAATGCTTATCTTTGTGGAATTTCTTTGAGATATGATCCCTTGCATTACCCTGACCGTTTCGTGGGCGCTGTAAGTGCTCGTCTTTCACGAAAAGTTCCACTGCACTGTTTTCTTTGTGGGGGCCTTGTTCCTTGGTTCCGTTGTCATCTTTTCGTGGGCGATGATCTGTGTGCCTTTCCTGATCGTTGGTTCCACTCTGCTCCTCGAGGGCCATCAGTATAAAGTTTGCCTGATTTTCCATGCTCTTGTCCCTTCGCTCCGGAGACCACTTACCGAAAACCGTCTCCAGGTTCCCGCGGGTCCACCACGAGCTGTCGCAGCCCGAAGTGCCACCAGTCTCTCGTTGCCGGCGAGACTTTCGCTTTGACTCGGACTCTTCCTGCCGCGTCTGCTTCTCCAGGGCCGCCACCTCTATGCGGAGCTTTGAGGTCTTGCCTTCG
This sequence comes from Drosophila azteca, assembly GCA_005876895.1. Classification (NCBI taxonomy): domain Eukaryota; kingdom Metazoa; phylum Arthropoda; class Insecta; order Diptera; family Drosophilidae; genus Drosophila; species Drosophila azteca. The sequence goes on along the minus strand of VCKU01000011.1, from coordinate 10,034,675 downwards.
AGACGACGCTTAATGGTGGCCAACTCCTCCAGTCGCTTCCTCTTTTGCTTCGTTTCGCACTGAAGATAGGAGATTCCTGATGGGACGCGACGGGCACTCGAATGGGTCACTCCGATCGACCTGCACATGGAGCTCTGGAAATCTTTGTGTCTTCCTTGGGGGTGACGATAGAGCACCGTTATTTCCTCGGCCTCGTGAGAGCCAGTTTTGCCAGAATCGGTGTCAGAGGTTGTGTTCAGCATTTTATCGAGCTGCGTATCGATCTCGCCGAGACCAAAAGAGGATTCTTCTTCTTTGTCCTGATGGCCAACCAGCTCCCGGGACGCAGGCGGCGCCAGAACAATCACGAACGGGTTGTCGACTTCCGGAGCTCCCGTTTGGACTGCCGCGTCCTGCAATTTCTGGCAAAGTAAAGTGCACTTTAGGTATCAGCCTCGGGACACTCCTCGATAATCACTCACCTGCAGCGGCACTTTCCCCACATTTTCTGCAGTTGCACAAATAATGTTCCACATCAGTGATCCCCGTATGGGGCCCTCAAAGTCCACGAGATTGACAAAGAAGGTGACCAGCTGGCATTCACTGCAAAAGTTTGAGACTCCGTAGAGTTCCATCTCTTCGGAGTTTCTCTTCCGGCGCCGGAACTCGTATTCTTGCTCCGCGTCCAGGACACTCTTCCTGTGGTCGCAAATAGTACAACCGAACATGCTGAACTCTGGCTGAAAAATCAAGCAAAAATATATCCACAGAATTGTGCAATGACAACATTAAGTCTCAGGAATGGGAATGACATGTGAGGCACCACAAGTATTGACTGGTGTGAATATGTAGACTGTAATGGGTATCGTCTAAGTTCTGCCACCTCGAAAACTAGATTGATGAAAACATTGATTGAAAGCTAACTGGATTTTGTATTACATTGTTGAGATTATTCTTACGCTCAGGCTTGACATCTTCCTCAGCTGCTGCTGCTGCTGATGCTGCTGCTGTCGCTGTTGGCCGTGAAATCTCCCAGAGAAGGCCAAGCCCCGGCCCCCGCCCCCGCCCCTCAAGAGAGGGAGGCAAAGTGTGCAAAAGAGACTTCAATGGGAACCTTGGGCAACTACTCCACACCCCATTGCTGGAGCCATGCTCCAGTTTATACGCCTCGAGAGACGAACATTTGAAGCGCAATTCAGATTGTCAAACGCCCCGTCAAGTGGCACCTGTCCGCGTCCAATGGCGGGAGGGAGGTAGGTGAAAAAGATGCCAAAAGCAGCTTAAACCAAGTCCAATTGAAGCATCACTTTGGCTTGGATCGGATCGGATGGGATTGGTCTGGGTTTTGGTTTTTGGTTTTGGTTTGTGGTTTTGGTTTGTGATTTGGTTTTTGGTTTTGGCTTGGTTGCTTCGCGATGGTCAGTGGCGATGATTCAGCTCAATATTCCAACCAACGAACCAACTCAAAGATTCGAATGTTTGTGTTTGCTGGTTTGTTGTTTGTTTGATAAGATGCGCGAAATTCGACGACAAATCAACGATCGAATAGGCAAATAACGGAACCAGGCTTTTAGCCAAATATTTGACGTTAAACGTTCAACGCTAGGCCCGATCGAAGGTCTCATGCGACGGTATATATAGCTTCGCTTCGACTAGGTCCAACATCAGACGCTTGACAACCAACATCAGACGACCACCAACAAGATGGTAAGTGAACGGATTGTAGTCGCCGTCCTTCCAAATGCGAATCTAATTACGATGTACTCCCGTCCCGCAGAGATCCCTCTGCCTGACGATCGCCCTGTGCCTGGCCTGCCTGGCCGCCGCGGATGTCTCCCATTTGCCCAGCAGCTACCTGCCGCCACCAAAGCCGGAGCACGCCGTCTCGATGAGCATTGAGCAGCAGGAGCTGCGGGAGCTGCCCGAGCAGGTGACGTACATGCGGGAGAACGAGCAGGGAGTGATGGAGACCATGCCCAGCAGCCTGCTGACACCACCCGCTCCTCTGGAGACCGAGCAAATGGACACCATGCTCTCCTCCCGCTATCTGCCCCCAGTTCAGCCCCAGCCCCAGCCTCAGCCCCAGATGGAACAGCTCCCAGAGCAGCTGATGATGCAGCAGCCCCAGATGGAGATGATGGCTCCCGAGCAACAGCCAGAGCAGCCACAGGTTGCCATGCGCTACCTACCCCCTGCACCAGCATCGGAACAGCCCCAGCAGCTCACCTACCAGCAGTACCAGGAGCAGATGCAGATGCAAATGCAAATGCAGGAACAGCAACAGCAGCAGCAGCAGGAGCAGCAGGAGCAGGAGCCCCAGATGCAGGAGGAGCAGATGCCCTACTACATGGATGTGCAGCAGCCAATGGCACCCACGGACGCCGAGCCAGAGCCAGAGCCAGCCCACGAGCTTCGCTCCGATGGCTATCACTACAAACAGGCCGAGGAGGAGCTGCGTCTGAGGCATTAGGTCATGGCTTGGCATTACCATCCTACAGCCAGTAGCCAACAGTCCGTGACTCAATCACGGGATGACGGCATCGAGCGGCTTGCGTCATCCGCTTGTTATCCGTTGTTAAATGTTTAGCATAGTTCTTAAATATTTGATTAAATTTCGACTTCAATGAGAATGCCATGCCTGTTTCTGCCTTTTTTTCAGCTAGAAGTGAGAGGAGTGCTGTGGTTTTGGTGTTGTATTGAATCAAGTATCCAAAAGGATAGATTCCTCATAAATATTTGATTATTTGTATAGAATGGAGGTGCTAGGTGATTCTATGCAACATTTTACGTATAATTTGAATGGTTAAATTTGTTAACAATCGTTAAGCCATTAGGCGTCATCCCCCTCTTCGCCTTCCTCCTCCACAGTGGCACCCTCACGCAGCATCTCGACCTTGTGGATGGTGAATTCAATGTTGTAGAAGGGCACATTCAGCGTGACCACGATGCAGTAGAGAAGCACCTGGAGGTGGCGGGTACGCAGCATATAGGCGGCCCCCTGCTGCTTGGGGAACAGGGGCTGGTCCTTCTCCTGACAGTCGTACATGAAGTACCCGCCATCGTGGCCCGGACAGAAGCCAATGGCCAGGGCCCGCTTGCGCACCATCACGATGCCGTACTGGTAGTGGCTGAAGAAGTATATCAGCGCCTCGGCGAGATTCATGCGATTGAAGGTGGGCGTGCGGTACAGCTTGCCAAAGCAGACATGCTCGATGTGGACCACGAAGTTGATGGCGTCCATGGCGCAGTCGATGTTGAGGTTCTCCAGCGAGAACTCGTAGTCCTCCTTTTTGATCTGTTCGATGCTCTCCGCGAAGTACGTGGTGCCGCTCACGACGATGTTATCCAGCATGTGGGGGGTCCAGTCCATCAGTCGGTAGACGCTGGCCGCACAGCAGGCCATCACATAGCAGGCCAGGTACTGGCGTCCGCGCACATCGTCCTCGAAGACGGGCGCCTCCGGATGCAGGTTGCCCCACAGGGACCACAGCCGTCCCTCGATCTCCACGTCGAACTTCTTGAGTTTGCTGACCGGCAGATTGCGATACTTGCCGGCCGTGTTGCGGCGATTCAGGCGGCTCCACAAGGGCAGGCAGTTCTCCAGCTCCAGCCATCCGAGGGACTCATTGGTGGCACAGATCTCGTACTCCGGACTGCCGTAGTGCTTGTTCGAGCAGGTCATCGGTATGGAGAGGTCCGTCAGCAGCTGCAGGATGCGGGCATTCGGCGCGGCCTTCCTGTGCGAGAGAATGTCCACCACATAGAACTTGTACTGGGACGCCTCCTTCCAGTCCTTTGAGCTGCACCGCTCGTCAATGTACTTGAGCATGGCGTCCATGTCCCCGAAGAGCACCCAAGAGGCCGTGTTGCGCTCTGGATATCGCTTGGGTCCCTTGGGGCACTTCTTCTTTTTGCCTCCATTATTGTCTTCGCCCTGCGCCTCCTCCTCTTCCTCGCCCCCACCGGGCTTCTCCATGCTGCCATACGGATCGAACAGGTGGAAGAACTCGTCATGGTACAGCGCATAGCTGCCATTCGGAGTGAAGATCAGTAGATATTGCCGCGTGTGCAAGGACTTTTCCAGTTTCTTCTTAAAAAGGGTGACGCCCATGGAAGCGGGATGCTGGTTTTTGGGCGGAGTCCACATACCCAGCGCCTCGAAGCCGCGGATCCAAATGTCAAACTCGTAGTCATCCACCGTCACATGACGGACGACCCGCTCGAAGACTGACTCCAGCTCGCACACAGTCGCGGCAATGGCTTTGGCATTCGATATCACCCGATCGACCCGATAAGAGTTCCAGCGATTCAGCGGACGCATCGAACAGCTGAGGATGGCCAGGGCGGAGGCGAAATAGCAGGGCTTGATCTCCTTGAAAGTGCCCTCGTCGCGGCCCTCGAGGGCGGTGCTGCCCTGGATCTTGAAGTTGCAGTCCTTCTCCCTCATGCGGTAGCCGTAGAGGATGGGCCGCGGCTGGTACGCGCGACTCAGCTCCTTGGGCAGCTGCTTGCCCGGCCGATGCTTCAGTTCGACCTCCTCCTCACCCTCTTCCTCCTCCATGCCCAGATCCTCGTCCATGAACTCTTCGCCTCCTTCGTCGATGCCAATGTCCCGATATTTGGGGCTGGGACTGCCTGTGGTGTGTGAATTGGTAGATTCTCCGATAGAATTTCGAATGACAGCAAAGTCATGGAATACTTACGCTTCTTTTTGCGGTCCCGATGCTCCTGCTTGGCCTTGAGGAATTTCTGGATGCGATCGTTCTCCTTCTTCAGCTCGTCATCGATGAAGCGCATCTTCTCCAGCCGCATTTCGCGCATCTTCTTCTGTCGCGCCGACAGCTGCTTATACTCGGCATCCTCTTCGGCCTTTGGCCAGCGCCGGAAGCGTCCCTCCAAATGATTGTCTACTACCTGGACGGAGGCCACAATGAAGTTCATCACCGAACAGCCCATGGGATTGCACCCAAACTCGATCCGTTTGATCAGCGCGTCCAGCTCCAGGAAGCGCAGAAAACAGGCGGGACCGGAGCCGCCCTTGCGGTAGCCGACGGCACTGCAGGGGAACCCGATGAACATGTACAGGAAATTGAAGCGCTTGATGATCACGCATGAGAAGCGCTGGCAGACGAGCAGCAGCCGGTTGTTGTTGCTCAGCAGATCCACGAGCACCTGGCGCAGGGGCACCGTAATGGAGGACTTGACCACCTTGCACACGTCCAGGCTGAAGCTGCTCTCCCCGATGGCGATGTCCGGCAGCTTCTTGGCCAGCAGACAGGCCAAGATGTACTCGTAGTTCTGGTAATCCTCGCCAAAGCTGTTGGCCGACTCCAGCGAGAACTCGATGAGGTCCGCATTCCAGGTGGAGACCCTGTACTTGGCGGACACTGCCAAGGCCACCACGGCGGATAGGAGTCCGCCCAGTTTGGCCATCTCCTCGTCCAGTTGCGGCAGCTGTGTGGAGCCCGGGATTATCCAGGCACCGTCCGGCAGGGCCTGGAAGTTGCTCCTTATCGCCACCTCCTCCTCGAGTGTGGGCGGGCGCTTCTCCTCCTCTTCGTCCTCGGCGTCCAGCTCATAGCCCCGCTTGACCTTCAGCCGCAGGGCACGCAGATTCTCCTCGTCGGTGCGCACCAGCACCTGCTGCGCCTGCGGATAGAGGTGCGGCCGCTTCGGCGTCGAGTCGGGCAGGCCCTTGATGATCTCGTTGATAATTCCATTGATTAGCATCTCGATCCATTCCCTCTCCTCTTGCACTGGGAAGCGCTCCTCGTCCGGTATGCTCTCGATGCTCTGCTTCTGCTTCAGGTCCGCCTCTGGCGGCTCGTCCGTGAACGTCGGCAGGCCCATCTGCAGGGCCTGGAATTTGTTCGTCTGCTGCGTCATCACCTGCAGCGGTCGGATGCAGCCGGTCCGTATGCCGTGTATGAAGAACTTGCCACCGCGCCGCATCTTCAGGGCATTCATGTACAGCACGCGGCAGAAGGAATCGAAGGTGGAGTGCATCTGCAGCACGGCCGAACCCTTGACCCGATAGTCATCGGGATCCACCACCGTGCCGACACGATTACGCCGGAATGGATCGAACACGTAGAAGAATTCCCTGTCCCGCCAGATGCCCAGCACCGAGTTGTCGATCTGCAGCAGACCCGCCGGCCACTGGGGCATGTTGAATAGCTGATGCAAGGCCATCGTCAGCTGCGATTCCAGGTAGTTCTTGCAATCGGCCACATGGCCGTTGATCAGAAACGGTTGCTTGCGCACAGTCGCCTTAAAGGCGCCCATCAGGAACATCTCCGGCAGGTCGACGACATTCAGATGGGGCTTGTTGTTCTTCCATCGCTTGCCGTCCAGCCGGAACTTCTTGCGCAGCGTCTTGTAGTAGGCCATGCCATAGCGGATAATATCATCGATGGTCATCGGTCGCCAGAGCTTCGCCAGCTCGAACTCCGCGTAGATGAGGGCTATCAGCGAGACGACCATTGAGCCGTTCTTCTCATTGCCCGATATGGGCTGATGGATACCGCCGTCGCCGGCGGTCTTCACTGCAAAATGTTCGTTGACCACGGCCCAAAGCTTATGGCCCGCCAGGTTGTTTGGGTCCTTTTTCAGCGGCTCGCCCTTCAGCTTGCCGTACTGCGTCAGAGATATCTCGTAGATGCTGAACTCATCCTGCGGCTTGAGCTCACTGAACTTGGTGATCAAGTGCACCAGATGCTCCGTGTATCGGGTGGCCATCAGCGAGCACTTGCCCTCTTCAAAGTCACGCAGGCACATCTCGTTCCGTCCGTTCGGATCGAAGACATAGTACGAGTTGAGGCACCGCTTCCAGATGAGCAGGAACAGCTCCCGCGACAGCAAGATGCACGCATTGTATTTGGTAAAGAACAGCGATAGGGCCTTGAACATGTTCGGCTCATTCCTGAGCAGTCCCGAGAAATGTATCTTGATCTCCACCTCGGCATCGCGCTCCTGCACCTGCGGTATAATATCAAAGTCGCTAGACTCGGGGGCCTTGTAGTTAAGCGAATCGCTCTTCTTGGTCAGTTTTAGGCCTCGTTTCAGTATAGCATCTATGGTGCTGCCCGTCCAGAAGTCAGGATTCAGGCGAAAGCTCTCCACATAGGCCACAATAATGCAGGCGATTTCACTAGGCCGATTATAGTATCTAATGGGAGGAGGGAGGGGCAGGGCATATATATGATGATTTGGGGAAACCCTGCTGTGCTCCCTTACCTCGGGCGATTCTCATCCTGGGGTTTTTCCGGGAAAACATTTCGATTACCGAACACAATCTCCGCCTTGAAGGTGGTATCCAGATCCGTGGGTATATTATAGACGGTGAGCTCTCCGTCGTTTTCTGGGGAAAGCTAATCAAATGAGAACTACTCGGAAAGCAATTACAATCTGCTGTGTGTGTACACACCGTATTTGGGCAGTGAGGCTGTGATAAACTCCTCATCTAAATCCTCCTCTTGCTTCTGATAGCCCACATTCCAGGTCCAAAGGTCTTGCGGGCTGCAGCCCTCAATCAGATCGAAGGTCTTTAGGTTCTCACCATCGAGACCCTCCTGAATGATCCGAGGATTGTACGAGGGAAATGGCAGCTCCTCCAGGGGGCCCACTTGTGTTTCGTTCAGGTAAATGCGACTCTTGGGACGCTTAAGCTCCAGCTATAATGGGAGGATAAAAGTGAGGTGAAGGAGTTAGTAATTATAGGATAATAATGGTAACATCTGGATGGCAGGCTGGCTGGCTGGCTGGCTGGCTGGCTGGCTTGCTATCGCCACTCCGTAAACTCTGTACGCTCTCTCTGCCTCTCCTGGCCATGGTCATAAGCTTTTAATGCGGTATTCGCAGTGGCTTCGCTGAAAATAGCACGCATACGCCACCGATGCCAGTCCCTATATACATACATATACAAATGTACACTTATATATGTATATATTTATGTATGTGTATAGAAATATAGAGAGAGGGAGGCCTGTTTTATTTTATTTTTTGTGTTTCTGTCTTGGTGAGTAAGCGGCATAAGGTATGGTACGAAATGGCAACTGGACTGGCTATAACGACCTGTGTGATGTGGCTTGGCTTGGCTTGGCTTGGCTCGTCGACCGCTTTGCCGTCTATCCACCCGTAGGTGTGTTTGTGTGTGCGTTCGTGTGTGTGTGTGTGTGTGTGTGAGGCACCTCTATGGCTCGCTGGCCACTGCTTGGGCTGACTGCTGACGGCCACAAGCAGCCGACCCCGCGTACAAATGCACAGAGCAGCAGTAAACAACGAACAGCGCTTAGTGCCACATCACGGAATCTTATCGCTCTCGTTCGGTTCGTTTCAGTTCGTCCAAATTAAAACCAAACCCCCAGACTGAAAACCGAAACCGCAACACGAATCACACATACCGAAGCTCGTCGTGTGAAGTCGTGGGAGCCCGAAGAACAAGTCATCTAGTAGTAGCCCCGTACTACGGGTGCTACTCGTACTCGTATTCGTACTCGCACTCGTAGCAACAGCAAACAGCATAGCAGCAGCAAAGTGAGACCATAGCCATAGCCATAGCCATAGCTATTGCCATAGCCATAGCCACATCACCGACGCAGTATCGCCGCACAGTTATAGCATACGACCACGTCAATACGAGCGCACAAATGCCAACACCATCAGCACACATACGACCACAAGCCACTTATTAGTAGCTGCTGCTTCTGCTGCTTCTGCTGCTGTTGCCGCTGCTCTATTACCAACAACAAGTTGGCCTAAAAGCAAACCCCAGAGACAGAGCAAGAGTAAGAGCAACAGCCAAGAGCCAAGAGCCGCTAGAGACAAGACCAACGCAACGCAACGCAACGCTACGAACGCAACCCTCTCCAAGCTCTCGGTTGCCGCTCTCTGTTTTGGCCAAATGTCAAACCGGGTACGTACCTATAACCTTAAGGGGTAAGTAGGCGGGGAAGATCGGGCACACAACAGCAGGTGTTTGGTATCCCGCCCAGGACAGCTGTGGAGGCCCTTCCATAATCGAAGAGTCAATATTAAAGTCCGTTTTTCTAAAATCAATAAAAATAAAACAAGCGCCAAGGGAAGGCAAATCGAGGCAAGGGAAATGAAGCCCGCACGTGTTCCCGGTTCGATTCGGTTCGGGGGGGCATTCGATGAAATAGAATTGATCCAGGAATCTGGGCGTATGGCTGCAGTCGGTTCCTTAGTGATGCTGACGTGGCAAACAGCGTCAAGGGCCAACACAAAATATGGCTTGCAAAACTTGGATAGATGCAGCAGCAACAGCAACAACAACAGCAGTGAAGCTGCTAACAAGACGGCCATAACAGCGCACACAGCCACAGCCACACACGCTCCTACAATGCTGACGGCGCCACTGTGTCGCAGAAGTACTTGGCGCTGTAAAGCGCATTGAAGAAGGGAATTGCAATGGCAGCGCACAGGGGCGTAGGACCATGTGGTTCAAAGGGGGGGCTTGGACTCCACCTGCAGATAGTTCACTGGGTTTTTCACACCATTTTCTGTTTGATAAGGCTCATTCAATGGAACGCCTATAAAACATTAAATCGTATTTCTATTTATATCAATATCAATCGAATTGTTTCATACTTAGTCTGGAGAGAGCGTACAACACACCACACCCCTCCCACACACACACACACACACACACACACATACATACATTGTTTGCCAGGGCCCTTATCTACGGCGGAAAGTTAATTAGCTTAGTAAGTGTTCTACGGACGAAAGGTGTATGCGATTGAAGAGCTCTGCAGATATACACACTACACTGAGGGTATTATGATTTTGAAACCCGCGAAAAGGATGCATTTTCCGCCCTGTTAAGGGCTTACCATACAAATTTGCTGATCAGCATCCGTCGCCCTATTTCAATGTACTCTGAACACCCTCCAGTTTATATCCTATTACAAAGAAAACATTTTTGGGATAGTTGCCATAGTAACGATCAGTCAAAATACAAATAAAATGAATAAAAGTTGGAAACTGCAGCTCTTCATACATGTGTATGTGTATTTCTATACATAACTCAAGTAAATAAGATAAAATCCGATGTGAAATCAAATCAAAAGTATCAAAAGCTTCCACAGCCGAAGCTATCCTTCCTCTCTTGGTTTCAATGCTACGTACACATGTACATAACTATTGTTGAATTACGCACGTCCGTATGAATATCCTTCTCCCACCACCACCACCACTACCACCACCCTATAAGTGTGACCCCCGTTTGCACCCCCGCCCCAAGAAAACAATCGAAACATAACAACAAACAACACGCGGAAAAACGCAAATGAAACGAAAAATTCAGCAACAGTGACAACGCTGGCGTTGACAGAGGCCGCACACTGCAAATGCAATACGTATACATATACATACATGCATACATACATATGTACACACACGCATGTATGCATGCATATGCAATATGCCCAGTGCTAACAAAAACAACAACAGTAACAGCTGCAAATGTACACACATGAAGATATATCTATGTACATGCATACAAACATATAAAGGTTCGAGTGTTCGTTTGTGTGAGTGAGACGACAACGACGCTGCCCTGCCTATCGTTCCTCTTTGCTGCATTTCTGACGCCCGTTGCTACAACAACAGAGCCAGCAGCAGCGAAGCAGCGAAGCAACAAAGCGACAGGGACAAGACTCTCGTGCCGTGGCTGTGGGCATAGCGAACCGTTTTTATTTCATATGGAGAGAGGAGAGCCAGCAGAACGTACAAACGCTTACACAGGCAGACAGGCAGGCAGCCAGGCAGGCAGAAAGACTGAAAGCTGAAACCGTAAAAAAAAACAGGGGCACAAGTGTTATTACTCAGTAATTGTAAAAATGTCAGCGCACAAACAACAATAGACTAATAGAAGCAGCGCAGTTACGTGTCGCCCCGCATTTGCTGAGAGAAACCAGCAAATAAAAGTGACTAACAATGCTCTAGCGTATGGATTGAACAAATAAATAATTGTTTTATTTCTCTTTTCAGTCTTAAAAGGAGCCCACTCTCCGCTTATCTCTTTAGCACGCTCTCCTCCTCTCCTTCGGATTCGAGAGAGACGGCAATAAGAAGCGCAAGTGGCTTTTTGCTTTTACTGCTGCGCAGTTAAGGAGTAAACGGTAAACTAAAGGCAGTGTGCAGAAGAAAGGAAGGAGAAGAAATAAAATTTATTGCAATTGCAATTGAAATGGCAGCCATGGCAGCAGCAACAGTCAATAACCACAAGGGGGTAAGTCTGAGGCGTCTGCTTTAACTTGGTCTTTAAGCCGCTCCGAGGGTTGGTTTCCGGGGCATTTGCTTATGAACGCGGTCGCCAGACAAATACGCAGACAGTGTGGCACATGCATTTGCATGTGTGTGTACACATGTATTTGCACGCATGCATATTTTATGGCGTGGCGCTGTGGGATGTTTAGAATAAAGGAGTGCGTAAATCGATCGAAAGGCTGACACAACCTTTAATATCTTTCCACAGCCCAAATCCCGTCGCAACGAGCGCAACATTCTGACCTTTTACGAGAAGATCGCCGTCATACGCTATTACGATGAGACAAACATTTCCAGGAACAGCCTGGCCAAGATGTTCCATTGCTGTGCCACACAGATACGACGCATTCTGGACAAGAAGCAGGAGCTGCTGCAGCAATTGGCCACGCTTAGCGAAGCGGATGCCTCCACCATCATCGAAGAGATGACGCGAAAGCGTCGCAAGTTCGAGATGAGCGCCATCAGCTTTCTGCTCCACGAGTGGGTGAAGCGCTGCCGCCAGCTGCGCCTCAGCATAAGTATACGCAACCAGAAGCTGAAGGAGACGTCCCTGAAGATGGCCGCCGTGCTGAACTTGCCCAGCTTTCGACCATCGTATCGCTGGCTGAATCGGTTCCGCGGCAAGTACAAGTATGAGGCGGATGACTTGGGCTATCAGGGAAGCGATAGTGTGACACAGGAGTTGCCTGTCGAGGAAATCATTGTGGAGTTTAAGCATTCACTGCCCAATTTCATGCAAAGGGAGCTGCTGGAAACCGATGGGGATACCAACAAGGACCTGGTCAACCTATCGAGTGAGAACAGCCTGATGTCCGACACAGGGCCAGAGCGCTTTGATGAGGATGATGTGGAGGAGGTCACCTGTGAACCTAGTGTACTGCTGTCACCGGCGGCCTCGCCTGATGCAACGGATCACACGGATCGGGACCCTCCAGAGGAGGATCCTTCGGACAGTATGCAAATTAATGCCGGAACCTCCACTTTACTGAACGGAGTGTTCCCCCACTTGGCCATCATCCACCAGTTTGCTTTGATGAACTCTGACATACAGGCCCTGGAGCTGATCTCACAGCTTGGCGTGCACATGCAACAGCAAGCCACGAGCGGTGCCTATCGCACACTTTCGCTGGCGACAGGCACTGAAGGAAACGCTGGGGAGGGGTTCCACTCCACGACGGAGCTACCGCCTGGAAGTATCTACGCGGACATTGATGATATAGAGTTGATAGAGTAGGATAGATACCAAAACTAATCTTAAATAACACTAGTCGAAACGACGTTTCCGCTGTCGCGTTTTACATAGACACGTTAGTTAGGCGTCGTTTAAGGTATCGCCTATAAAAATCGATCAGCCGTTTGGCCAAAACTTTATATTATAGCTGCATTTGTCAGCTTTTCAAAACTGCAAATTTCAATACAACCAGTTGTAGGAAATTTAAGTTATGTGAAAGATAGAAGCACTACCAAATTTTTAAAAAATTCTTTAAAAAGAAACTAAACCTCTCCAAATCATCAGAAAAAGTAATTTTGGGTGACAGCGGAAAAAAAAGTGGAATTTTGTCGCGAAGTGTAATCATTAAAGCCACGCTTTTGTTAGCCTAAGAGTCCAGCCATAATAAAAATACAATAATTTATAGAATATTTGCTCACCATGCGCTTATCCGGTATGAATATCACGTTCGAGCTGCACTCGGGAGATGCCGGCTGTGGCTTCACTTCCCCCTCTTCCTCCTCACCATCTGGCTCTTCGGCCTCTTCCTCCTCGCCCATGTTCATGGGGCTGTTTAGGACAACAAGATCGTTGGGGCAGGTGTGTTGAGAACGAGCATCGTGCTCGACCAGGCCTAAGTCCTTGCGGGCCAACAACACTCGCTCACGCATTTCGGCATGGATTTTCAGCTCTGACGGTGTTCTCTGCGGAACCACGCACATGTTGAATTCATCGAAGAGAGCGCACTTCTTTTTGACGGGGCGGATGAAACGCGACTCTTCCGTCTTCTGGTGGATGCGGCGAATCTCATCCTCGATGGTGAGAACTTGTTGAAGTGTGGAGTTTGGGGGCTTTTTTGGGCACACACGTTCGCGGGGGCAGGGCTCGGTGGTCCATTCGGGCCCCTGAGTCTCATTTCCCATATAGGTACGTATTTCGTACGGATTGGCCGAGGGGCTCTCCTCCGCATTAACTTCAACGAATTTCTTAAGCATTTTTGCGAGATAAAACAGAAAATTTGGTAAAATATAAATATTCACTTAGAATTTTGCAGCACGGCTCGTTTTTATTTCGTTTCGTTTCAGACACACGACTCACGAATAATGGGAAAGGTCTAGTTTGATATTTGCCGTTACATTATCGGCTTGCTAAGCAGGGAAAAAAATTAAAAACAACGCGCCAACTTGACAGTAGGGGTACTCTTGAAAATCCGAATGTGCTCGACTAGGTGGTTGTTTACATTTTGCGGTTTTAATTGTGTTATGCCAAATATAGTCATGTCGCTTAGATTAGCCAACTTAAAGAAAGCTGAAAATTTGTAACCAAATTTGTAATAAATTTCAGGAATCCCCAGAATGAGTGTGAAAAGGTTAACCCACTTTCGACCGTTAAAATATTCTCACGAAAATTACGAATCTGAAAAATGTAAGCGTAGTTCATGTGAAATACATCGTGACCTTTTTGTAAGTGAAGAGGAAGGAATAAATGTATCTACACGTAGAATTTGCACACATTATTGTTGTCATTTATTGGCTTATTATTTAAACTCAAGTTGTTGTCCTGTTTAAATAAAGGGAGCTGAAGTGGGCTAAGTTCTTATTCAAATCGGTATATTTTAGGTATATTAAAAAAAGGAGACGGTATATTTCTGAGTGGTAGACCGTCATCACACAAAACAACAAAATCAACAATTGATTCATCAATCGTATAAAATGATGTGCTCAAGCCTGAGGGTCCTAGTTAGCTACGAATATTAAACGGTATATCAGATTGGACAAAATTTTAAATTTAGGGGTGTCTGGCAAAAAAATCGATGTTTTGAAAAAACTATCGATGTCTGCAGTTATCGATGTTAACGTCGATGTTTCTCCAGCTCTACAAAACAACAAAATCAACGAATGCATTAAACAAAGACGAAATTTTGTTTCTTCGACTGTGCTAGCCATCAAATAGGCTAAACAAGAGCAAGATGTGGATTGAGCCGAAGGAGTTGCTGCTGCCTTCGACGTTTTGGTAAGTGTTTGAATCCTTTTTCAGGTCTCTGTGCTGTGGGGGGTGGTTGGTGTGGCGAGATGCCGATGCTTAATTTAAACACCAACTAGAGTGGTGGTATGTGTGCGTGTGTATGCACTGTTATGTTTATGGAAGGTGTATCGTGAAAACAGTTGATCGCGATGCACATCATGAAGAATAGTGCATTGACTCACGTACAGAGGTCACGCATAAACGAATGTGGATTTGTTTAATTGTATTGGCGCTGCGCTCTTTGTTGATAACTAATTGAGAGGGTTCAAGTCGCCATGGCGGCTCTGCGGCGGCCTATTGGATTCTGCTCTGATTTCACAACGCAATTTCCTGGGGAAAAACAGCTGTGCCCACACCCGGCGGCCAAGTGCAGACTCGGTAGCTTGAAAATTGATTGCCAACTGTGTTTCGTGCTGCGTAGAAAAACACCCAACCCACCCGAAGAACTCACGCACACAGCCAAGCATCATGAATGCTGTATGCCAACAATTGCCCCCTCTTTCCCTTAGAATTGCATTTTGTTGTTGACTCCCATTTTCTGCCCCAACAGGATTGCCGAAATGTACTCCAGGTACTTCGTGCTGCAAAAACGTCGCGGCCACGGCGAGTCGCGCGGCTTTGGGTCCATGCTGGTGGGCACCTATGACAGCGTATGGAACACCAAGCCGGCTCCATATCGGATTGTACACCGGACACCGTCCTCGGAAGTTTCTTACGGTAGGTTCAAGTGCATTGGGAACAGAATCTGTATCACACCTTATCAGTGCCTCGCCATGTGCCGCAGAGGCGGGTATGTGAGTCATGGCCTGGCGTCGATTTCTGTGGTTTTTATGGGTGTATTGTATACAGACAGATGGGCCCCATATAAATCTGTGTTTTTCGCCTACGGCTCCAAGATTCTCTTATGCAATGTTAAACAATTGAGATTGCACAGCTTCGTTTATAATGGAATATGAATTTCTGAACCCCACAGAAATTGCCATTGGAATAACCCAGGACGAGATTGCAAAGGACTGGGAATGGCTGCAGGCGAATCTCTTCAATGTGCTCAACGAAATGGAGAACGAGGACGAAGTTACAAACTTTACTATATGCAAAATCAAATCACTGTTCACACAAAATAATCAAGATGAAACTGGCGAAACGGCCGACTTTAAGGTGATGACCTCACAGTTCAGACAAACCTTTAAAATGCCGGAGGAAGAGCGTTTGGTCAACTCCTACTCGGCCACGTAAGGGTTACCGGATGACTAGAATATGTTGAACCGAATCTAAATTGATTATTTAACCATTTCAGATATGTGAAGAACAAGATACCGCGTCAGGGCCAGCTTTACATCTCTTTGAATCACGTCTGCTTCTATTCGTATATGCTGGGGCATGAAATCAAGAGAATAATACGCTTTGCCGAGTTGGAGGACATCAATAGGAATGCAAATACGATTTACTTGAAGACCACCAACAACATGACATATAATTTTACGCTGATCTTTAATGCCAACGAGGCACATCTACTGATCGAGCAGCTCAATAAAATGGCCATACAACAGCTGATCCAGGATCCAGAGAGTCCAGTGGTCGATCATGATCCCTCGAACTTTGCCCGACTGGGCACTAAATCATCGAAGAAACCGGTACTGCTCAGGGATCTGACAGCCCGGCAGAAGTCCGAAGAATTTCGCATTTATTTCCGCTTGCCACAAACGGAGATAATCGATGGGAAGATTAAGGCAAACATTTGGACACCCTACTCGAAGCGCTTCAATGCTGGCTACATTTATTTGTCGCCCAATTTCTTTTGCTTCCGCAGCGATGTCAAGGACTTGGTTAGTGTGGTCATACCCATGAAAACCATTAAGGTAAGGGGACAATCTGTGCTTTACTGCTGCATGATTTCATTGATTGGTTTCACTGCAGAGTGTGGAGAAGAAGGATGATGGGCAGCAGCGTTTTGACAATCAAATTGTCATCATCACGTCGGAGAATGTGCCTTTTATGTTTGCCCAGATCGTGGATAGAGAGGTGCTGATCTCCAAAATCACAGACCTACTCTCCCGCATCCATGTGTAAGCTGTACCCGATTTTAATGATTATTAGTTTAATTTCACGATCTGTTTATCTGTTTCAGCCCCGTGAGTCGGGAACGTGCCAAGTATGACATTTCCTGGAGCAAGCAGACTGCCTTGATGAACACATTCAAGACACAGTTCAGTGCAGACATAATCAAGAATCAGGAGGAGAAGATGGTGCGTTGGGAGGCGCATTTCCGTGACTTTGGACGCGGCATTGGCATGTTTCGCACCACCGATGTCATAAATCTCATTGTGGAGGGCATTCCGGACCAGTTGCGTCAAGAGATTTGGTTGATATTCTCCGGTGCCATTCACGACAAGGAAATGAATCCCGGACTGTACGAGGACCTGGTGGAGAAGGCTGCCTGCATTAAGGATTGCTTTGCTCACGACGAAATTGACAGAGATCTGCCCCGATCGCTGCCGGAGCATCCGGCATTCCAGAGCACAGACGGCATTGGCGCACTGAGGCGCGTCCTGCAGGCGTATGCCCTACGCAATCCGCAGGTGGGCTACTGCCAGGCCATGAACATTGTCTCGTCGGTATTCCTGCTGTTCTGCGACGAAGAGAACGCCTTTTGGATGCTGGCCAGCCTGTGCGAGAACCTCTTACCGGACTACTACAAGGACAAAGTGGTGGGGGCACAGATTGATCAGGGCGTGCTCAATGAACTGGTCGAAACACATCTGGCCGATCTGCACGAGCATCTGGAGCAGCTGGGCGTCATCAAAATGATCTCAATTTCGTGGTTCCTCACCATCTTCATGAGTGTGATCAGCTACGAGAGCTCGCTCCACATACTCGATTGTTTCTTCTACGAGGGCGCCAAGATTATCTTTATGGTGGCTCTGCAGATCATCGAATGGAATCGCGACAAGCTTCTCAAATGCCAGGACGATGGCGAGGCCATGCTAGTTCTGCAAAACTATCTGGAGGGCATTTACAATCCCGACTATCAAGTGCCACCCTCCACGGACAAGCGCAAGATGGAACGCTCACAGACACAAACTGTGCAGACCCTCATCCACGAGGCGTACACAAAGTTTGGCGAGGAACTGACCCAACAGCGCATCGAGGAGCTGCGCAACAAGCACCGACGCCTGACCATGCGTCAGTTTGACATTGACAACGAGAAGACCATAGTCAAGGCATATTTACCGAATACCTATTTTAATCGAAATGATCTGCACATGCTGCTCACCATCATCCGAGAGGAAAAGCACGCTTTAAAGTCCATGCAGCAGCAGAAGGCACAGTGCTCGCTGTCGGAGACCCCACAGCTGCTACATCATCAATCGCCCACTAGGGTACCGAATGACCCTGTCCTTGGTGGTGGCAGTAGCAGGTACGAGGCCTACTGGGTCAACTATGAGGTATTCCACACACTCTTCACAGAGCTGACTCCCTGGCGGAAGTGTGTCAGCGTGGACATTGGCGAAAAGTTGTTCAGGGTAAGAGAAGGAAAGTGGAGTAAAATGCAGCCATATTTATCCTTTCTTTTGTGCTCCAGCTCACAGACAAGAAGGGTACTGGATATCTGGATTTTGGACAGCTTATCAATGCCCTTGGCTTGGTTTGCTCCGACAAGAGCATGGAAAAACTGAAATTGCTTTTTGTTTTGCATTTGCCGCCTTTGTTATCTAAGGCCGAAATCGAGCGATCACGTCGTCCGCGTCCACGGACTAAAGATGATGCCGAGGAGGCCTTCGAGGCGGAAGATTTCTTTGAGTGAGTGCAAATTGTGCTGTAAATTATTCTGTACATTTCTATGCCCGTTACTCGAAGACTTTAGGGATATATTAATTTTTTTGGAGAATATGGAAACCACATTGTGGATGTGTATAACACCCAGAAGGAAGCGTTTCGACCGCGATAGTCCGATACAGTCATGTCTATACAAAACCAATTTTGTGTGCAGACTCCTGTGATATCATACTGAATCGAGGTTGTTTCAAAATTTCAAAAATCCTAGAATAATTGATAATGACCATATTTTGCAAATTATCGAGTCCAAAAGGAAAAAAGCATTCTCTCTCTATCTCTCTTTCTATCGCTCACACACTCTTCCTCGTGATGTGTTTTCCGCTTGGCGGAGAAGAGCGAGATATTACGGATGGTATTTACGTGTGAAGTGAAAGAGAAAGAGAGAGGGAGAGTGAGTTAGTGAGAGACAGATGTAGGAGAATAAATGAAATCAGATTAAAAATTCTAAAAGTATTATCAAATAATTTATTAGGTATAAGAAGAATAAACGAATTTAAAGAAGTAATTCTCTTTCTCTCCATTTAGAGAGAGAGAGAGAGAGAAAGATAAACAAACATCGCGATGTAGCGACTACGATACCAATTCCAGCGCTTACTTGTACAATATATTATATTAGTTACAATCTGTACAAGATATAATCCCATACTTGTACACTTACTGAGTACCGGTTATAAGAGTGTCTAAAAGTATCAGAACGTTATCGCTTCCCTCGTTTATTGATAAATTCGTTTTTGTAGCGACGATGCTTCAGATTCCATGGAGGCTTTGCCCTCGCCCTCAGATCATCAATTTGATGCCGACGACTATGCTCTGATCTGTGCCACGCAGCATTTACATAATCTGGCGGGTATATCGGGAAATACGTTCATGGATCTATCACGCAACACGCCCAATCTATCGCTGAATTCCAACACCTCCTCACCGGCGCAGCGCAACTCAACATTCTATGTGGATCTGCCAGCAGCAGCTCTCCCGGGTACTACTACTGCTACTGCAACACGCTCCGATGCTGGGCGGGATGACGACGGCCAAGAAATCGGCCTACGCCAGCAGGGACGTTACGAATCGATTGACACATTTTCGGATATTTCAGATCTGGGAGCGGCACGAATGACTCCGCCGCCGGGAGCGACAGCTGGAGCAGCCTTAGCTTCCGCTGCTGCTGCTGCAGCCGATAAAATGCTTCTGAATGTCGAGACTATATCGAATTTCTCACAGATCAGTGACCTGGTTGCTGCCACGCGACTAGAGCGTGCCGACTCGAATGCCACGGACTCGAGAAGCCTGGGCAGCCTCGGCTATCTGCTGGACCAGCCCGATGAGGGGGCCTCGGGCTCGCATCAGACCATTCCGCATATGCGCAAGGAGAATTTCCAGCTGCTGTGGCGCAGCATCATCGAGATCATGGGCTGTGTGCAGGACGAGGAGATGCGAATGGCATGTGAGTGATGCCAAAACACCCCAGTAATTGGTTGCATTGTAAAGCTCTTTTTCTTTGCAGATGAGAATCTACTGGAGCTGGGAAACAGCAACATCAAAAAGGAGCCCAGCCTGGAGAGCTTTACCCAACTCAATTTGGGTGGCAGCGGCGATGAGGTAAGCAATCCTAAATCCCACCCAAACTACGACGGAATAACCTTGTACAAATGTGTTCCACAGCAACCGGATAGCAATGGAAACCCCACAACGCCCGCAGCAGAGCACAGCAGCACCACCCGTCTGTTTGTGGCACTCGAGGAGGAGATGCGCCAGGCCAGCAGGAAGGCCGGAAGCAGCAGGGATAGCAGCAGCAGCACAAACACCTCAGAAGCCTGGCACATATCCATCAATCAATTTATAGCCACGGTTCTCGCCGTGAATACCATTGTAAATGGTTTCCAAACACCCATCAAAATAACCGAACAGATCGAACAGCTCCAGAAGAAGCGTCGCAAATGTCTGTCCACTAACTACTAAATAGCAGCTCCGCCATCAACACCTCGCCCCAACCCAGTAAAATAATCTTCCCTACCCTACCAAATCCTAGCCATCCTAATCTGTATTATCGATCGACCGTTGTGCAGTGCGGTAAGCTTTTAATCGTATCCATGTTTTATGTATGTATATTGTACTCGTATTGCCGCTACCTTAAGCTAAGACAATTGTTTGTGAATATAATTCTATTATTCCTATTATAAAAAACGAGGTTTACATCTGTGTCTTCTCTTTATGTACATTCTACATATCCATGGCTACCTGCTGCTGCTGTTCGGTTCTCCTCTTCACCACCGCCTGTTCGCGCTCGTTATCCGCCGTGCGTACCAGGCACTCCTCGTAGGTCCACTTGGGAAAGACACGCTTATACAGATACATAAAGGCTGTGTCGTAGGATCGCAGCTGTCCATCGAAGTAGCACTTCATGTGGCCATGCGTACCCAGCGACTCCTTGATGTGACCCAATCGTCCGCATTTGGTCCTTAGTTTGACGGGCTTGAAGTACTCGACATCCTCCTTGTAGAAGAACATGTAGCGTATCGTGGCCGATTTGCGATTGATGCGCATGGGATGGCCACTGAGGACGACGCGCTTGAGCACGATGCGATCTGGATTACACGAGACGAGGCGTCCGCGGGCCACCAAGGCCAGAGTCGAGTCCGGATTCACTTTGAATGCCAACACAGCAGAAGGAGGGAACTGAATCGGGGCATAAAATGTGGCGCAAACTGTCTCATACGGACGGAAGTAACGCTCAAACTGGATATATATTAAACCATTAGCAGGGATTGAAATGGAGATCAGATAATAAGTCTCTCACCTTGTGCTTGTCCCCGTTGGTGTGTTGGCTGTAGATGGGATTGACCACAAAGCGGCGATAGCCACACTGTACAATCAGCTCTTCCTTGGACTTGAGGGGCACCTCAGAGTCGGGCATGCGCTGCAGCACGACATTCATCACGCACATTTGATGCTCGTGTGGAAGCATGCCATACACAATGATATTGTCGGTGAGCTGGGCCGACTTAAAGGCGATCCAACGGCTGGCGGGGACATTGATCACATGAAGCGTGATGTAGAAACCAGGCTGCAAAGAAGAGACTCCACATTAGAAGAGACTTCAAAGCGTGGTATCAGAATAAGAAACTTACCAGGATACCCTCGAAATCCTTGGCTTCGGCCAGAACCCTCCTCTTGGTGCGGTCAAAGTTCTTGAATTGGTAAATGCGAGAATAGTCGCTCGGCAGATTCTCCTTGGCATCCCATGGCGAAGTCCTGAAGGACTCTAGGCCGCGATACTTCTGGAATCGCACGTGGGCGGGCACATCCAGCGGCGTGTCTATCTCATCGGGCCAGAGCTGATCTGTGCGTGCCTGCTGCAGTTTTTGCATGGTTTCACGCTCTTCTTGGAAGTCCATCTGCTGGTCGTATTTTTCATCGTTGACGGCTGCCTCCGAGGACACTGAGACGCTGTCCTGGAACTCCTCCGTGTCCGAGTCGCGTTTCTCGCATTCATCCTCGAACGATTTGTTGTCACAGGACATGAAGTCCTCGTCATCTTCATCTTCCTCCTCATCATCGCCGCTCATGTCTTCGTCATCTTCATCTTTGTCTGGGTCCTCCACCTCTTCGATGTCGGGTATCCAGGCCGCTTGGTAATCGCTGAAGCCCTTGGGCACTCGCTTAACCAGTTTCATCTTTTTGGTTTCTTTTTGGGAGGCCTCGATCTCCTCCTCGGTAGGCCATGTCTGCTCTGCATCCATGGGATCGGGGATATTCTCGCTCTGCAGCGAGGTGCGTTTCAGGGGATCACTGCGATCGAGGAGTCGCACTGCCACATTCTCACCATCACGAGACTTGTCCAGTTTGTACGGATCTGGCGGAGCAACCACCTGACCCACCTGGAAGTCTCCCAGGCCGGGAATATGCACCAGTCCATTGACATCCAGCGACTGTCCACGCAGGAATCCAGTCACCTCCAGCGTGCCCAAATCGTCGCTTGCCTCGCCACTGGGCTTAAACTCTACAATGTCACCGAAGAGATGTGGCCGATTCTCCACGTTGTGTAGAATGCGCTTCTTCTGTCCTCCGATGCGACGCATCACGTTCAGTCCCTCGGCGGCGGTGTCCAGCTGCATGAGTTTCTCCTCGGGTAGAAGCTTGGATATGAATTTCTGTGCTGCCTGCTTGCTGGCAGGACGACGCTTGGGATTCAGTGACTCCAGATCCATGAGTGCCACCAGTGGAGTGGGTATACCCTGGGCGGAGATCATATTGAACATGCGCTGGCCCCAGCGATCAAAGATTTCGTCGTCGCCAAAAGCGGCTGATGTCAGCAGTAGCGTTGTGTCGCACACCTTGAGATAGTCCAGGACAACCAGCTCATTGCCGCGTCCCACGGGCGGGGTGACGAAGGCGAAACGCTGCTTGAAGCGCGGCAGATTCATGTAGGTAATCCCGCTCGGGGAGTTCTCCACCACCAGCTCACTGTCGCAGCCCTCGAGGATGGCCAGAGCCGACTTGGCATCGATCTGCTCGTGCATGGGAAGCAGGCACACCAGGAACGGAGCCGTGTTTTGGCCCCCAAGCTTGCGCTTTTGCTCCAGCACCTCATCGCGCTTGTTTTTTCGCAATTGATTCTGCTGGTTGCGTCTCTGCTCCCTGCGCTGCTGCTGCTTGTGCCGGTGCGAGATGGCCTTGAGACCGATTTTGCCTATGAGAATAATAGTTTTTAAGTTTTTGGATTGCGGATTCGCACTTGTGGAGCAGCCCTACCTTTGGTTGCAGTCTCGATGGCTCCCTTGGAGCGATGGCGACCTGTTTTGTGGGCCTTATTGGTTTGCTTCAGCGGCCCCGGCCGATGGAACGCGTGATCCGCCATGGTTACAGGTATTTTACCAAAGAAATTTCTATAAATTTACGCTGTTTTGGTTTTTGCACGTGTTTCCAAACGACAAGTGTGGCCAGAGCATCCGAAAACCTACACTTTCGACTTAACAGCTCTGTACGAGTATGCGCTTAGGAGCACTTTTTGGTCTGTAAATTTACTGTATTTGCGCTTAATAGCACATTGAGAGTATGTTAACAGCATTTGAGTTTGCGCGCCAATTTGAATCTTTAAATGCATGACCAAGAATTCGGCGATAGCGAAATTAATGCCAGAATGAAAAATTATCATTTAGGATAAATGCACGATATGATACTGCTCTCCGAACATATTCATCAAACGCATCCAGTTATTCCGAAGTCTTCTGCATGCCTGAAATCTTTAAATTGCGTCCGCTAGTTTGAAATAAAAACACTCCACTTTCTAGTTTTATGTTTTTTAACCACATTCAATGTAAATATGTATTTGTTGTTTATGGTATAGACATTCCGTCTGCTTGGATATAACGCTGTTTAGCTGCTATGATATAGTATGCATGCGTCGGATGCCGCTGCGGTTTGTTGTAGGAGACTATAGTTATAACTTTGATTATTTGTAACCCTCCTCCTCCTATTCCTTCTTCTGCTGCTTCTCCTGCTGCTCTACGGCTTGCTATAGGTGTGGCATGTGGGCTTAAATAGAGGGCTTCAACTAACTTAATTGCAACGGGTATTCATTAGTGTCTGTGTAAATAATTTCAAATGCCCTCAGACATTGTTTGGTTTTGTTGTGGATCTAAAAACTTAACGATAGGCCATAACAATTAAGGTTTTAACAATAGAGAACCAAAAACATTTGGTAATAGGTATAATCTTTTGTTCTTTGTTTTTTGTTTTTTGTTTTTTTTTTTTTAGCAGTATAGGTAAATTGAGTGATTGTATTTCTTGAATAGGATTAGGATTTGGTTCCATCCATCCATCCATCCATCCATCCAGCGATCATCTTTCTGGCTGCTGCTCTCGAGGTTAATATATCTTTATGGAGCTGATGCTGAGTTGCACCCTGGATTCCGGTTCTTCTTCCATTTGGCGGTATCCCAAGGGCGTGCTGGACAAATCTCAATGTTGCATGATTTTGCTGCGATTCCGATAACGATTACGATTACGATTACGATCTCGTGTCTCGATTCCAATTCCTAATCCAGATTGGAGATTGGTTTCTCTTAGTTGAGGACTGGAGATCATCGCTCCATTCGGTTTCCTCGTTTTTAATAAAGTACATTTATGCATTTGTATATGGATATATCATATTTGTATATAGTATATATATATATATATATATTTATATACATATATATATATATTGTTCAATAAATTATGCACTGGCAATCCTTAAAGTACGATACGAGTACGGCTTATCTCTGCCCGTCCCGCCCCCCGGTCCAAAAAAATTCCAATTTACATACAAAATGCTAACCATACCCCGCACATACCATGTACTCGCCATGCCCCCTCGCTCCCCCACACTATCCACTACCTTCCCGCTAGGTTCTTAAAAAATTGGTGCCAACATGTTGTCCTGTCTGTAGGTGTATCTGTGGGTAGTGTTTATTCTGTATGCATGTGTGTGTATCTGTATCTGTATCGGTGTGTTTGTTTGCATGTCTCTGTGTGTGTGTGTGTGTGTGTGTGCGTATCTTTTTGTATTTTATTAAATGCAGAAGTTCGACTTTTGCGCCCAGCTCCTGCCGTTACCCCCTCCGACCTTTTCCCCCTTTTCCTTTGATCTGTCTGCTGATTTATTGTTTTCCCCCGCGCGCGCGCCTCTTTTCCGGGTCCGGCTCCTGCTGTTGCTGCCATTCTTTTGTTCACGGGTTCGGGAGGATGTGGCTGCGAAAATTACATGTTCCTGCACTGGGCACAGACGGAGCGCGCCTTTGTATTGTCACGCACAAAATCATGCACATTGAATTTTCCATCATCGCCGTGCTCGTATCCGCGACTCTTCAGTTGCCTGCAGGCGACCACAAATAAATCGAGAGAGAGAGAGAGAGAATGGTAGAGATGTGATGTGTGGTGGGTTGGTTGGTTGGTGGGTTGGTGGGTAATCAGTATCATAAATGGGAAATTCTCAGAAGAAACTTATTGCCAAGAGCTTTGTGTTTTGACCAAGGGAGAGGAGACTTACCTAGCCACCGCTGTAAAGGCCAGCTCCACATTGAGCCCCGTCTTGGCTGATGTCTCCATGAAAGGGACATTATGCTCCCTGCCCAGGCGCTCGCCATCCTCCCTCTTCACCTGTCGCTCACTGCCACTGCAATCGGCCTTGTTGCCTGGTTGGATGAAATGTGTTGGCAGAAACAAAATTGGATTAAGCATTTCAGCTGTGTAGAAACTTTCAGCTGCAGCATCCCACGCTGATGCTAACGCTAACGCTCATACTCACCTATTAAAACGATGACCACGTCCTCCTGTGCGTACTCCCGTATCTCCCCCAGCCAGGCCCGTATATTGTCGTAGGTGGTCTTGTTGGTCACATCGTACAGCAGCAGCAGAGCTTTGGTTTCGGTGTCCATGTCCATGTCGGTGTCGGTGTCGGTGTGGGTGTTGCCGGTTCACATGCAGATTGAAAACGAAATTTAATTAGGATCAAAGGGAAAGGATAATTACAAAGACCAGCGTGGGGGCGGGGGGGCTCACTCACCATGGGCATCCCGATAGTAGGCGTGTGTAACGCTGCGGAAACGCTCCTGTCCGGCCGTGTCCCATATCTGTAGCTTCACGCGTGTGCCATCGACAACGACCACTTTGTTCTGTATTGTGCAACACGATTGTAAATGCAATTAATTATTGTTTTAAATGCACACGAAATTCGACCATGATAATCATGATTCAACCATGATAATTCGACCATAATGATAATTGTTATGTAAAATGCAATTAATTCACGAAATGTTCATGCACAACAACCGTGCCCAGAATATCACACACACACAGAGAGAGAGAAAGAGCGAGAGATAGAGTGTAAGAGGGTGAAAGATAGAGAGATGCGGGAACACACTGCGTATGCCTAATGCATTAAACATACGCAGTGTGGTCGTTTATGAAGACCCGAAAAGACACGCATGCAGACACATAAGTGAAGACAGGGCCTGGTATTTGTATTGGTATACATATTCATAAGTGAGGGGCAGACACAGCGATTTCCATGATGAAAGCACTGCTGTGGATCCACACTCCCGTAATGAGTGGCAGACATTCGGCCATTGGCAGGCCATTGCCATTGCCATTGCTGTTGCCATTGCCACAGCCACAGCCACTCCCCCCGTACCCACTAACTACTCAGACAGTCAGTCAATAGCAGAAAAGAAACACAGATGAAGATAGTAGTACTACACCAAAAAGGTACGAGCATAAATATAAATGGACGATGTTCTTTGCTGAATGTGTGTGTGTGTGTGTCTGTGCGGCTGGCATATTGCCTTGATTTGATTTGATTTGATTTCAATTTCATTTTCTTTTTCGTTTCCAGACTAAAAGATAAACCAAAAAATTTTCTAGCCGAGTTAACAAAATTTCAATGCACTGCCAGCATTTTGTTCAGATTTGTTGATGGGGACGAACACACACAGACATATGTATGTATGTTATGCATGTGGATTTATGGGGAATTATTTGGGTGAAATGAGAGATAAAATTGGGTTACGAATGAAGTGAAAACACACACACACACAAACACACAGTTAACAACATTGAAAAGTTCTTTGCTTATTTCTACGTTAATTACACACATAAACCATATATTCATATTAATATACAATATTCATATACTTATACTTTATATGTACATATGTACATACTTGGAACCACCCTAAAAGTTGGCCAAGAATCAGCCAAGCTGAAAAATCAACATGAACAACTCCCCAGCGAATTTCATTTCAGGTTCAGGTCATTCCCCAATGCCTCCTCAAATGGGGGATGCCCATGCCCATGCCCCATTCTTCTTTTGAATGTTAGACAATGCCTGGCATCGACATACATTTAATATAGAGAAAACATGGAAACAATTTAAAGTCAAGGAAACGGCCAGTACCCAGCCCCAGGCCCAGGCTCAGGCTCAGGACCAGGACCAGGTCCATCTGCCAGGCACTTGTAAAATTGTACAGCAGTGTAAGATAGAGATAGCTAGAGAAAGTGAAGAAAATAGAGATGGAGAGACATGTTACAGGCAATTCCCGCTTGTATTTTAATAAATTTATGACCCATGAAGCACAGAGAGACAGAGAGGGAGAGAGACAGAAAGAGAGATAGAGACAGAGAGAGTAAGCCTTGGGGGCAGGCAAACCTCTAAGCCTCTAAATGTTAGACTGCACAAAAACCACACAATAATAAGCATAATAAAATTACAACAACTTAAACGAGCACACAGCTAAAGATACATTTAGAGAGAGCTGCACACAGATACACAGATACATTTAGAGAACTGCTACAGGTACACACAAACACACACACACACACACACACAAATACATTTGAACGAAGGAGAGGAAAAACATCAACAAGTCCTTTTCAAGTTCACATGCTTTTTAATAAATAGTCCCCCAAGGATCTTTATCAACAAGAGCCCCGACCTGCAGCGCACACACACACAGAAACCAGACAACAAGCAGAGGGTTACAGGGATTCCTGGGGCTGAATCTGGGATTGGAATGGGGATGGTTGATGGGGATTCTGTGGTACTGAAAGATAAGGTTTGAACAAGAACTAAACGTAAAGAGGACAACCGCAGGCAGTGCTACGAAATCAGGAAAACCGCAACTTATAGAGGAGGTTGCACAAAGAGATGAAGAGAGACAGGGACATAGAGACAGAGAGAGAGAGAGAGAAAGAGAGAGGCTTGGGCGGAAAGATTCACAGAGTGAGTGAGAGGTAAGCAGGTGAAAATCGCATTGAAAGCCTTGACAACTGTTGACAGGAGACAAACACGCACACACACACACACACACACACACACGCATTTAAACACACAGAAGGAGAAACAGAGAAAGAGGAGCAGAAGCAAAAGCAGAAGATAGACGTAAGAGTAGGATGATGGATGGATGAATGGATGAATGGATGTTTAACACACAGAGTAACAGTGGGACAGAAGGAGAGACAACACTTAGAATGAACAACAATTACAACAACGAGAACAAGAACAAGAACAAGAACAACAACGACAACAAGAACAACAAGAAAAGCAAAGACTTTTTGGGGGAATAAAGCACTCTTACCCTAAAATCAATGCCAACGGTGCTCAGGAAATAGCTGGGCACATAGCGACCATCGCGGAATCGTATCAAGAGCGATGTCTTGCCCACTCCCGAATCGCCCAGCATAATGACCTATGTATGTATGTGTTCCGCATCCGACAACAGCCAAGATATGTAACAGCATGATACGATACGATACACATGTGTAAGAGGTAGAGTATTTAAATGATTATGTACTAGTATACATGGAGAGGTCGTCTGGGCACTCATATTCTATTCTATTCCTTACTTATGCTAAATATTTAATGAGACGAGCTGCTTGTGAGCACATTAAAACATACGCAGGGGGGCAGGACACTCTACTCCAGCCCAGCCATTAGCACATGAAAAAATCTCCACCCCCCCCCGCCCACTTTGTTGATTTTAATGTTGGAAAAGCTTGCGGGAGTCTGGCTGTTGGCTTAGTTATCTAAACATTGCAATTGCTTATTTGCCTGGGAAAAAAATATCATTTTCCACCAGCTGCTGCTGTTGAGCAAAATAACAGTTTCCCGGGAAACTATTTTCCTGGGAAACTATTTTCCCGGGAGTGTACAAAAGGGAATTATTTTCTGGAATTTCCAGCTCTCATTTAGCTCAATTTAAATGAGGCTTCGAGCTGCCCTTGGAGCTCACAAATAAACGGATATTTTTATGCAGCTCTCTCTTATTATATATATGTACATATGTATATATATATACATTTTGTTATTCCCCTGAAATTTCTTGGCAGCCAGGAGTTCTGTCATAATTCTCTAGAATTCTCACTCTAATCAACAGCAGCTGCAGAAAAAACTTTCTCCCAGCGACTCAATGGCTCGGCAACTCGGAGGCTGGCTGGCTGTCTGTCTGTCTGTCTGTCTGGCTGTTTGCTTTAACAACTTTTCATTTTGTGCGTTTAATTTCCTTTGTCACTTGGCACTTTACTGAGTTTTATGACTTTATTTTGCTGGCTGCTTATGTAAATCACATTGTAAATCAGGCCAAAGCCGATCAGGATCAGGGCCAGGGCCAGAGCCAGAGCCAGGACGAATATAAAAGCCAGCATCTCGTAAAAGAGTCGAAATCAGACAGACAGACAGACAGCAAGGGCTGCCTGCCGTCAAATAAAAAGGTATAATACATAAATCAAATTGCGGCTCGGCTCCTTAAACTTCTTTTGTTGTCGCCCCTTTTTGTGCATGCAAATTGGCATTTGTCGCATTGAGTCGAGAGAAAGGATGCCATGCTAGGGGAGAAAGTATTCTGCACCTGCTGCCGAACTCCATTCGATTTGACTTTTTGTTGGGGTTTTATTTTGGTGGATAAATGACGTTTGGCTAACTCCCAATTTGAGTCTCCCTTCCGCTTATTCACCTTGCCCATGATGTCAAAGTCCTCGTCCTCGTCCGGTCCGTTGCCGGATGAAATCATGCGAATGAGTGCCCGTCCGGCGTTCTTGCAGAGGGTGGCGCTGGCTCCCTCGTTGCCAGGACCCGCGGCTGGTGGAGCCACAGTCGGGGCTCTGCCTGCAGCAGCAGCAGCGCCAGCACCAGCGCCAGCACCAGCGCCAGACATAGCAGCAGCAATGCCGCCAGCATTCACTCCGCCTCCACCGCCGCCAGTGTCGAGGAGCGGCTGCTGCTCGGCGGCCGAGGTCAAGCGAACGCTGCTGCTCAGACGAGCCATGAAACCATTCCCAGTGGAGAGATGGGGCGACTGCTGGGCCTGGAACAGGGACGATGCGGTCATGAATTCGGGCAGCAGCGGCTGCTGGGAGATCGACTGCTGTCGCTGGTGGACAATCACGCTGGGGCGCCGCTTCGGATAGCCATCGTCGTCGGAGTCGTCCGAGTTGATGCCGTTGATCTTGTCCAGCGTCTTGGGGGGCAGCTGGCCCGGGGTAATGTGCTGCCAGGTGGGCTTCACCAGCGACTCGCGGCGTGTGGGCGAGGCAGAGGCGCAGGCGCTGCCACTGGCTGCCGAAATCGAGGGCTTCCTTCCGCCCAACGGGCTGGGGCCGGCAATGCTATCGCTGCGGTAACGAGTCTGCTGACGACGCATCTTTGAAACCTTTCTGGGGAACTGAGCAGCGGAAGTCCTTCCTTGTCGACTGAGTGGCTTGATTCTATATTTAACACACGCACAGAAATCAATAATCTGGGTTCAACTTTCAGAGATGTGGATACATCTTCGTTATTATTGAGAGGGGGACAAAAACCAACCCCCAAGAGGGAATCCCCAAAGACCCCTTCAAGTTTGTTTAGGTCTCAAATTTACATGCCCACAGACACACAGACAAACACACACACACAGTACACAATCCTCTATATATTACATAGTACTACACTCTATATAGTACATTATATATATACAATATTTGAATCTTTCGGCAGATCCAACAAAGTCATTAAAACTCATTAAAAACCATAAACAAGCAAAGAGCAAACTTTCATTATCCTCTTCGCAGCAATAATTCTTTTAAAAAATAAATTAAAATTCAAATTCAAATTCACTTCTCACTTTACATGCCCCCGCCCAACCACCCCACACCCTTATAGCGTCCTAATAAAACAATGAACGAACAGGTGCAAATTGAATGTAATTTGCTTGGGCCTCCCCATCGTCTCTGAGCGGCACCTCCGACGCTTACAATGAAATGAAATGAAAACCGAAACCCAGAAATGCTTCAGGGCACCACACAACTGTCGTTGACAACAAGCCGCCATGGGTGTGTATGGGTATATGGGTGTATGGGGAGGCAGTGGTCAGAGGTGCGGGTGGCTGTTGTGGTATTTGTCGCTAAATCAACAGTTGGCAAGAAACAACCGCAGCCCAACAACCAGGCGGAAAACCACCGACGACGCGACGATGGAAGGCGAAACAACAGAACGAACGGCACAGAATGGACCGGAACGCATCGAAGCGAAGCCGTGGCCAACTAAATTTTCGACTAATTATGCGCTGTGGCAGCCACCAGCGGTGGGTTCTCCAGCGTGGGAATATGCTGCAGCCTTGTGATTAACTGGCGCTCATTATCACCCGAAGAAATGGCCGTGGCAGAGCCGTCAATGAAGAGATTTTATCTACGCCGGTTTTCATAGCATACTTTTTGGGGCTGGCAAAATTCCACCTGGCGCAAAATATCAAATCAAATTAGTCTACACTCTCCTGCACACACAAAGAACTCTCAGCCCGTGAAGGCTCCCAGACCTTGTATTGGCATTGACATTTCGGAGTGATGTGGCAGCAACAGCAGCAGCAACACCGAAAACAAATTCCGGACCGAACTTTAATTTAATTTGTTGCCAAACAAATTTTGCCAAATGCCAATACATATACATATACGCATGCTCACACACACACACACACATACATTTATATCAATTGAAAACCCTTTTGAAAATCCTCAGATGTACAGACGGTAACTTCGTGCGAAATTGCTCGACCATTGTGCACGGCTGTCTGCGTCCTGTCGCCTTACCTGGCTTGCACCTGGCATTCGGGATGCTTTCCTTTATCCCACTTTGGCAGCCTTCCCTTTCTTACATTTCTTTTTATGGCCCTCATGGCTAGCTTTCCGCCATGGGGTCCGTCCTTAAATGCAGGTCAACGGCAGCGCCGAACACGTGCGAAACGTTAACTACTTTCTAAAGGCGCATAAAGCGTTCATCGTCGTTCGTTCTCCAGCTTCTTTGGGGGCGAAGTGAAGTGCCCGAGATGGAATGACAATGAAATCGGATAGCTCTCGAGTGCGCCAACCCCCCACCCCCCCCACCCGTGCAGGATGCCATTTATTAAAGCAGAGAAAGTATACGTTTACCAATTAGGATCTCCAGCGGGCACCGATTCCTGGAAACAGCTCGTCTAATTCACATTAAATGAAATACCAAATTCCAAATAAATTGAGAGACAACGAAATTTACAATTTACGAGCATGTCTTGTTGTGTGTGCCTTTGGTCCAGTGCTCTGTTCGAGGTCTCCTCTCATACTGTTTTTGGTTTTGTTTTTTTTTGATTTTCGGTTTTTATGTTTTCTGTTTTATGCAAATATGGCAAATGATATTCGGAAAAGTTTACCCTTTTTTCTCTGGGAAGGTGTCGATCCATGAAATAACCTTTGGGGCAACCGAACCATCTAGCAATTTACTTTAATCAACTTAAACGCAATGTTGATAACAAAAGTTTTTAATTGGGTTGTCGCTGTTCTGCTGCTCTTCGACTCCGTCTTCCCTTTCGCCTCCCGCTGCTGCTGCTGGTGACAACGGCACAAAAAATGAAGGAACGAAAATAAGAGATGATGAAAAAAGG
The DNA here is from genome assembly GCA_005876895.1 of Drosophila azteca. Taxonomy (NCBI): domain Eukaryota; kingdom Metazoa; phylum Arthropoda; class Insecta; order Diptera; family Drosophilidae; genus Drosophila; species Drosophila azteca. Next base: position 10,001,912 of record VCKU01000011.1, on the reverse strand, counting down.
AAAAGCGAAATTTCCTTTCTCTGAGCACACGAACATTCTGTTCAAAGCTAAAAGTTAAGCAGAATTTGTTCCCTTTTCCCTTTCATAAATTGAGTGCGCAAGAGACAAGGAGCAGGCGAACGGAGAAGGGGGGGGGGAAATTCAGAACTGTTTTGGGGCATTCGTCGTGTAATTATACAAAGCGAAGGGAGAACATAGGTGGCAAGCCCCAAGGACGGTTCATTGCACAGACAGCAAGCGATGGGCAATGGGCGATGTGCGGAAGGCGTTCCACAGTACACGGCACACAGCCCACTGCCCACGCAGAACACAATGCCGATGTAAGCGTATATCCTGCTCCGCACACACACACACACACAAGCAGGGACACGTTCAATCACACAGCTTAGCCGGCAGCGAAGGAGCAAGCAGCTGTAGACGGGAATGCCAGACAATAGTTTCCTGATTGCATGAAGAGCTTTAAGGAAATGAAAAGCGTGATGAAAGGGCTGGACGGGACGGGACAAGCCCCACACACATACGCACACAGACTTTGAAGGGGAAAACTTGAAGTTGATGCGAGCGGAAAGCCAATCGACAGGACAAAAGCAAAACGTTTTCGCGTTAAACATTTTCAAGATTTTTCTACCTAACATCCCAGCATCCTCTTACATGGCTATGAGCATAATTCACTCCCATTGCATCTTGGGGGAGGAGGGAGAGAGAGACTATGAAATCCCCCCCCAGAGATTTGTGCTAGTAATCGGCTTAAAAGGCGATTCAAGTGCCTGTCATCCCATCCTCAGAGTTAATCCCTCTGGAAATTTCGCAACGACATGAAACAGGGCAGAGGATACCTGTGCAAATGGTTTTGGTACGGGGTCCGGGGTCCGATCCGATGCCATTCTTTGAAGTTTTCAGCAGGAGAAAGTACTTTTAATTGCGAAATCGATGCACACCAATGGAAGACACACACAGCACCCATTCGGCCCACCCTCCCCTTTCATGGATGAGACCTTGAAAAGCAGCCACAAGTTGCTTAAAAAGTTTCCATCGAATTGCAGCCAGACAAACAGATAGTTGGGTGGCAGGACAGGAGCCGGATGCGAGCTCCACAGTCTGACCTTCGACTCAATGAATTGATGCGCATTTAATGGCCATTCGCTTAATTAGTGCGCATTTAAAAGAATGAACTCGAATTCTAGCATGGACTCGACATTGGCAGACAATCCATGAATCAAAGCTGATGCCAAAGCAGATTATAATCCATTGCGTAGGTGCAGTTTCAAATGCATTGCAGACAGACGAGCAGAGCCAGCAGTCGGAAAAACTGATTGAACAAAGATTGATTAGTCCCTGGGAAGAGCAGAGCCAACTGTGGGGGCAGTAATTAAAAGTGGGAGTGTTAGGTAGTTTGTACATATGTATGTACATAGTATGTGCACAAAATTTCATTCGAATTGCTCCCACTCAGCGTCTAATTACGGGAACTTTCGAGAACTTCCACTTCGGTCATGTCATCCATCACACATCATTGGAGATTCCCTTTGATCTCTCCAACATCAAACAGATTAAAAAATGTGATGCCCCCACAACCACAAAACCCACAATTATGCGCACTGCATTTTAATTGTATAGAAATAAAATACAAAAAAAAAATAAGGGATTTATGTTTCTCTAATATCATAGTAACTGTTTGTCAGTCATAAATGGCTTTCATTTATTTTTAAACGCGCGCAGGACCTTGTAGAATTACCCAGAGAACGCACACCCACTCACACACCTACATCTACATTCACATCCACGCCTACACCACACAACACTCTCCATAGAGACACACACACACACAAGGATGGGGGGGTAGCGCCAAAAATAACTGAAATTTTGTTTGTGGCGCGCAACAGTGGCATGCAAATGTGCAATGTTTCTGCCC